>CM042146.1:77165226-77175226 GCA_023376005.1 Doryteuthis pealeii | reverse complement strand
ATCAAAACCGAAATATGGCTGTGATGAAAAGATCGTTCATCTTTCACTCGAAGATGCACAAATCTTACTCGGCTACATTTGACACGGTTAGCAATTTCTCTAAAATTGACAATATGAAAGAGAGCATCAACCAGTTTTGAATCTTCGATTAGGAAAGAATCGCAACGAAGATTTGCATAAAAACGAAACCAAAGAATTCCTCAGGAATGTTCCATCAAATGTGGATCTATTCAGTCTGCATACAATGATAAAATAGTTTTTTGAAAAAAAATACGACCAGTTGTAAGGGAAATAACTCGTAACGGACATTTTCCTAACAACGGATCATATTTTTTTTAAAAATTGTTATTTCAAAATAGATCGGCTATGATGATGATCTCATACAGATTGAAATATTGCAATATTAGCCAATAAAACAACAATTGATTAATAACATCTGTAATATACTGTCGGATTCACTTTCTTATTTTAATTGATATTAAATGATAAGCAAATAACACCTGTTGTCTATTTCTGACGAGACAAACATAAAATGTCAATCATCTGTGTCTTCTTTACCAGGATTTGATAAGTTGCATTCGGCCATTTTTTTAACTAAATAAAACTCCTTCTTTATCATAATTTTTTTTTTAAATGTTTGGTAGAATTCATAATATAACGTCGGAAGGAATTTTAAAAGTAACAATATGCAATAGAGCCCAGTTTTAAAAGTGTGCTAAGGGTAACCCGAAAACTTTAATTTTTCTTATTTTTCCAATTTAGGAAATGAGAAAAGTTTTGGTAAACGGACCAAAGCTTGGTCTGTTTACTAAAACTTTTCTCGTTCCTATGGATACCTGTGTAGCAATTGTCTGTCCCGGCTGGGATGGACTTGGGTCCAAAAGGGTTATCTTCCCTTACCGCGAGGGTTTTGCCAATAGGTGGCTGGGTATTTAAACAGCAGCCCGGGAATTCTCACTCTCTTTCTCTTGGTCTAGCAACCACTAAACATAGGCTAGACGAGTGGTGTCTCTGTCCCTTAATTAGTAAGTGACTCACTCATTCTTTATGAAATTTCTCACTTCTTTAGGACTTTAGTCCTATCTGCTTTGTATCTGTGTATCTATTTTATGTATGTCATTCGTCCACGTGCTCAGACAATAAAGTCTGCATTTGTTGTTATATATATATATATATATATATATATATATATATATATATATATATATATATATATATATTTGTTCAGATTATTTTATGTATATATGTACCTACGTTGGAAGGTTACTCTGAGCCTTCTAGCGTATTATAAGAACCATACACCTTATTCTTATACCTGCATTGATCAAATCAGGTCTCAAAACGTGTGGCTTCGGGGTTACTCTTAGCGCACATTTAACCTGGGTCAATAGCAAAACTAACTTACAACTTTATTTGATGAGAAATGTTGTAAAATTAGACAATACACATAATTCCCTGAAATGGAATCAAATGAATTGCTAACCCTTACCCACAATTGATAAAACAAAACACTGGAAATAACGAAGTGTCTTACGAGGAAAGGGGCCATGATGTTTTCTTTTTTCATTAACAACAAATAACCATCTTTGAATAGACAGAAAATTAAGAAAATTTTACCCCTATGATTTTGCTTATACTATTTATTTAGAAAAGTTAAATCATTTCTAAATGTCTCAAGTCGGTGTAGTTGGGGATACAACAGTTTCTTTTCTTTTCTTTTCTTTTCTTTCTTTTTGTTGCATTTAACGATGCAAGAAGATACTGAGAACTTTCTCATCGTAATTTTGGGAAATATACTTTTAACTAAAATGTTTTTAAAAAAACATTATTGCTATGAAACATAGAACTACTTTATATCTTACTAGAAGAACCTACACGGCGTTGCCTAGGTAGAGGGATAAAAGAGTTAGTCTCGCAGATCCATTGATTGTTTTGGTCTTCCATAATTGATCTGTTCATGTTTTAATCACAAACACCACCAATGACTTTCCCTTCTCTAACTATTCAAATTCTAATTTTTAAATATATTCACAAATATAAATAAAATCTTTAAAATTCTTAATTATTTTTTAACAAAAAGCAAGCGAATAGCGAATGCGCATATATATATATATATATATATATTATATATATATATATATATATATATGTATGTATGTATGTATTTACATTTACTTCGTCATTAATTGTTTCATTTAAGTAGTTTCCTCCGGACATACATACAGATTATTCCCTTATTTCTGCATATGATACTTTTCTCAGTATAGTATATTCCCTTAAAGATCATTCCCTTTGGGGATCATTCTCTTAGAGATCATTCTTTAGAGATCGTTCCCTTATAGATTATTCCCTTATTTCTGCATATGATACTTTTCTCAGTATAGTATATTCCCTTAAAGATCATTCCCTTTGGAGATCATTCCTTAGAGATCATTCCCTTTAGAGATTATTCCTTTATTTCTGCATTTGATACTTTTCTCAGTATAGTATATTCCCTTAAAGATCATTCCCTTTGGAGATCATTCCCTTAGAGATCATTCCCTTTAGAGATTATTCCCTTATTTCTGCATTTGATACTTTTCTCAGTATAGTATATTCCCTTAAAGATCATTCCCTTTGGAGATCATTCCCTTAGAGATCATTCCGTTTAGAGATCATTCCCATATTTCTGCATATGCTAACCTCATAAATGAGCAACGAGTGTCACTTATTGTCATAAGGAAATATATTAAATCAATAAAATCAACGACACTTCTAATAAATCAAATACTAATGACCTACAACGATTATTTCAGAATTTCATTCTTATTTCCAATCTTCACAAAACATTGCATTTTACATTCACACACATTTTCTTTTTTTCCTTTCGTATAACACGCATTGCATCTCTTTGTTTTTCTTCGCAATTTCTTGTATCTTCACTGAAACTTCAATAATTTCTTTTGTAACATTTTCTCTAACTCCATAAAATGATTTCTATTCATTCATAAAAACAACTATCGTCTTTACAATTGAATTATGTCAGTTTTCATTCAAAAAGTGAGATTATGTACTTTTGTAGATTTGCACACGATTTATGATAGAAGTAATGAATAAAACTTGTATATTGCTCAATTCAATTATTTCTTAGTTCAACAAATAACATTTCTAATTTTTGGAACTCATATATGTATGTGTATGTATATATGCGGGTGTGCATATATGTCTATATATGCATGTGTGTGCGTATATATATATATATATATATATATATATATATATATATGTGTGTGTGTGTGTGGTGTGTGTGTGTATATATATATATATATACAAGTGTGCATATGTGTGTTTATATGTATGCATGTGTATATGTGTCTGTGTATACATGCGTGTGTGTAAATGTGTATTCGTATTCACATGATCTACTTTGTAGCTTTTCGTTCTCCTTAAATTTTGAAAAGGTTGAAACAAAAAAAAAGTTTGAAGTTGCCATTTTTGTGAATGGAACTCAATTTCAATGCAAGATACTTGTCTTTCGATAATCTAATATTTCCCTACGCATCTTCTCGTATTTCTGGATGATGACACACACATGGATATGCATGTACATCGGCACATACAAAATTGACTGAACATCTTCATCTCAGTATGATTTCCTTTTTCTTCCCTGGATCCAAACCATTAATCCAGAATATCATTTATAACCGGAAGGCGCCTAAGGCACCTTTCTACCTATAAAAGGTGGCATTATTCTTCCAAAAATATCGCCACACGAACGACAAATACGTTCTAAACAAAATTCCTTTCTAGTGTCGTTTAATTAGAATTCACCATTGCAATTAAATTAACTCATCGTGCCACTAATTATTCTTCCAGATAAAATATTGAATAACTTAAATTTTATCATGACATACAGAATGATTAAAAAAACCTCTCTCTCTCTCTCTCTCTCTCTCTCTCTCTCTCTCCTCTCTCTCTCTCTCTCTCTCTCTCTCTCTCTCTCTCTCTCTCTCTCTCTCTCTCTCTCTCTACTCATACACACACACACACACACACAAATAAAATAAACAGTATTATACAGGCTAGAATATTCCCAGAGGTTTAAACTGTCCGCAAGAACTAGTGATGTCAGCTCAAAGATAATGACTAATGACGCAATACACAGATAATCACGTGATATCCAGATACCAAAAACGACGTAGTTGAATTCAAAAATTTCTCTCTCTCTCTCTCTCTCTCTCTCTCTCTCTCTCTCTCTCTCTCTCTCTCTCTCTCTCTCTCTCTTTCGTTCTTCAAGAGACGTCCCCGACATCAATGCAGGACGTTACATTGGCAGATTTTCTGTCCAATTTTGTCCCCCGTCAAACATACACCACAAACAATGTTGCTTAACACCAAAATCTACACATTCTTCTTCTATATATATATATATATCCAGGTATAATGCGTGATAAAAAAAGTAATATATTTGATCTTGTGGTTCATTTGTTATGTAAATTTCTTTATGTGTACAAAAAAGACGATATAATTCCTTTATTTCTCAATCACTGAAAATACCCATCACATTTACGTATATTATCAAACTTCCTACTATCTATTTTTTTTTCAGAGACTTTTACTTTACCACTGACCCATAGTTGAGCTTTCATTCGCTCATTAAACTGAATCGAGGGGGTAAGTCGTCGGGGCGACCTAATGTCGGTATCAGTCAGACAGCGAGGGAGTCTATCCCCTTTTAACTAGCGCTAGATCAAGGAGATTATTTTTTAGCGTCTGAGGTGGAGCGCCACGCCTACCATCAGCTCCTCACTTTGCCGTACAGATGCCTGTGCTACTTATACGCTGAGTTGGCGAGGGCCGGTATCGAACCAAGAACCTTGTGATTCTTAGCCGAACACTCTACCGACTGAGCTTAACCGGCCCTTATTGAACTGAGTTATACTGAAACTAAATGTGTCTTTTTTAAATTAATGGTAATTGTTTATTTGGTTAACTCTGGGGATTAAAATAAAACTCAAATAAAAAAATAACAAACCCCCATGTGCCTTCACCGGAAGAACCCTCCGAGCATGTGCGGGTAAAAGGACCCACTTCCGTCCCACAAGAGAATCTCTCGGCCATTTCGAGCCTATGCCTTAACTGGGACGAGACACGACTACTGGTCAGGAAGGAATTTCCTTACCGCGTGGTGGCTATGACCCGAGAATAAAGCCTAAATCCTCAAACTACTTTTTGTCTTTGTCTCATCCTTTTCTCTCCGTGGATTCCTTTTCACCAAATAAGATGGGGTTAAAAGTAAACCCAAGGAATACGCACCAAAATATTCAGCTACCTTTTAAACCTAAAACAATAAACCTCTTGCCAGTCCTCATAACGCAACTGTCGATTAGAATTTTATTGCAAAATTTAGGCCGAAAAAATAAGTCATAGCATCTAAAAAAAAACAATCTATGTTGTTTAATTTCCGTTTATTTATAGACATAATGACAAATTACGTTTTAGCAAATCTTTAAGATTATTTTGGGGAAATATATAAATATATATATATATATATTAAAGTATCATTGATAATTAATCAAGTTTAAATTAACTGACCAGCAGTTTCAAATTAACGTTGATAAATATCAAAGTGATTATTTGACACAAACTTTAAAAAAATTTTTTATTTCTTATTTATAATTTGTCTGAGAAATCACCGAAGAGCGTGAAACACAGAGTACCAATCTTAAAAACGGTTTGTGTCAAATGATATATATATATATATATATATATATATATATATATGCATGCATGCATGCATGCATATATGTCCTTAGCTTAATGAAAATACTTTATTTTACACAACAAATATTACATAGTTTTCTCACTTGTAAAAGCAGTTAAACCAATGCTTATTCATTGATTCTATAGATAAAATATTATTGAATGAAAAATTTTGAAAAAAATAATTGGGTCAGACAGTGCTCCGCCTATTATCTTATATACATAACAAACCTACCTACCCACTTACCTACCTACCTACCTACCTATATATATATATATATATATATATATATATATATATATATATATATATGATGAAGTACCTTTAATAGAAAAATTGTATTAAAGTAACTGACCAGCAGTATTAAAAAAAAACTAAAATGTTGAATATCAAGTGATAGGGAAATCTAATCCCTATTTAGACAAACAATTTAAATCGCTACGCAAAGTTTCACGCCATGAAACGATCGTCAGGTAATCATAAATGAATTGATTATCAAATGATCAACTCAGTGTTTAAAACTTTATGAAGTAATTTTTGGTCATATGTGTAATATAGGTATTATATATATATATAATATATATATATATATATATGTGTGTGTGTGTGTGTGTGTGTGTGTGTGTGTGTGCATGCTTGTGCGTTTGTGCGCGTGTGCGTTGATGAACACAGACACACATAAGGACATATCACCTCGCAGGGTGTAATGGTTATCAAGCTATGCTTAGCAAACCAATACAAGCGAGTTCGATTCTCACTGGGTGTCCCATAATTCTGGCCTTGTGCCGAACTAAGCTAAGCTTAGTAAATGACTAGATTAAGGACATATATGAATTTATGTTCATTTAAGTTTCAAATAACAACCATTCTCATTCATTCACTCTCTCTCTCTCTCTCTCTCGCCTACCCATCCACACACACACATCAAAATGAAACTTAAATTATTTAAATTGTTGTAACCATTGCGGCCTTTTTCTTTTTTTGTTTTTGTTTTTGTTTTTGTTTTTTTTTTTTTTTTTGTATTCATAAAATAACAATTAACAAATTTTGTAAAAACATAAAAATTTGCTCAATGTTCCATTTGATCTTTGACCAAAATAAGTTTTCTGGGTTTTTTCTTTTGGTTTTTGTTTGTTTTTTGTTTTTTAATGTTTTTTTTTATGATTACGCTGTCATTATTTTTTTTTAGTTTACTTAATATTTTGTTAATGAAATTTAGTCTTCATTTTATTGTTCCACATTTTCAAGAGAATATAAGCCGTGGAAAAAAAATGAAAAAAAAAAAAAGAATCAAAAGGTTGTCTTAAATGTTGAACGTACGTGTATATTGTTAAAAAATAATTAAACCTGAGCTTCACACAAATTTACATATAAATCACTATCGTAGGACACAGTGGCAGTTGATTCCTTCTCAACACTGGGAGGATCACTCCCATCATCTCTTCCAATATCGGATCCTTTGCTACGGAACCGTTTTTCGCTACTTCGTCTCGATTGCTCTTTACTTGAACGATCCGAACGATTCGACACGATACTGTCCGATCCGATCTCTTGCAAAACACCGCAGATCCCAGCAGAGTCTTTTTTGGATGATTCTTTCCGACTATTTAGAAATTCGGATATTTTAGTGATGGCTGACACGGGTGATAACTGTTTCAAATCTAAATGAAAACTGTCTTTTTCCTCGTTAATCTTTGACAGAATAATTTGCTTTTGTTTATTTTTTTGTTGAATCAGGCATTGAAGTTGTGTTTTATTGCTGTCTTTATCTGATGTTTTTAGATGAACTGGACAAACGACGTATTGTATATTATCCATTGGTTTGTCCACAATACAGTCTGCAACGTCAATGTCAAGTAGTGCCACAGCTTCCGATACATTTTGACATATGGTGCTAGAATAGCTATCAATAACTTCCTGGTTACTTGGATGACGCTCAAATGTCGGCATAAAAAACATACCCAAACCTCCAATAATCATAGTGCATCCTGCAAAAACATAGCCGGCCGATGTACTGTCATACGTATCATTTAGATACACTGGAAAAGAAAGAAAGAAAAAAGAGATATATACAGAGAAATAGAGAGTGAAAAGTTTATAAAAAATATATACATTTTAGTATTGGATCAATTCATTTTTAAGACAAAAAGTAATTTTTGATTTGAAAATTAATATAAATATTTCTCTGAATTTTTTTAGAGAGGCTTGATAATTTGTACCATTTGGATTATTCGGACTATTGTCCTCATCTTTATTTTTATCTGTACAACGTTTTGGCCGATGTGTCCTCCGGCCTTCTTCAAGAAATACTCGCCGCTTTAACCTTTCCGTTGCATTGGCACTAGTAAATTATCAAAAAGTGCTCAAATATTAAAAACATACAGCAATAATAATAATAATAATAATAATAATAATAATAATAATAGTTTAAAGAGAAATAAAAAGTATAGGAGTTACATCGACTTAGTTAAGTATGGTGTAGGATCCCGATGAAATCATTTCGATTGAAACCATGGTAGACTCTTAACTTTTTTCCTCTATTACAATTACTAATATCACACACACACACACACACACACACACACATATATATATATATATATATATATTATATATATAGAGAGAGAGAGAGAGAGAGGAGAGAGAGAGAGAGAGAAGAGAGAAAGAAGAAAGAGAAGAGAGACAGACAGACAGATAGACAGAGATGGAGACAGAGAGAGACAGACAGACAGATAGTGACAAAGAGAGAGAGAGAGAGAGAGACATAGAGAGAGACGAGAGAGAGAGAGAAAGAGACACACACACACACCACACAACACACACATATATATATATATAGGGAGAGAGACAGATAGACAGAGACAGAGACAGAACAGACAGACAGAAAGACAGAGACAGACAGACAGAGATATATAAGTAGATAACGTGGTACTTACTAGCTGTGAGAGTTCCTGCCAATGTTGATATTGATTGAGCAGCACACGCAAAGCCCCAAGCTCGTTCCATTATTTTTACTTTGACAAGCTGGAATATATATAGCTTTAAACTATAATAGTAACCTCCACAAGCAATCCCGTAACCCCATGCGTACAATGCGTGAGCAGTGAGATTATCCGCTAAAAGTAAGAGAACTGTAATAAGACCTCCAGACATGGCAGCCGTTTGACAAAGATGGCGTCTCGAGATCAAACATTCTTTACTTTGACGAATGATTACATATCCGAACCCAAAGCATCCCGCCACAAAACCTGTGCACAAATATATATTCAGCAGTAAAAGCTTGTCAGCTCCCACATTATGTTGCGATGCAGTATGTAACTGAAAAGACAGAAAAGACATACACATTTAAAAAATCTTTATTTCTATATCATCTTTTGAATAAAAAAAATAACAATATTTGTAAAAAAAAGGCGCATGTACAGAATTTTCTATCGATTAATATTATTATAATGGAGATTCGGTGTTTGTCTGTCTGTAACTGAAACTACGTCATTGCTTACGTCGCAATACCTTTAATAAGTTTATCAATGAGTATTTAATTCATAGTCAAAATCGTTAATTCATAGAATAAATCTTATTTATTAACGATGTCTCTATGAAAATCTGAGTTAGACTTGCCTCAAAACAGCCCATGTTTAAAATCTTGCAATGTGTCTTATATATCACTAAGAAATAAATGTTTATATAATATTTGGTGTGATTAATTTGTATATTGGTTTTAACAAAACCGGGTTTGATAGATAATTACTTGGTGTTATTAATCTCTAATAAAATTGTTTTATTCTCCAACGTATTAAAATCAATCCTATGAATGATTTTATGTAGAAACCAATTGAAATATAATTAAATGAGTGTAATTTTCATATGTGTTTTATTTAATTTCCTTAATCTTTCTAATTTGTTATATTTCATTACATTAAACTTAAATATTTACGCCCAGAGGGCGCATATTCTTGCTAGTTTACGTTAATTTTGTTATAATATATTAGTAAAAGTATGCACCCCACTGGGTGCAAGTATTTAATTTTTAATTGTAATAAAATATTATATTGAATTAGAAAAACTAATGAAACTAAATTAGAATGAATATAAAGATATTAAACTTTATTTTAATGTTATTTTAATTGATTTCTATATGAAATTATATATAGGATTGCTTTTAATACGTTTGAGAATAATATGATCGTATTAGAAATCAGTAACAGCAATTAATTATTTATTAAACACAGTTTTGTTAAAATCATTATGCAAATTATT
>CM042146.1:77120226-77160226 GCA_023376005.1 Doryteuthis pealeii | reverse complement strand
TGAATAAAACCATAAATGAATAAAACCCACTTATGAGGGCGTGACACAAGGACATTTTTATGTGGGCCCATCCTCAAGCCGAAGCTCAGGGATGGTAGGCACAAAAATGCGTTGATCCTGTCGGCATTCCCACTCAAGGGGGCGCCTCAAGCACTGGGCAATAAACCCAGTCCTGTCCCTTTAAATCAAGAGGTCAGATATTGCCTGGGGGGATAACCCTGGGATCAACACTGTTAAATTTACTTAGCCGCTCCGGAGGTCGAAGCACTCTGGAACAGGCCCCGAGGGGTCTCTGCCTTCTAAGCAGAATAAAAAGATAAGGATCCACCGGGGGTGGGTGAATTTACTAGTTTATATTTATAAATTGGATTTTACTTGATGAATGAAAAAAAAAAACTGTAGCAAAATATTCCAAGCTTTGTGCACCTGTTGTATTTGTATTTGGTTGAGTCTGTGTTTTTAGCTGTGTGCATTATTTACTAAGCAACAGAGAAGCACTTTGAACATAGAATATTTTAATTGCGGCTCAAAATCAAAAAAATCTGCAGCTTAATATTTGTGATCTCCTCTTTGATCACAAACCATTTAGAACCAAGACAGGGGAAAAAAGATAGATTTAACATTTAACTAGGATAAATGTTTTATTTCAGTGTGAATTATTGAATAATTCTCGTTATTTAGGCACTATATGACACTTTCAATGTTGGATTGGAGTCTGTGTACACATTTAAAGGGATTGGATATTACTTGATGAACAATAAAAAAAATTATCAAAAGTTTTGTGCAACTGTTGAGTCTATTTTACAAGCTTTTCCAAATTCATATATGGTGGAATCTGGGTTTAGCCTTGTTCATTATTTAGAAGGCAAACAGAGAAGCATTTTAAATATAGAACGTGCAGATTTGCGGCTCAAATTCAAAATGGCTGCAACCTAATATTCGCGATCTCCTTAGTGCCCACCAAAAAAAACATCCTTTCTATTAAAAAATAATTCAAGAATTAAAGGTGCGGTTTAACTCAGTCGGTAGAGCACTTGCTTAGGTAATCGCAAGGTTGCATGGTTCGATACCGGCTCTTGCTAACTCAGCATATGAGTAGCACAGGGATCTGTACGGTAAAGTAAGGAGCTGATGGTAGGTGTGGCGCTCCACATCTGACGCTAAAAAAACAATCTCCTTGGTCTGGCGCTAGCGAAAAGGGGATAGATTCCCTTGCCGTCTGGCTGATACCGACATTAGCCCCCCCCCCCCTCCGACATCTCCTTTTCACTAGCGCTATACCAAGGAGATTGTTCTTGATGTCTGAGACAGAGCGCCACACCTACCATCAGCTCCCCACTTTACCGTACAGATCCCTGTGCAACTCATTCACTGAGTTGGCGAGGACCTTTATCCAGCCCAGAACCTTGTGGTTCCTAGTCACATTCCTACCGACTGAGCTAAACCGATCATTTTCTTATGTAAATTGTATTAAACTCTGGAAAATTAGTTATTATTTGTCATTTAATATTCAATGAATCTATTTGGGGTTGAAAGGAAATTGTATTTGTGCATCAAGTAAAACGTTTGAGAAGCCCTACTCTAGAAGTTTTTTTTTTCTTGTGAGAAAGGGGGAGTTTTGTTGAAGTGTTCTTCTTCTTCTTCTTCTTCTTCTTCTTCTTCTTCTTCTTCTGTATTTATGATCATTAGTTGTATGTTGTAAAATTGAAACGTCTTATAAAAGTAATTTCTGTATTTCTTCACTTAAACTTGGCAAATATAACTCACGCAGATTTTTTTTTAAAACTTAAAGTGCCACCTAGTGGTATAAACTTTTATTTTAAAAACACAATTTTGATTTTAAAGTTAAGACTGTGGATAAGTGTCTTATATTTTGGAAAAAATCCCCTTCTAATCGCCATACTTGACATAAAACTCCTTGGTTTTGAAAATCTGCCCAAACAGATGATAATCCCCATTTTTGTAGACTTGTGATTTCTTTTTTTCATTTCCAAAATTGATGTTCTATCAAAAGCGGGATCAAAACTTCTTCGTGAAAATGTTGCTATTTCAATCATATCTTAAATATATTAATAAAACTAGCAAATATATGCACCCTCCAGGTGCAAGTATTTAAATTTTAATGTAATGAAATATATATTAAATTAGAAAGGCTAATGAAACTAAATAAGAATGTAGATAAAAACATTTGAAACGGAGGGGGATATAATCGAAAAATGGAACAACTGAAAATTACTCTTCTTTCACTCTCGTCTTTCATTGTTATTTTTTCTAATTTAAGTATTTAGTTAAAATAGGAAGTAAAGAATAAAATGACACTTATCTTTTCTTGTTAATGGATTTCATTTAAGATTAATTGAAGAGATTTTTGCTTATATTCATTAAAATAAAACCAAACAGTTAGAAACCAATAATACTAAGCATATATTTATTAAAATTACATTTTTAATATCAATATGCAAATTAGCCTTCCCATTCACACTGTAAACAGCTATTTTGTTGTATATATAAATACAATTGCATGTTGTTAGCATGTAGATATGGTTAACAGTATTAATAATGTAAAACAATTTTATTAATAATTGAGGTTAAATAAGGATAAATTCATGGAAAATGTGATGTCAATAACTAAGGGAATTGTGACTTGAGTAGTGATTTAGTTTCGGTTACAGACAGAAAAACACACAATCTCCATTATAATAAGATATGTCTATTGTAAAAAATAAATAAGTAAATAAATAAATTAATAAATAGAATTGGCTTCGCCTACCTGATGAGCACACGAAATAGGACGGACATGATGGTTGCCCCAATACCGGTAGCGGCCATTGCAATGAGTTCAGCTAATTCTCGTCGCCGACAAAAATATCGACCAAGCATGATGTTGGCAGTGGTTGTGGTGATACCACAACCAGCAGAGAATACAAGACTATGACTGATGTATAAATGTTGCATCTTATTGGAGAAAGCCATGAATAAACAACCAAGTGACGTCACTAAGCCTCCGATGATAGCATACAGACGAGGTGACTTCCTTCGGCAAATGATCACCACAATCGGACATATCAAAAGGCTTACACTCAAACCAACACAGCCTACCCGAGCTACAAAAAAGCAGAAGAATAAAAAAAATCAATTTATAATTAGCAAAACAACAAAAATAACAGAATTTAAAAAATGTTTACACCATACATTTCATAAAACAAAAAAGCATAATATTTGCATATCAAAAATTATATTTAAGTTTAAGGGGATTATTTTTTTTATTAGCTTGAATATCAAAGAAAAGTCTATCACTTATACACCTACCGTATGTAATCGAGTATCATGCGACTTTCTGAGACTTAAATTGAGATATTTTACAGCTGGAAATTAAGGCGTACCAGTTGGCCCAGACCTGGCCTAAGCCAATTATTTACACGCACAGAAGTTTGTAACTTGTGTATGATGAAACTCTCTGATATTAGGCTAGAATTTAGGTGTCAGAAAATCACATGATACTCCAGTAATTAACTCTTTCCATCTTATAACCAATAAAGCATTTGACTCTAAGAACTTGAAAAGCAGAACCAAATTCAATTTAATAATAAAAAAAACGTGACACGTTGGGTCACCCATTGACCTCTGGGTAGATAGTTGTGATCAGAAAAGAAGTGAGTTTGCAAAGCGAATTTTTTTTTTAAAAAAGAAATAGGACCGGAGAATTTAAAAAAAATCATTTTGTAAGATTTCTATGAAAGGGAAAGTTTGACCAAATTTAAATTTAAATGGACCTGATTCTTTAAATTCTATTAATAGCTAAGGTGTTGAGAAGTTGTGGAGATGACAGAAAATCCTTTTTGTTTTTATGTAATATCAAAAATAATCCCTTTCTACTTCACCATAATTTTGATTGACAAACAAAACTGCAGTGAAAAAAGTTTTGAAAATAAAGTAAAATGTTTTTATATTTCTTCGGTAGTTAAATTAACACACACAAAAAAACACTATTGAGACTTTTTTGTATCATGACAGAAGGGAAAGGGGGTGATAACCTGCTGGTTTGGTGGTGATGGTAGAGGTTAACAGCCAGCAGTCAGCCTGAGTGACTCTCGAAATTGCTCCCATAGATAGACTAATATATAACAGAGGGGGTGAAATTGATAGGCAGTGAGATTAGTGAGAGATTGGTTACTTTATAACTTAATTGCAAATTACTGCTAATTAAAACGATGAAAATTAATTTTTTCAAACATAATTCAATCCCAAAAGTAAGGAATATTTTAGTATTTAATTTTAGTCATTAAACTAAACAGGAAAAAGCATAAGTGAAACAAACATTGATTCGCTCATCTTTAGTATAATAATAGATTTTGAAGAACTATTAGCAAGAGAAAGAAGGGGGGATACGAAAGACGATTAGGCTTCATTAGCTGTGACTCTGTAAGAACGTAGTTAAACGAAAGATTTGTGAAAATGTAATGGTGTTGTTCCTTGAATTCACATTTCCTTATTTTTTGCAGCAACGGCGAAAATGGGGAGGGGTCGTCAGAGACAATTGATAAACGACTGTATAAAAGCGTTTTTAAAAGGAATGCAAGGAAGAACACGGATTTTTTTGACAGTGGTAAAAAGACAACAAAAAAAAGCAATAAAAAAACAGAAACAAATAAAATTTATATGCAAAAGCTGATACAAGCCGAGAGTCGTTGGTGCATTTAAAAAGGGTCTCGTAAAGTTTAATTGATAAAAAATGCATGAAAATTTGTTGTCGTACACCAGGTGTGTCCACTTTTTTTTTTGCCCGCAAGCTACTTTTAAAATGACCAGCTCAAAATGATCTACCTGTATTAAAAAACGCCAAGTATATTTATTTATACAAAGTGTGTCAAAAAGTATCGAAATTTTCTGTACTTTTTGACACACCTTGTATTCTGAAAAAAAAATAACGTTCCATTCATTAATCTTTTCAGAATACAGGGTGTGTCAAAAAAGCACCAAGTTTAAAACTGTATTTACCAAGATAGAAATGAAGAATGAATGGGGAGTTATTTTTGGTGTGTCAAAAAGTACAATAAATCTCGATACTTTTTTGACACACCTTGTGTATGTACTGAGTATACTTTATATATGCATGTTTGTCTACCTTGCATCACCTCATGAGCCCTAACGGCAAAATACAATTGAATACATTTATGATCGCTACTTTAGTCTGATGACTTGTATTAAATGGAATCAGCTAGAGTTTCATAGTCCGGACAGTAACTGCTGATAGCCAGCCTCAAGCATACTTCCAAATGATCATCAGTCATGGTGGAACGATACATGGATTTAATAATCCTCATATGGGAAAAGGGCCGATTCGCATAGATAATATGAGTCAAATATATATTTACCAACCCCTCCACACGAACAGGATGTGACACAATGTCAATTTCTTAAGAGGATTAGTATTATTAGCGTTATTTGGACTATTGTCCCCATCTTCATTTTTATTTGTACAACGTTTCGACCGATATACCATCCGGCCTTCTTCAGGTATTTCTTGTCGGACTCGGGAACCTTCTCGGACCCGGGAACCTTCTTTTCGAACTCGGGAACTTTCTTGTCGTATTCGGGAGCCATCATGGAACTTTGAACCTAACCCTTTATTTATTCCACGGGGGTATCCTGTTCTCATTCCGCTAACCATAGCTGGGGTAGGAGGTGTTTAATTAATTATTTTTAAGAGGAGTTTAACAGGTTTAAAATCAGAGTTGTCCTTCTTCTAGACTGTTTACCTAGCCAAGTTTAAAGAACCCAGTCTGCCTTACTATTTATCCGTAGCTGGAGGAAATAGTTAGATACATACCTTTCCCAAGGGTATTAGTGCTATGCGAAATGTATTTGTGTAAAATAACGTCTTCTTTAGTAGGTATAAATTGACAGGCTATCTAAGTCAATTAGCTTGCAGTAGTTTTATAATAGTTCATCCATTTATACGAGCTGAATGAACAAAATTTTAAGTAACTACAGACTGTCTGTCCAGTACGTTAACCAAGAGTCACCTGACGAAAGGAAGATTGTTGATTGGCTAATATTAAAAAATTAATGGTGTTTGATCTATCCTCACTAGCTTTGCGATCTACCGGTCGCAATCGACGTATTGAGCACCCCTGTCATACATAATTCAGAAATGTTTGTTTGGCATGTAAAACAGAAAAAAAAAGTATTGTTGATAAACTAGATCAGGGGTTTCCGATTAGGGGTGCTCGTATCATTCCAGGAGGTGCGAGAAGCGTCCGTTCAAATTTAGATTGATTTTTTTTCTTTTGTAATTAATATTATTTATATTTTTGTTTCTTTATTTCAGATTATTATCATTACCCTTCATCATGTCGAAGAAAAGGAAATGGAATGACGACTATTATATTAGATTTAGAGAGTGAAATATATATGATATTTTGATAAAACTGTTATATGGATTCACATTCTATATTTTTTTAACAAAAGTATAAATTGTAGGTGTGCGAGGTCAGAATAAAACTCTTTTAAGGGTGCGGAAATAGAAAAAGCACTAAACTAGATGCATCTTTACATTTAATATTGTGGTATAAAAGTAAAAGTCGTCGGGCTGGCCTAAAGTCGGTATCAGCCAATCAGTGAGGGAGTCTATCCCCTTTTCACTAGGCTAGACTAAGGAGATTGTTTTTCGCATCTGAGGTGAAGCGCCACATCTACAATCAGCTCCTTACTTTACCGCACAGATCATTGTACTACTCATACGCTGAGTTGGCGAGGGCCGGTATCGAACTAGGAACCTTGTAGTTCTCTGCCGACTGAGCTAGGTATTAGTCTGAGTAATAGCGGTAATCCAGGTACTTTATGGAGTCTCATTAAATATTAACTCACTAGATACCTTAACTTAGCATTTTAGGAAAACACATGTGTTTGGGTTGTGCTTTCTCATCAAATACGGCAAATTAGAAACTAATTTTCGGAGTTGTTTTCGGGGAGTTGATATAAATTGAGAGGAGAGCAAGGAACAAGAGATTTATTTTAGAAAAATATCATAAATATTGACAGATCAAATGTTTATCATGTGTTACGTCATAAAGTACCGTGAATTTCACAAGAATGTTGCGAATATCTTTTTGCATTGCATTTACAGTGACTGTAGGTTTATATCAAATGGCTCAAGAGATGAATATCCCAATGGTCAGTTTGGAATGTAAACTTAAGGTAGGTCAATTTTTCATTTTTTTTTTAATTATCAAATTACATGAAACATTTAAAGTTGTATATTGCTCTATTAAGTACTGATGCCAAAAATTAGATCTTGAACTTTTACCAATTTTTGAGGAAATGGCATCAAAGATCGTAGACAAAATTGTACTGAAAAATCCTCAGTTTTGCAAAATTGATCAGAAATCTAACAATTTCAGTATTTAATGAAATTAAATGACGAAATTATAACTAAAGTTCAAATTAAAAATATACCCCCCCCCCCCCATTATTGCAAAACCGAATATTTTTCAGTGCATTTTTATCTACGTTATTTGATGTCATTTCCTTATTGTAAAAGTTCATTAATTTTTGGTACCAGTACTTAAGAGACCATTACGCAACTTTCGGGCGGCTGAAACCAAAGATGACAGAAGAGAACCGGATTATCAGAGATAGGCCACGAAGCTTTTCCCCATCACCGTTTACGTAAGCCACGTTCGATGACCAAGAATTCTATTCCACTGACAAGTAGAATTTTGATCTGCCGGAAGACGATTCAATGTCCCAAGTCGCAGGACCTGAAAAATCGTCTCTTCGTTGTATCTTATCAGTATAAAATATATCTAAGGTAGGTGGGTTGTCGTCCTTGGTCTACGAGCCTTTCTTTGAATCAACCAATCATAGGCCCGCAAACTTTAGCGGCAAAATTGAAGATAGGATTTCTTCCTCTTTGGTCACCAGCATCTCCAGAAGTCGGACGAGAAAAAATAGTCGTCCCTTTTATTCAGCAGAGAGAAACAGAGAGTCGTAGTTGGTACTCCGATAACGCACCAAACTCAAGGACTTCAGTTAAATGGACTGTATTATTATATTTATATAATTATCATTCCTGCAGACAAAACCTTTATTTACAAGTATTTCAAGTGTAATTTCTTGTTTGTGTATATATTAATGCAAGTTATTTGAAATTCTATGTCGAGTTCATGTGTTTTCTGTTTTTAACTCCTGTCTGCCTTACACTCGCGACGTGAATCACCACACCATGTATTATGTTGCATATGCCTATTAGTGGTCAGGGATTCACGTTATATGCAAACACTAACATGACCCGTCTCTCTTATAGTCCTGGAGTCATCAACTCTGTAATGAACTTACTTCCTATTAAAAAAAAACAAAAAACTTTTGGACACTACTCCATCGTCTTTCGCAGACGGAAGGATGCCAACAACAACAACATATATATATATATATATATATATATATATATATATTATTAAATGTATATAGATCGGTTACTTAGTTATAACCGCAAAATGACTGATTTTTAAGCCCTTTTCTTCACCAAATATATTGCTCTTTTCAATAATATTGAACATCGAGCTCTCAACCTGGACCTGATTAATTGTTACATTCCGCTGTTGGAAGAAAAGTCTAACTTAGAATTATCCTAATACCAACTCACTGGTAACCCATTACGGATATATATATATATATATATATATATAGTTGTAGAAATTTTTTTTCTCTACCACGGTTTCGGCGTTCAAGGTACACCTTCCTCAGAAATATATATATATATATATATATATATATATAGTGTGTGTGTGTGTGTGTGTGTGTGTGTGTGTGTGTGTGTGTGTGTTTATCTCGTCTTTCGATTTAAAGAGGATATATTTAATGCATTGAATTATTGCATCCACTTGCAGTCAAAGGGAAGTAACCGCTCCTTACTTATTGCTGATCAGTCGGAGAGTTATATGATTTATCAATACTGTGTATATCCAAACAAAGTACATGTTGTCCGCGTTGCATCTATTGCAAAACTCTTCCTGTTCAAAGCATCGACGAACAAACCGACACACAAACAAACAGCATAAGAACTAGCAGAATCAAAACGGCTACTGCGATGCTAATTTTACTGTCTGTACTATTTTTCTTTTTATTAAAATACCATTGGCAAATTCAAATAAAAAAATGTGTAGCATGTAATTTATATAAATTGTAAGCAAATAAGAAATATCCACCAGCATTTTTATTTGCTAATATAGCGTGATATTTTTCTAATCAAATTCTATTGATAATATATATATATATATATATATATATATATATATATATATATATATTATTCATCGAACAAAAAACGTAACTTATGTGTAAAGATTTATATATATATATATATATATATATATATATATATATATATATATATATATATAATGTAGTTGGCTGAGTAGTCTATTGTCGGTATCAGCCGGACATTGGGAGCGTCTATCTTCTTTTCGCTAGCGCTAGACCAGGGAGATTGTGTTTTTTTTTTTTTTTTGCTAGAGTGGAGCGCCACACCTACCGTCAGTTCTCCACTTTATCGGACAGATCAGATTGCCCGATCTGTGCTACTTATATGCTGAGTTGGCGGGGACCGGTATCGAACCAGGAACCTTAAGATTCCTTGGTGGGTGCTCTACCAACTGAGCTATGTATATAAAGTCTTTACACATCCCTCACGTTATTTATTCCGATAGATAATGGGAGAAATAACACGTTGTATATCATTTTTTTGAATTTTGTTGTCATTTGACTTTGAAACAAGAACTCGCCATGGTAATATTTTACAAGTAAGCAGTAATAACTATTTAGAACATACATTTTTAAATAAATAAAGTTAAATTGTGATAAGGGGTCAAAAAATTGGTGTGGATGAAAATTGGGTTAGATCACCCAAAGTTGGCATCTGGTCGAGGTATGGGGAGTAGGTTAGAAGAGAATTCGCCTAGAAACACAAGATCGAGATAGAGATGACCAAATATGGAAATTAGCTGAGAAAGCACGTGTTGTTCAAGGCTTCCAATTATAGCTGGAGGAGTTGACCACTCACGGTCAGCGTTCCGAGATTTACGGCTGTTTATTTTTATTTTATTTTTTTTTAAGAAAAGAAAAAAGGAATAATGCTAGGTTGAGTCAAATGTTTTGCAATATTTTGGTACGTGCATATATTTTGCGGCACGTATATCACGTGACCGAAGAAAGATAGAACCAACGAAAAAACGTTTGTTGTGCGAAAAATTGACGGCGCAATTAATCAAAGATAGTTTAAGAAATGTCACTCGGGTTGCAAAAACCTCAACGATCAGTCAAGGTCAAATAGGGTTACAACTTGTGGGGATTCAAATAAAATTCAAATATTTTTTTTTAAAAATACAAACTCCCATGAGCCTTCACCGGAAGAACCCTAGGAGCATGTGCGGAAAAAAGGACCTTCTTCCAACCCCCAGGAGAATCTCTCAGCCATTTGAGCTTAGGCCTTAACTACTACTGGCCAGGGAGAAATTTCCTTGTCACGTGGTGGCCATGACCGGTGAATGAAGCTTAAATCATAAAACTACCTTTCGTCTTTGTAGCTTTCGTTTTCTATCCTTGAATTTCTTCCTTTTCAGTGCAACCACCAAATAAGATGTGATAAAAGCAAACACGCACTAGGAATAACCACAACCGCTTTTTAAACCTAAAACATTAAACCTCTTGTAACCCCACAAACTGTAGATTCCGAGGCCGTGCTCCAAACTATACAGGCAAATCATTCGAGTAGCGCTCGACGAGTATCAGGCGATTCGGCATCCCACAGTCCAGTTACCAAAATATTGTAAAACCTTTGATTCGTAGGCACTGTGGAACTGTAGCATCCTTTGCAGCCAGGAATAAGGAACCATCGGGGGTATATATGTAGCTTTATATATATATATATATATATATATATATATAGGTGGAGTGTAATATTGTCCACTTTACCGCACAGATCAGATTACCCAATCTGCGCTTTTCATGCGCTGAGTTGGCGGGGACCGGTATCGAACGCGGAACCTTGCCATTCCTTGGCGGGTGCTCTACCGACTGCTCTGTCGGCTGGGTCTTTAGAATACACCGACTGCGCCTCTGCAGAAGGGTAAGACCCCCTTCCAATAGAGTCACCTGTTGGCGACTCGCGATACTTAAGGATGGAACCCTGGTGGCTGAGCAGTCCATGACATGAAACACTTCACTTTGGCCCTTATTTAGGCTAGACAGGCGGTCGGAGAGGCCCCATCCGATCAATCGAATGGTCTTAGCACCTATATAATTATCCTAACCCTGTTGCCCTTATGGAAAACCTCCAACCCTTTTTATCATATGTGCTAGAAAGCGGTGGTTGAGTGTCTTAATGTGCAGGGTATGATGTTAAACTCTATCTGATGGTAAAGTTCCAATTCAGGAATTCTGGGGAATGTGGAGTACCCCTTCATCACCATTACTCCCAGGTGCATTCTGAACCAAAGTGGTATTACCTGATAGGGTCCCATCTATGGGTTAAACAGAAAAAATGCGTTTAAAAATGTGTTTAAAAATTGAGTTTTAAACAAAAATTGAGCACCATCAAGAAGTAAATAAAACAAAACGTCTGCGGCATAAAATAACCCAACAAGGGTTGACATGCTGTAAAATCTAACCTAGCAACTAAAAATAATTTAAAAATGTACTTATTGCTTTGATAAAACTTTCATTTCATGATAAGTACTTTAAAATTTTAGGATTTATTTGTTTAAATAAATATAAATTGCAGAAAGTCTTACAAATGTTGTTCCTTTCACAGTCTCCTTACAAAGCCAAATAGAAATAGAAAGAACATTCTTGATAAGAAATAGTTCGTTTTCTCTTTTTAACTATTAAGTCTCGTGTTGTAAGTAAGTCTCGTGTTGTAAGTAAGTCTCGTGTTGTAAGTAAGTCTCGTCGTGTGTAAGTTTATTCATCTACATAATACAACAAAACAAAAGAAGAAAAATATATTTATTTATCGGAAAAAGAAAAAATGGGTGCCGTTATAGTATGTGGCCTACCTTTTTGATTCTGTTATAGTATGTGGCCTACCAGGTTTGAATGTGTCCTACCTCAGTAAGAGTATATTTATAGATATAAGTAGTAGGCAATTTATTGAAACTAATTATTTTCACATATATTCAATTTCAAGAAATGCAATTCAGTCATAAGCCGTATATAGTAATTAAGAATATTAAAAAATAATTTATCCATAATTTACATGAATCAGAGGTCTATTTAATTCTAAAATATTCTAACATTCTGAAATAGGGTTAGGGTTAGCAGTTATTATTATAACCTTATAATATGCTTTTTGATGTAGGCCACATACTATAAAGAGAGACATGATTTCATAGGCCACATTCAAAAGGTAGGCCACATACTATAATGGTACCGAAAAATGATTGAAACATAAATAGTTGATTTGAAATCGATCAAAGTAGACTTATTAATACGAAGGGGGATCTCGAAGTAAGGTTTCTAAAATATTTAGAAATCACAGAAACATTTATTGTTTATTGTCTATGATGTTTACAGTCCGAACATCTGTCTATTTTTCTACATAATCACTATTTTTTGGTATTTTTGGAGAACCTGTGACAGTTTTTGTATACATGAGCTGATATGACATGTCATACCAGCTCATGTCGTTAAGGAAGCGTTATATATATATATATATATATATATATATATATATATGAGGATAATCCCAAAGGTAAGGTCTCCAAAATATCTAGAAACCACAGAAACATTTATGGTTTATTGTCAATGATGTTTACATCATTTTTAAGTTTGAACATGCATTTATTTTTCTACATAATCTCCATTTTGGTCGATGCATTTGTATGTCCATGTCATACCAGCTTGCCATGTCTTTGAACCTCATTGTTATTCGGACGTTTTTTTTGGAATCCACGACTCGCCAAACACTTCTGATGAATTTCAATCGGTTTAATGCCTTCTGCGTTCAAAAAAAGAAAAAAGAAAAGGAATAACTGCTCGAATTTCTCATTTAGCAATAGCACCAATCTGGAGCTCCATAAGAAAAGACTGTCAAGCCAAGACTGATCGTGGCAGAGAAGTGCGCGAAGGGACAGAGGTAGACGTAGGTACAACAAACACAACAGTGTTGCCAAACGAACAATTTCCCTGCGTCCCCCAGAATTTACTTTTGGGATTGATCTCATATATAAGAAACAAACTAATAAGATAAATAGGTAACTGTAGGTAAGTAAAGTAGACGTAGTGACCTATTGTCGGTATCGGCCGGAAAGTGGGGGAGTCTATCCCCTTCTCGCTAGCGCTTGACCAGGGGAAATTGTTTTTGAGAGTGAGGTGGAGTGCCACACCTACCAACAGCTCCCTACTTTACCACACAGATCTAAGCCATGCTACTCATACGCTGAGTTGGCGAGGGCCGGTATTGAACCCAGAACCTTGTGGTTCTGAGCCAGATATTCTACCGACTGAGCAAAACCGGCCCTTCAGGTAAATGTATACTAGTATATTTTTGGTTATAAATGATACATAACAATATCCGTTTTGATTGTATAATATTCCACTTGAAATAATAAAGTCCCGGTATATGGAAATCTGATTTCTCTGATGAAATAAAACAGGAATTCTTCCAAGCTGTAGTGGTTGAAACACCTTGGAGAAAAATGTAGATGTGAACTACACAAGGATGCTGCATGATGTTTTGAACAAGTCTTGGAAGCAGCACTTACGAAACGGCAGCTGTACGGCCAGTTGCCTCCCATCACACTAACCATCCGAGTGAGAAGAACAAGAAAGCTGGGTACTCCGGAGAAAACAGAACGAACTCATAAGCGTCGTTGACCAACTTATAAAAACTTAGACCCAACATCCCTCTGCGGACACTGGAGGTCGTTTAGAGGACTTGTCAAGAGCTATGGACGAGTGGTGTGTGTGTGTGTGTGTGTGTGTGTGTGTGTGAGAGAGAGAGAGAGAGAGAGAGAGAGAGAGAGAGAGAGAGAGAGAGTTACGGAATCTGTACTGTCAGCATGCCTTGATGATGATGATGATGATGATGAGAGGGGATGGTGATGATGATGATTACAACGTGAAGACACTTTAGAGAAAAGACAATGTGACTTTGCTTCTCTCTGTGTCAATACGTAAAAGCTCATCGTGACCCTTTAAAAAAATGTTAAAAATGATAGAATGATGATGATAACGAAAGGTATTTTTATGATTCAAACTTATTTTTTTGTTTTTCTAAAAAATGATATTGTTCAACGAAATCAAAATGAATGATAATGTTGCCAAATTTTTCGAATGCAGCAGAAAGCATGAAGCATAAAACAAAATAAATGAAATTTTGACAATATATATGAAAGCCTTAATACACACATATATATGAAACCACACACACACACACACACACACACACACACACATGAAATATTGGAAAAAATAAAGCGAATCAGGGATGGAACAGCGGCTGAGTGTTGAAACTCAGTTTTTGTTCTGTTTTTTTTTTGTTTTTGTTTTTGTTTTTGTTTTTGTTCATTTCCCATCCTTCATTATATAAAAAAACCTCCATAAGAACAAAGTTATATATATATATATATATATATATATATATATATATATATATATGTGTGTGTGTGTGTGTGTGTGTGTGTGTAGTAGTGAGAAATTTGAAAAAAAAACAGTTTAAATAAAATGAGTGGTAAGTTTATTATCCGATGCTGCAGTGTTTCGATCTGTTGAGTAGATCTTCTTCAGGGCTTTTGTTTATATAAGGAAGAGTAAAAAAAAATTAACACAAAATAATGAGTCCTTGTTTATCAATCTGTTCAACGATGTTTTGAAAGGGAGTTAACATAGTTAAAATAATTTGAAAATTGAGAAACGCTGGAAAGATAGACGATTTGAAAATATGACATCAAGTATTCTTCTTTTATGGTGTGTGTGTGTGTGTGTGTGTGTGTGTGTGTGTGTGTGTGTGTGTGTGTTGTGTATGAGTGTGTGTGTGTATGAGTGTGTGTGCGTGCACGCGCGCGCGCGTGTGTGTGTGTGTGTGCATGTATCGAAAAATGACACTAGGTGTTTTGTCTGTGCGTGTGTGCGCGTATGTGTGTATATGTTACGAAAGTCGACATCGAAACAATCCTCAATGTGTGTGTGTGTGTGTGTGTGTGTGTGTGTGTGTGTGTGTGTGAGCGTGCGTGTATGTTCATTAAGAAGAATGTGAAAAAGTGTGAGTGTGTGGAGGGGGGTAAAAGTTGTATAGTTAAAAAAATCATTATAAATACACTTTTACTCATTCACTTACTTAAAACACAAACGTATAAATATAAACATACGCAGATGTCTTTTTTCCTAACATCCACTTACCTACACGCCCACACAGCAACTTAAAAGTTATAAGAATATTTTCTCGCCACTTACTTGAAACAAACATTCTTCTTAATGAACATGCACACACACACACGCACACACACAACATCAAAATGCTCAGTCTCATTTTTCGATACATACGCACACACACACACACACACACACACATACACACACATTCATACACACGCCATAAAAGAAGAATACTTGATGTCATATTTTCAAACCGTCTATCTTTCCAGCGTTTCTCAATTTTCAAATTATTCTAAGAACGTTAACTCTCTTTTCAAAACATCTTTGAACAGATTGATAAACAAGGACTATCACAGTCTCCTCATTATTTTGTGTTAAAATTCTTTTTTACTCTTCCTTATATAAACAAAAGCCCTGAAGAAGATCTACTCAACAGATCGAAACACTGCAGTGTCGACTAATAAACTTACCACTCATTTTATTTAAACCTGTGTTTTTTCAAATTTCTCACTATACTACATACCGTCGGATTCACTTCCATTTCTCTTCATATATATATATATATATATAAACCCCCTTACATACTCATATACATGAAACCCCTTCTACACACATATATATATTATGAAAGGCCTTCTACACATATATGGCAGTAAATACTAACAAATGACTTTATTTGCAGAGGAAACATGGCTGAAAAGTGGTGGTATTTGAAAGTCTTTAAATCCCCAAAGACTGATTGTAAGAAAAGAAGGGAAGAAAATACTCACAAAAACTCATAGGTCTTTACTTTTAACCGCCCATCTCCTCCCAAACACATCGAAGTGGAATATCTAAACATAAGTGTTAACATATGTATCAATGGAATGATTTAATTATCAAGGTGTTCGATATTACACGAATTATGTGTAAAGGCAACTTTAAAATATGGAGAGACGGTCCAATCTTATAGTAGAGACATGTAGATTGTAAAAACAATGCAAGAATGATATCAATAACATTAATACATTTAATTACAATAATGAGCACTCTGTGTTTATTGAGAGTGCTCGAAGGAGATAGCATAAATAATTGCCTTAAAATACAAAAGACAAGGTCATTTCCTATAACTCCAACATAAACAAAGGAGAACCACCTTGACTGATAAACTATTTATTTATTTTCCCCTTTAAACTAACCCTAAACCCTAACCCTAATTCTAAACCCTAACCCTAAACCTAAACCCTAACCCTAACCTAACCCCGTCTTCTTTTTTCCTAGTAGATCAATAAATAAATAAATAATATATCAGTAGAGAGTGGTTCCCCTTTATTTATGTTGGACTTATAGGAAATAACCAAAGAAAATTCTTGTAGAAAGAAGCAGATGACCAAATGACTAAAAGAGAAAGGCTGCAACTGATAGAACTCAGAATTGAGCAGAAAGTTATGTAAATTAAGAAAAATCGTTAGGGTCCAAGTGGTGCAGCCATACAGACGTACTGATATAATCACAACCTGGAAGAATTGTCGCTTTAACTTATCAGTGAGATCAGATTTCTATATGACTGATAATCTGTTTGTGACCGACCATGCCTGTCCTATTCTTGTATTAACATGGCTTTCTGTGGATGAAATATTACTACCTAGGTATGTGAATTGATCTACTGGCTTTATAGGCTTACCGTCGAGTGTGGAGATGTCTCCTTTCTTTATGAAACATATGAACTCATTCTCATCGGTGTTCACATAGAGGCTGATATCCTTTGCTGCCTTCTCCAGGCTATGCAGTAGTGACTCGGCCTGTGCCGGTGTATCTGCAAGAAGTGCAAGGTCATCGGCGTAACGAGGCGCCTTGAGAATAAGCTAGATGGGGGCTGCACAAGAATACTGCGTGCAGTCTTGGACAAGACGTGGAAACAGCACCTCTCAAGGAAGCAGCTGTATGGCCACATGCCCCCATCTCACAAACCACCCGAGTGAGACGGACAAGGCATGCTGGACACTGCAGGAGAAGCAAGGACGAGCTCATAAACGACGTTCTCCTGTGGAAGCCAACACATGGACATGCCCACCAAGGACCTACATTGACCAACTATGCGAGGATTATGGATGCTGCGCAGAGGACCTCTCTGGGACAATGAACGATAGGGAAGGTTGGTGAGAGATTGTCATGGATATCCGTGCTAATTGCGCGACATGATGATGATGATGATGATGATGATGATGAAAAAACGAAAAGAGTATTGCATTCTTGCTAGGAACATGTTTGAGATACGCCTCTACTATTAAACAATGCTGGGTGGCATCGTCAGTTATGTTATTACTGGTTCATTGTGGTATTTCAATCTTTCAACATAATAACGCCCTCATCATTAAACCCCACTAGGAACGACCAACCCCAGTGCGTCACCTATCTGATTCAACGCTAGCAGCTAGACTGGCTTATATAGTGTTTTACCAACGTAGACCTCGGTTTCTGTGCACCTGATTGGCTAACGGTGGAGCCAATCAGTGTTCAGAATGGGTGTTATAAACAGGTCTAAGAGGTGTTGACACTTTATTTCAATAATTCATAGACTGGTTTGAAACTAATGGTATGTAGAAGATTCCTTTTTAACAAACTGAAAAAAGGAAGAAGAAAAGAATTTACGACGAATGTGGCACGACGCGTTAAATATTTATAAAATTACACTGACTAAAATAAACAAACCGTATATATCTATAAATAGACGTTTTATTTGAAGAGAATTCTGTAAAGACCGGGATAAATTCCAATTGGAAAATACACAATTTTCGGAATATGACGGATAAACGAAAACTTTCCAGCCAAACTATTACAATTCTCCGGAAAGATCTCAGAATAGAAGACACATTTTTCCAATCCTATCAAAGCATTATCTTAGTTGGATAAAGACCAGTTATTCTATGCGGGTAGTGGATTGCACCACGTGATTTTATATGCCTTTCATCACCCCTCACAATCTGTTGTTGGAAATTGGGTTATCTGCCCACCCGGAAGTCCGGACAATAGGGGACAGAGCGTAGAACCCTGAATCAGCAGAACCAATACTGCAGGCACTAGCAGAAGACCAGAGTCGGCACGCTAGAGAAAGACGTCAAATCCGACAAGCAGACAACACCGAGACAACAAGATAAGTGTACTTGAATCTCTTGTATTACCTTTATATATCCCGCCAGTAGAAATTCTCTGGCAAACTCTTAAAGACATTTGTACAAGAATTGTATACACACACATTAATAACTAACCCCCAAACTGTTAACCCATTTATAAACTCTATAATTTGCCTTGTCTCCTTCCTTTACGACTGAGATACTAATTCACCCCAGTATTTCTGTTACTGTTTCCTTTTCCTTACACTTAACTTTGCGAATTTCACATAAAAAACACATCTCAATCGGGGTTTCTTTCGCTAATGTGGAAGCTATATATGAAAGCGACTAACATAACTAAGTTAATACAAGTGACTTTTAACAGAAATAATTTCTGTAATGAGAAAGGAATGAAGACAAGACAAATAATATGTATAAAAGGGGGTATTCTAATAATGTGTAAGCGAAGGGTTTGCTAAAACTTAATAGCGTTTAGTGGCCTTTGAGTCACATACAATATATATATTAACAAGTAATGCACTTATATTTGTTGAGTTCTTTTAGGGTAAAATATTTTGTTGTTGGTTCTTCGTTGTCTGTGTCGTGAGTCTGTTCTAGTAGTCAGCGCTGCCAGTGTGTCCTGCCAGGAGAGACCTGTTATCTCTCCGACTACTGATCTTGTTCTTGGGACGTCCTACCTCGTCCACTGTTCTTACAGTTTTGAGTATTTCTGTCCCTGCAGTCCCACTTCCGGTCCCCAGTCAGGGGAAGATAACCCATATTTCTCAAACTTTCAGTGCTTGATTTAGATATTTTTTAATATGTTGATTATCTCGTGCGTCGTTTAACGTTGACTACTCTCGAGTAATATCGCTAGAGTAGGTTGATCTTCACACGTTTGTCGTTTCGAGTACCACAACTCGCCTTTAACATTATTATTTGAGGATGAAACAAACTTGAACACTTTGTTGAAGCATAAGCTTGTGTGTAGTATATTTCCTACACTAGCAACCTCAGTTAAGATACATAACCGTAGAATATAATCTAACGAATTATCTCCGGAGAGAAACTTCGCAAACTAATCTTAACATATTCCATTACTTGCAGTATATCATCTATAGCGACTCCTTTTGATGTACCTTCTGGTAGAAATTCAACAGAACTCGACAGATGCAGGAAAAACAATATAATTTTATTGGGCCTCCTTTTCGCCGTGAAAAACTGTGCGCTGAACCAGTTCAAGGGACTACTAATACAAAATTATTCATTTGACAATTTCCCTCCAAAAATTTGAAACGGCTTCTAGTCTGGGGGCGGAAGTCGCGTTGCATTTTGGGAAATTTTATAGAAATCAAATTATGGGGTGTCAACATATTAGTCTTTGCAGAGTTATTTCCCTTAGACAGTCTACATAAAAAGGGTTGATTTGCGAAGCAGTTTAAAAAGGCAGGAAGGGAACATGTCTAACTCAAGCGACAACTATATCCTCCATAGCTTTCACAAATCTTTTTTTAACGTTTTTACCTGACCTGAAAAATATAATATACCAAAAATATTGCCTATTTTTTTCCATCCAACACTATCCCCAGCTATGGTTTGAATAGAACCACTTCTACAAGATGGCCTTTTTTTTTAGATAACCCATGAAGTTTGATATGCCATTAAACAAAACAAAACCAAACAAAACTATCCACAATGTTAGAATCACTAAACAAAAATATGTAAAGTTTAACAATAAAATTGCAAATTGATATGTCAGCTGTGGTAATAAAATTAAAAGCAAACATTTTCTTGAATAAAATTAGTTGAATGAAGATTCATTTAATGGCATCTAATGACAAAATAGAACGAACTTTTTGGCTAGAGAGTTTTTTGTTGTTTGTTTGTTTGTTTGTTTGTTTTTTTTTGTTTTTTTTGGTTTTTTTCATAATTTCTATCAAGTTCATGTGACAAGTTAACATGACACGAATAGAAGAAATCATCATATCTTAATACGTGCAAATCATTGAACTTTATATTGGCTATTTCTATTACACAGTCTTATATTTGATATAATCTTGTTATGCTTGGTACAAGCAACGGCATGTAACAATTGATGTCACAGTAATTAGAAAATGTGTTAAATGATAAAATTACTTCTCAGAACCTTGAACAAATTAAAATACTGCACATTTTAATTGGTTTAAATTTCCAGAATAATCTTGTAAAAAGAAGAGAGAGAGAGAGAGAGAGAGAGAGAGAGAGAGAGAGAGAGAGAGAGAGAGAGAGAGAGAGATGTTTGAACTCAACTACGCCGTTTTTGTATCTGAATATCACGTGATTATTTGTGTATTACGTGATTATCTTTGAGCTGACATCACTAGTTCTTGCGGACAGTTTAAACCTATGGGAATAGTCTAGCCTGGATCATAGGAGATAACCTCAATACTGTTTATTTTATGTGTGTGTGTGTGTGTGTGTGTGTGTGTGTGTGTGTGTTTGTGTGTGAGAGAGAGAGAGAGAGAGAGAGAGAGAGAGAGAGAGAGAGAGAGTGAGTGAGAAGATTGTCTCAACAAGAGGAGAATGGAAGAAATAAAATGTAAATGTAGGTAAAGAGAACAGACAATAATCGTCTGCACATAAGAAAAAAAAATCAAACAAACAAATCTTCAGATGAAAATTTGCTGATAAGAAATTCGGAAGTTTATTTTGATAATAAATCTGAAGGGAAAAAAACAAATTGACAAGTCACATGATTTTTATTCTTGACAAATCACATGACGTAAAAGGAATCCCAGTACCATTACTTTGATATAAAAACAAAATATAACCTTATTCAAAGGGGTACACAACTGTAAGTAAATAAGAAAACATTAATTTTCGCTGGGTATCTTCGAGCATTTTTTTTTTTAATTCTCAATGATTTGAAAAAAAATTAGATATTTTCTTTGAAAATTTTATTTTTATTTTGATCGCAAGATAATAACATAACAGTTAGTCGTGTAAAGGGAAAATACGGTGTTTAAAAAATAATATTTCGAACATGAAAACACCATTATTATTATCTGATAACAATTAATAATAACAAGATGATGATGATGATGATGATGATGATGATGATGATGATAACAAATACCTAGAACTTGCTAGAGAGTTGAAAAAAACTGTGGAATATGAGGGTGAAAGTGATACCAATTGTAGTTGGTGCACTTGGAACGGTCCCCAAAAGCTTAGAAAGGAGATTAGAGGAACTGGAAATCAGAGGAAGAATAGAGACCATCCAGACAACAGCATTGTTCAGATCGGCTAGAATACTCTGAAGAGTCCTGGAGACCTTGCTGTCACTCAGACTACAGTGAAAGACCATTGGCTTATGCAGATGTGAAAAAACTCGCAAGGAGTGAAAGATGATGATGATGATGATGATGATGATTGATGATGATGATGGGCAGTGAAAAACTACCAGTTAGAGCTGGTATGAAAAATTCGCAAAAAGCAACTGAAAATTTTCCAATTAAAGGAATATTTTAGTTTTATTTCAGTTTTTAAAAAGATTTTTTGAAGCAGACCCTATTTTTACATCCCATTTCAAAGAAAATCTGGTGCATATCGCATAAATGCGTCCTGGCCTCCTGCCCTAAAAATACGCTAAGTGGTGCCTGTTGAAAAACCGTCCCGTGCTACTTATAAACTCCTTAGCTGTTTGAAGTCGTTTTTTTCCGAAAAGTTAATGCGATGTGAAAGCGATATTTTACCCCCCAAGTCTCGACAAGTAAATGTAAATATTTTACCCCGCTCCTCTTTAAAATATTTTTAACGGTTTTAAGCCTTTTTTATCAACAAATAACTTTTTTTAGTGGTTTGAAGCCACCTCCATGTTTTTTATCGACAAGTAAATGTAAATATCTTCTTTTTTTTCGGCGTTTTCATTATATTTTAATTAAAAAACGGTCACAATTTTTTAAAATAAATGCGACCGAGTTTCGAAAATAGAAACAATCAATACAGTAGCAGGGGTTGGATTTTCAGCAGGCCACCACTTAACGTTTTTTTTTTTTTTTTTTTTTTTTTTTTTTTTTTAGGGCAGGAGGCCAGGACGCATTTATGCGATATGCACTGAAAATCTCAACAGATTTAAATTATCGGATGACTTACCTTTCTACAAATGTAGACATTTTTAGTGTCCAAATGTATTGAGATTTCAGGAAATCTAATAAAAGGGAATTTTTTTTAAAGAGGGGGGATAAAATAAAAAACAATTTAACCCTTTTTATTTTCTTTCTGTAAAATCAAAGATAAAATCAAAGATAAAAATAGAATATCCTCAAATATTTTATCATTTCAACTGGTGACGTCACAACTGGTGAATAAGATAAAGCGCGCGAAAACTTTTCTCTCTCCCCACCCCTTGCCGCGCTTATGGAGCAATGTACACTCCAACAATTCCCCCTTTAATTTTTTCCCCTTGTTTGTAAACAGGACTATTCCAACTTTTGTCTTTTTTTTTCAGGCAATTAATCTATGTTTGTCTTTATTAATTAAATTAAATTACCACATCCAGAAAATTCGGCAAACACCGTGTACGCATGCGGAACACTGGACTGTTTAGACCTTATTTGATCTCCTCAGTAGTGTATACTACCGTATACTTGAGATCGTCACTTGAGATCGAACCAGCGACCACAGTATTCTGTTTATCTTTATTTATTTAAACCTTTAAAATGATAGGAAGAACATTTTTTTTTTTTAACAATCAAGAACCGTGAACATTTCCTGCTTCCTGTTTCTAGACATTTAGAAAATGTGTGTTCAGAATTTTAAGTAACAGCAATAACTCGTTTGTGGTCATTTGACTAATTCTTGGTAGAAATTATTTTAACTTTATTAGTATACATTTATTTTGATCGATTTACACATTATTTTACATTTTTTTTACTCAAAGGGCCACTGGTTGGGCTAACTGTAATGCTTAAGGACGGAATTCTGGTGGCTGAGTAGTGAATAACATGCAACACTCCACTTTAGCCCTTACTTAGGCTAGACGGACGGTCGGAGAGGCCCCCCCTCCGATCAATCTGCATGGATTTATAGTATCAGTTTTATTTTCGTCTTCGAAAATATCTAAAATTCAACTCATAAATATTCTATTACACATTTGTATTTCATTTCCGTTCTTGTTTTTTTCCTTCCTGTTTTGTTATAAACGAATAAAAGTTGTTATATCAGAAGGGTTTATCTTTTAGGTTTCATCCTGAATATATATATATATATATATATATATATATATATATATATATATATATATATATTATCTCCCTATAACATGTGAGGAAGTTATATTAATGTTGGAAGGCTTAAAGTAACCTCCCAATGTGGGTTCAAGTGTGTACATGAAAACATTCCGACAAAGGTATAAAAAGATAACAATATTTATTCCATAAGTGATGGAGAAACACATACAAGACAAAGATATGCAAAACAGATACATAACGCTCTATAAGAGGAATTAGGTGTACGACTCGCGTCGTAGGGAAAATACATATTGCCCTATAAGAGGAATTGGGTGTACGACTTACGTCGTAGGGAATGTCCCTTACTGGTAGCTAGAGTTAGAGGTGACAGGCACCTAGACCATGTTTACTCGTTGCTGGCCTGAGTGGAAAGGGATAGAAATTCAGATTTTTTGGCTTGTGGCCAAATACTCACGCCACCTATCGGCGAACGAACCACAGCAAAGGATGATAACCCTATTTGGACTCATGTCCACCTAGACTTAACGTTTTACTGATCCAGCATCCCCATAGTTCCTAGTAGAAATCGCCTCATGTATGTGTCTTAATTGATAGGAATTGAGACCCATTTTGGGGCGCCAATTATGGTTGAGAGTCAGTTGCAAATACAACCTTAGGGGAAACGTACGGTTTGGCGGTCTCATTTTTAACCAGAGGATGTCGCAAGATTATAACGGTCAGAAGATTAAGGAACAAAAGCATTAATATAAATAATATAACATTAGTATTCCTCTTTCATTTAAATTACTTTAATGGCCTCAGAATTAATCGATGAAAAAAATAACTTTTTTTTGTTTCTTTGTTTAATGGTAGATCAATTTTCGTGGGTTATTTAATGCCAAAGCCATCCTTGTAGAAGAACAGTATTGGTAGTATTTAGATGAGGGAGTTCCTAACTTTCCCAAGAGTATTAGTCCGAAAGTATCGGTATTATTTAGATGAGGGAATGCATACCTTTTCCCAAGGGTATTAGTCCGAAGGTATATGTACTATTTAAATGAAGGAGTTCCTACCTTTTCCCAAGGGTATTAGTCCGAAAGTAAAGCGCGACTGGAATTCGAACTCGTTTACTACGATTTCACAGTCCCCCACGTTAGCCACTACACCGCTTTAAAGTCTTTCCGCCAATTCATATATTTAAGAAAGATAAAGTTTACTAGATAATCAGTATATTTCTAAATTGATGCAATGTCATATCTACGATAGAGTTGGGGGGTTTTTCATCGATTTTTCTTCATATGACGTTTCCTGTTTCATGGATTTATAGTATCAGTTTTATTTCATCTCAAAAATATTTAAAGTTCATAAACATTTCTGGTATCCTTCTAACGATGATTTTTTTTAAAAAGTATTTATAAAATATGTTGAATTTATTGTATATAGAACTCATTGCATGATTGCAACGTCGCCATCGCAATCGCCATCACCACACCGACGTCGATAGTGAAAACGACGAACGATTAATCCTAGCAGCAGCAGCAGCAGCAGCAGCAGCGACGTCTATATTCTTTGGATTTAGGTGAATAGAAAAAGACGAATGTAAATAAGTGAGACGGATGTAAAATGTAATGTATAAACGCATCATCGTCATCATCATCATCATCATCAGATTTGCCGAAAGCACGGACTCTCTCTCTCTCTCTCTCTCTCTCTCTTCTCTCTCTCTCTCTCTTCTCTCTCTCTCTCTCTCTCTCTCTTTTGCCCTTTTCAAGTCTTTTAGACGGCATTCAATGTCCGCACAGAGCCGATGAATGTAAGTTTTTTGCTTGCTGGCTAACACTGATGTAGGAGTCCATTGAAGATTGTCGCTTATGGTAGGTACTACCAAAATGTTGGCTCATTTTCATTTTAAAAACGAATTAAGATTAATTGAATTGATTATTTAAGGTCAAATTCATTTTTGTTTTAGTTGAAAAGTATTAACATAATGAGCATCAAAAAAAAAAATCGCAAAATAATATTACGTATGTAATTCATTTTTAATAAATTCCAAATAATTTAATTCTGCTAAAAACTTTGCCCAAAATTGACTCTTTGTGTGAAGTAGTTATAGACTATAAACAACCCTACATTATTTAATATTTTCAGACTTCAGTTTCTTCTTAGAAATCAATAACAAAAAACATCAAATACACTATGTACAGAAAAATGACTAACTTTTTTATATTAATTCAAACGAAAACATCTTTCTTTGTTTAAAACACGCAGAAAATTAAAGATTTAAAAAATCTGGCATTTTTCTTTACAAAAGTCAACGAGAAATATGTTTAAAAAATGCGGAGGCCCAAGTTAATATATAAAAATTATCAAAAATCAGGGAATTATCTGATTTTGATAAAATTTTCAGTGTTGACCTATTAATCAACGAATTCTTTCTTTTAAATTACTGGAATCATTTCAATCAAACGGATTCAATGGAAATAAATCGAAATTCTTTCAAATAAATATTACAGTTAGAGACATGTGGTGATTAATTTTCTTTAAATAATAGAAAATAACAAACTTCCATGAGCCTTCACACCGGCAAAAAACCCTCCGATCATGTACAGGAAAAGGAGCCATTTCCAACCCACAAGATAATTTCTCGGCCATTCAAACTTAAGCCTTATCTGGGACAAGACACTACAACTGGCCAGTGAGATATTTCCTTGCCACGTGGTGGCTATGACCCATGAATAAAGCCTAAATCCTAAAACTATCCTTTGTCTTTGTCTCTTTCTTGTTCTTCCCTTGAATTCCCCTTTCAGCGCGACCACCAAATAAAATGAGGTTAAAAGCAGACCCTAGGAACACGCACCAAAATAACCAAATACTTTTTTAACCTAAGACATTAAACCTCCTGTCACCCCCCACAGACATCCATGTGGGACATCATAATTGGCAGATCGTAGCTTATATAGGTGTCCTTATTTCACCAGCAGTGACCATCATATCTTAAACGGATAGCAGAGAGACATATTCCTTTTTAACGAGAAAATACACTAGAGGAATGATATGATTGTGTTTTCAACTAATCAGCTATTAGAGTTTAAGTTTAAGAGAAAATCTTTCCTTTTTTTCTTTTTTTTTTCAATGATTTTCTTTGTATAAAACTGTTGTAGGTGACTCACCTATGACACGAACATGGACTTACTCAAAGGGTATATATTTAACAGAGTAAAGCTACTCAAACGAGTAGTACCAGATACATTTCTTTGTGTAAGCTGAAACAAGGAAACGCTTCCATTGTACGTTGATATATATTGCTGAATACAATCTGTTCCCTACATTTTATACCCGTGTTGAGTTATTATTTATTGACCCTTAAACAGATCATAACAAAAACAGATAACAAATTGCATTTGTTTTAATACGACACCCCACCCTTATTCGCCCCATTTCAAAATTGATTTTCAAAGGAACGAAGTTTCTGTAGTTCTTTTGGTTACCTTGCCGTTTTTTTCCTACTTTCATGAGTTTTCAGTGGCACATGAATCACACAACATAGCATTTCTTTTCCTAACCTCAAAGTTTCACTGCACTTTCAAACGGTCTTTGCGTTCCCATTCATATCTCAGTGCAACTTGATTTCTATCACCTAGCATAAACGGGACCCAAATTCAGTTTCCTAAACCCACCCTTATTTCGATATCATGAGTTACCCCGTGGCCCCATACCTTCCAACTGGTCACTATCAATTTGAACTACCTGGGGATTCCCTCTTTAAACCAGGGAACATTTCAATTCTCTGTTAACAAAGGAGTACTGGAACCCACTTTTTTTCATGATTTAATAGACAGCCAATAACACACAACAGGATGAGTTATAAATTCATAAAATAAACAGTTCATGCTATGATGCCAACAAAATGTCTGCCCCTGCGGGGATGGACATGAGTTCAAAAGAGTTATCTCCCCTTGCCGCCAGGTTTTCGCCTATAGGTGGCTGGGGTATTTAAGCAGTAGCCCGTGAATTCTTACTCTCTTTCCCTCGGCCCAGCAACTACTACACATGGGCTAGATGTTTCTGTCTAGGTCCATTAAGTGGGGGGCTCCTACCCCAACCAACCAGCAGTAAGTGACTTATTTCTCCATGAACTCTGTATTACTTCTTTAGGACTTAGTCCTATCTCTTTCTGTATCTATGTTTCGTATTGTATCTTGTCATGTATTTATGTTCTTCTCCATGTGCTCAGACAAATAAAGTCTGCATTTGTTATTATATATAACTTCTTTATCGGATTATTTTATGTATATATATGTACCTACGTTGGAAGGTTACTCTGGGCCTTCTAATGTATTATAAGAACATTCTCATCTTATACAGGCAACATGTGTTAGAAACAAAACAATAGAAATGTATCTACGTTGTTTGTTTTGTTGGATATTTCTAGTTATCCCCTCAAACAAATCATATGTTCAGTGAGAAGGTTTATTTTCGTTATCACAATCATTCATACGTATCCGTGTCAAAACCATACAAGGTGTCCAAAAAGTTTCAAGATTTTTGTACTTTTTGACACACCTTGTATTCAGAAAAAAAAATGAACGTTTCATTCATTGTTCATTTCTCTTTTGGTAAATACAGCTTCAATCTCGATACTTTTTCACACACCTTGTATATCTCCAAATACAATGCAAATTGTACTTCTTACTCAACTCAGCTAGTAGTATTTACTCTAGTTTTTTAGGACTTTGCATTCCCCCCCCCATTCCTATACTTCCCACTTATTTCGCTGTCTGCTGCATGCCGTTACAAATCCCAGTCATCTGAATTTCTCAAAATAGTGAGCCAATTCATAACATCGTCACATTCATCACATCAGCTGAAACATTGTGTATATAACAGATAAATAATTACAATATTTATCTTCATATATTTTCAAACAACAAATCATATTACATAATAAATACAAACAAATGACGTTTATTTAAATACACACACACACACACACACACATATACACACAGACTTACACATGCCAACCAGCCAACCATTTAACCAACCAACCAATCAGCTTCCTAGGAGTTTTAAAGGTTCAAGCCTCGCGGTAATATGGGTACTTGAAAGTAAGACAGCAAAGGACATTTTGTAACATAACTTGTAACATTGATAAATCCAAACACGGTATGCGTACAAAAGACAATTTAATAAATATACGTAGAGTGTGGGGATTAATAAAAATTAAATTAAACCAAATAAAAATAAATAAAACAAAAATAAAACAAAATTAAATTAAATATAAAAAAATAGATAAAATACACAAAAAGTAACAATCTCCCAGAAGGCCTCAGACCGGAAGAGCCCTCTGGGCATGTACAGAAAAAAAAACGAATTCTTGGCACCAAAAAGAAATCTCAGCCCATGTAAAAGACTTTGAAAGAGAAACACCTATTGACTGGCTCGGTAAAATATTTCCTCTCCACGAAATAGTGTGAATCAACGAATAAAAGTCTTACCCTAAAGTTATACTTATCTTTGTTCCTTTTGCTTCTTTTCTAAATTCTCTTTCAGCTTACCAGCCCACACGATGGAAGAACAAGCTATGTTGGGGTTTAGACACAGACTAAGAGCGAGCTTGAACCACATTTAACTGACAACCAGCGAATCCCCAGAGGAGTACGCTGTAATATTTTGTTCTGTTTTACTTTTTCTTTCTCTCTTGTTGATTATGCGTTGATATTTATAAAGATTAATGAAATAAACACGCTTATTAACTGTTCAATTAGAACTTCACAGTTTAAAAAAAGGCAATTGACTGACAGTCTACCAAAAATACTGGAACTCCTTCTTGGCGCGGGAAAAAAGGTCCAATGAGAATACGATGGAAAGTTTTCTCTTGAACTAAAATAAAAATACAACACAGCTTTTACACTCTTTGAAATAAAGCATGAATCAATCTTAATCTCTCTCTCTCTCTCTCTCTCTCTCTCTCTCTCTCTCTCTCTCTCTCTCTCTCTCTCTCTCTCTCTCTCATATATATATATATATATATATATACCAAACTTGTTGGTTAAACCCTTGCGGTATGAAAAAAACCGGCAAATAGTTTATAAAAATATACTACCAAACAACACCTGAGGAGAAAAAAAATTGGGTGAAAAAGAAAAGACCAAGATAGTCGTACCAACCGATATACTATAATACTTAGCCCAAAAGAAAAAACAATATATATATATATATATATATATATATATTATATATGTGTGTGTGTGTGTGTGTGTGTGTGTGTTATTTTGGAAAAAGTGACTTACGCGTGAAGATGGTCACAATGGTGAACCTCGAGTAGGTTATTACTCGTACCTGTATTACAATATATATATATATAATATATATATATATATATATATATAAACCGCCAGGATATACTAAAGCTAATAAGTAAGTAGAGCAAATAATCAGATCTTAGCCCTGAAGATTACTAAGCGAAACTTTTAGTAGGTATATCTGACTCATTAGGTTTATCTTTATATATATATATATATATATATATATATATATATATATATATGAGGAGTGAAAGATTGAATAGATCCAACAAAAAGATTTTGCTGAGATAAATGTAAATACATTTATCTCAACAAAATCTTTAAGGATTTCTCTAAATATTTTCAAACAAAAATATCCCCGGCCTCTTGGTGACACACCTGACCTCTCACATTTGACCCACTCTTTAAACATAAAATTCCACTCAAAGTCATCCTTTTCCACACATTTCAAGCCCTTCCTACTTTCTTCTCATTTTCCTAGACTACCCACCCACCCCCTTTTCTCTCTCTCCCCCACCCATTTACCTTTTCACTATAAAAGAGGATGTACAAGCACTTAAATCAGTAAATTTCTGAGGAAGTCCCAACCAATAATGAGGCGAAATATCAATTGAATAGAGTCGTTTGTGTTGTTATACTCACGTTTTCCTCTATTCTCAACCACACATACACACACACACACACACACACACACACATATATATATATATATTTTCAGTTTTTTTCAAAAAATTTTTTCTTCCTGGTTGATGTTTGGTAGTATATTTTTACAATCAAACTACCGGGTTTTTTCTCTCCGCAAGGCTACCAACACGCTTGGTATATTAATTATATATATATATATAAAGATAAATCTAATGAATCAGACGAACCTACTAAAAGTTTCTACACGAGGATTTACCAAAAAGTTTGGTATATTAAATATATATATATATATATATATATATATATATATATATATATATATATATATATATATACGGAGGCCGGGACATAATTGTTAGAGTCATAGGAAATGGACTCATAAACCCGAGTTTAAATACCAGAGGAAACTGTTAGCATTTCACATAGCGCTACTACCCTTGGGAAAGGTATGAATCCAACTATACTACCTCCAGCTATGGGTGAATAGTAGGGCAGACAGGACTCTTTAACCTTTGGTAAGGCAACCTGTGTAGGAGAAGGAAATCTCTGAATTCAAACCTGTTAAACTCCGCTTAAGAAATTGATCTTGTGTCACATCCTGCTCGTGCGGATGGGTTGGTATATATATATATATATATATATATATATATATATATATATATATATATATAAGGCAGTTGTGTGTGTATGTATGTATGTCCGGAGGAGCCTACGAAAATACAATAATTAACAACAAAGTAAATATATATACACATCAAATATCACCAGAGCTTGCTTTTTGTGCAAAAATAATGAAGATCTTATTCATATTTGGGAATATATTTAAAAATTGAAAATTAAAATTTGTATAATAAATGAAGGAAAATAATTAACACGTTATTAGTTGTTTTGTTTTGTTTGTTTGTTTGTTTGTTTGTTTGTTTTTGTTTTGTTTTTGTTTTTTTGTTGCAAGTTTTTTTTGTTTGTTTGTTTTGCTTTGTTTTTGTTTTTCGCTTTGAAATATAATATTGACTGATTGAATTAACCGCCTCATTTTAAATTATATCCTATTTTTTTTAAATTGAAAATTATTGAATTAAGATTTCTTACGATATTTTTATATGTGATGTCATTCCCTTTACCCGGGTGAAAAAATATCCCTGACGTCTCACTAGGTCCTTTTTTACGTGGACATTTTTATGGGGCATCCAGTGAGGATCAAACTCGCGATAAGTTATAATGGATCTGCGAAACTAACTCCTTTTATCCACCCCTCTACCAATAGCTCTTAACATATCAAACGTTGTAATAATCAAATTATCATACTGCGGTATATCCACAGGTCTTGCTAGGGATATATCATTATACTTCTGCTCCAGCGCTCCATAAGACATTGTTGTAGTAACTGGTCTTCATCGTTTAACATTCACTTCCGTTTCCTACGAGAATACCGGAAGTAGACAATATGGGATTTGGGGAATCCCCAAAAGATGTTTGAAGCAGTGGAATTTTTTTTCTTTCTTTTTAGATAACTAATAGAGGTGAAATCGGACACTATATAGAAATCACAGGTATAAATAAACTCTTGTATTGTTTTCAGGTGCATAAGGGACAATTCTGAAATGAGATTAGAAAGATCTGAAACCAGATGAGACATAATGAAGAAGCTGTATGTTATGCTGTTTAGCAGATGCCCGGATGTGACACGAATGTCTTGTTAACATTTGAGCGGGAAAATCTATGTTGTTATAATTTTAGATAAACTAATCATTGAAAGGATTGAATCAGACAACTATCTAAATTTACATCAGAAAACTATCTAAATCAGACGACTATCTAAATCAGAAAATTATCTAAATTTTCTAGATAAGTTAATCTAATTAATTATTTACAAACTGAAAAATAAACTATGCATTTTATTCTTATCTAAATTGAAGATTATAGAAAATATTTCATTGATGAATGAACTGATTAAAATTATTGAATCAAGATTTTTTTAACCCAATTAATCTATTGACAGTGAACATGATAAATTCCACTTAAAAATCAAATACAATTTTCTATATAAGTGGGGTTTTTTTTTAATTGAAAAAAAAAACCGTTACGTGTGTTGTTTAAGTGTATACATTTTTTTTTTCGAATAATGCATGTTAACTCCAAATATGACCTATAAACCCACACTTCAATAGAAACAATGTGATTGTTCATGAATATAACGGTACTAAGACAAAATAGTAGCCAGTTTTGATCGGAGTTTTCCGTAACACGTCTACGGAAAATGACGGAAATATCGATAAAGTAAAATTTTAAAACATTTGCCCTGAAAATGAACAATTCACTTTGATTGTTAAAAATTGTCAAGGGAGGTAACTATTCAATATCAGTTACGGCATATTTCCTCCTATCTTAAACATTTTCTAAATGGCCCCTGAAGGCTGCTTTTAAGCAAATGCATTTTAAGATAATCTAATATTTGTATGCACATTAATGTAACACAGTTTTTTTTTTTACTGTGTTACATTAATTAAGTATTCTAATTTGCAGAATAAAATAATTTGCAAGCTAATTTAAAATTAATAAATAATAATAATAATAATAATAATAATAATAATAATAATATATATGCAAAACATTAAATTTTGACCATACAACAAAATGGTATATGCATAAACCAGAATCTGTTCTTGAGAATGAAACTCATAAAATTCTATAGGACTTCAAGATAAAGACGGGTCACCTTATCCCAGCCCGGTGACCAGACCTAGTATTGATTAACAAAATAAAGAGAGAGAGAGAGAGAGAGAGAGAGAGAGAGAGAGAGAGAGAGAGAGAGAGAGAGAGAAGAACTTGTCAACTAGTAGACTCTGCAGTTCCAGCAGATCACAGGGTGAAGATGAAGGAAAACGAAAAGATAGACAGATACCTGGACTTTGCCAGAGAATTGAAAAAGCTGTGGAATATGAGTGTCAAAGTAATACCAATTGTAGTTGGTGCACTTGGAACGGTCTCAAAAAGCTTGGAAAAAAACTGGAGGAACTGGAAGTCAGAGGAAGAATTGAGACCATCCAGACCACTGCATTGCAGCATTCGGCCAGAATACTCAGAAGAGTCCTGGAGACTTGTTGTCACTCGGACTCCAGTGAAATGCCATCAGCCAACGTTGGTGTGAAAAACTTACATAATAATGTGGAATCATCGTTGATGCTTACGTGTGTTTGTGCACGTGCACACCGGATCAGAAAACAGATATGCAAACGGTTATTAATACCTCCTGTAACTATAACAACAGAAGTTTATAGCAATCTATTTAGATCAAATAACCAATAGGTACCCTAAATCATCAACTTAATGAAAGGTTCATATTTTAACTCATCATCGGTAAGTTTCACTTGCAAATATTTGAAAATAAACCAACAGACAATTTTTGCAATTATATTGTATCTGACAAAAACAAATTTTACAAATTGTGTGATACTATTTCTGAACGACATCCTTTTATTTAAATAAGCATAAAAATATTTTGTAAATAAAAACTATTTTTATTTAGATAAACATAATTTAGATAAACATAATTGCATTTCTCTTCTGATTAAGTAAAAACTATTTTAGTATTAAAATTTCTTTCGTCTTTTTTTTAAATCATCATAAGTGTTGAAAAATACTCATAAACTTCTGATTAAAAAGTATTTATTAAAAAAAAGATTTTGCTATTGAATTTTAATTTGATTACGTGTACCAACCATCTATTTATTTAATTTATTGTGAGTTCAACATCTCCATAAACTTCTGATTAAAATCATTTGTTCACAAAAATTTGGAAGCGGAAGTTATAAGGTTATAATAATAACTGCTAACCCTAACCTTATTTCAGAATTTTAGAATATTTTAGAATAAAATAGATCTGATTCATGTAAATTATGGATAAATTCTTTTTTAATTATTCTTAATTACTACATACAGTTTATGACTGAATTGCATTTCTTGAAACACTCAGGCATGTTTAAAAACATGGATGTTCCCAATGCAAAATTATTAATTTCAGATAAGTGATTCAGATTGATATTCTAGAAGTCATTAAAATATATTCAATATAGATATGAAATATCTCCTCAAAGTAAATATTTAACATTGAAGTAATAATTTCTTTGTGCATTTTTGTTGATGCGATCAAAAGAATAAAATATGTAATGCTTTTTATATGCTAAAAAGATTCTAATCGTCATCGTAGTTTTAACAGCTTTATAGGCTGGGGTTTTAGAATACACCGACTGCACTTCTGCAGAGGGGTATGGCCCTCCAATGGGGCCACCTGTTGGCCGGAGGTGGCGACCCGGGATGCTGGTCCATGACGTGCAACACTCTACTTAGGCCCATACTTAGGCTAGACGGGCGGTTGGAGAGGTCCCCTCTAATGAATTGGTTTGTCACGTCAACCCCTATCACCTATATGATTGTCCCAGCCCTATTGGCCATATGACAACCCTTTTTTATCATATATGTACTAGAAAGTGGCTAAGGGTCTTATTGTTCTGGGTATGACGTTAAACTCTATCTGATGGTGAAGTTCCTATTCTGGAGTTCTAGGGAATGTGGAGTACTCTTTCATCACCATTACTCCCAGGCCCACCCTGACCCAGAGTGGTAGTACCTGTTAGGGTCACATCTATGGGTTGAATAGAAGAAGAAAAGAGGAATTAAAAAATGTGTTTAAAATGATTGAGTTTTGAATTTATAAAAAAAATACCAATCAAGTATAGATAGGACAAAACATCTTCGGCATAAAATAACCCAAGAATGGTTGACATGCCGTAAAATCCAACAAATTAAACCAAACCTAGATTTAACTTTCATCAAACATTGAAGAAAAAAACAGCCAGTTGGTAGCGAGTTTGAGGATTATTATTTCTGAAATGAGTTACTTCCCTTTGTTAATTCATTTAAATGGAATTTCTCTACTTCCGGTTAAATTTTGGGAATATGCAATAATACATTTGAAATTGACGTTGCAAATACTTTGAGGGGTGCTGCTTGATTAAGCGATAAATATCGATAAAAGATAATAATTTGGTGGTGTTTTCCATTTTTTGTAATCTTTTCTCACTCCACAAGAGGGCAGCACCATTTGTGCACAAATCTATAAGAGGATAATGACAAGAACATTAGAATATTGCCTCCCCCCCCCGGGGGGGGGCTGTGTCCAGTAGTTTCAACCTCTGGACCGGTTAAGTAAATAACGGTGCAGATCACAGGGGGCTACCCCTCCAGGCAACACCTGCCACCATGAATTAAAGGGGCAGGGCAGAGTTTATTGCACAGTGCATGAGGCGCCCCTTTTGAGGGGGTATGTCGATGGGGGTCTACGCATTTTTTGCACCTACCATCACACGAGCTTTGCTTCGTGGGTGGTCCCAGATAAAAAAAAGACATTGTGACACACCCGCATACGTGGGATGCGCGATAAATACCTTGACATTAATTTATTCTATCCAATAAAAAAATTGTATATTAGGTACCACCAATTTGCCCTGTGAAATTTACCCTCCCCCTACATTTAACACAATGAAACTTGCATAAAAATTAATATTATCTTGAAAATTGTTGGTCTATTCAAAAGAATAAACATTTAAAAAACTCCTGATGATTTTTTTTTTAATTTCACCTCACGGAAATAATGAAAATTATGAACGGAAACAATGTTTACATTTTCGCACCGTTAAATCAATTGAAATTTAACGTAGCCAAAAACAAGCTACAACTAGAGGCTTTTTAAAAAAAATCTATGAAAAATCAATTAATGGTCCGATTTTCATGAAATTTCCATAATAACTTACCTTTTGATGAAAATATGTTTGAAATAGGTTTTTCCTAAAATATATTAGAGGAAATACTTTTTTATGAGGTCTCCGCTCCCTATTTTATTTTATGAAATATGAAAAAATGAACCCACAAAAAAAACGATTTTTACTTTTTTTCTATAACGATGAGAGCCTAAATAATTATATCAGTTTTTAAAGTTTTTATTCGGGATTTTTTTTTTAGTAAAAAAAAAGTATTCTGCTAAAAAATATCAATAAGGAAATTGACCCTGTTGTAAATAAAACGAACTGTTTTATTTATTTTTCAAGATAACGGCGATTAATTTTTCTCCAATCGGATAATTTGATCTTTGAATTAACCGTTTTTCTTTGAAACAACTTTTTATGTTCGTTATCTTTTCTTTTCTTCTTTTTTTTCGAGATTTTAAAAAAAAGTTCAAATATGTTTACATTTCTTCCTTCAATATGGCCTAAACTGATCACGTGACGTATTTTGGTGGTACCTAGAGTCTATCTACTCAATAGACAACAAGACTGCAATGTCCTTCTTTGAGGTCGAGCCACAAAACCGACGCTTATTCAGTTTCATAGCGAGAACTACAGACGAGAGACATTTCTGAATTTACAACCAGTGCAAACATAAGTGATATGCTTCTCAAAATTCAAACAAAAATACAATTACATTTTTTTAAATCAGTTTATGTCCAAATGCAGAGATATTTTATTGCAAGTAAGTAAAGTAGGCGGATTGGCCTATTGTTGGTATCAGCTGTGCTTAGACCAGGGAGATTATTTTATGCGTATAGGATGGAGCGCTACACCTACTGTTAGCTCGCCATTTTACTGCACATAAACTGTGCTACTCATACGCTGAGTGAGCGAGTGCTGGTATCGAACTGGTAAACCTGTGATTCCGAGGCGGACGCTCTACCGACCGGTTTAGCTCAGTCGGTATAATACCCGTCAATTTTCTTGTAATTTGCACAAAAAATGGAACGTTGTTAATTTACCCATGTAAAACTTTAAAAACCCAAATTTTTACAGCGAAACTAAAATTCCAGGTTTGTGACACCACTAGTCTACTATTTAATCTGGGTTTTTCTTATATGTTGTAGAGGAGTTAACACACCTACAGGATGCACTGGCTCATAGCCTTATAATAGTCGACGTAACAGTGATAGAGACGGAAAATTATATTCAGACAAAATCACTGCGTTTGACTACACACATTTGACCCTCCTCATTTTTGTCAGGTTGTCTTTGTGTATTGTTCTACTTCTTGGATTTATGTAATAAGTATTTGTTAGCACCAGGTACAAGTGCTGAATAAAATATATCTCAAGCACACTATTTCTCTGCGTATTTTTTACCACCTCAGCGATACAACATTATAACAGGTTGAAATAACCAAATCTTCTTTGCTAACTTTACTGTAAATCATAAGCAGGGGAAGTTCCCCTATGCATCAGGGGATGAAAAAATATTTGATAAAAATAGTAAAGTAGAGTAAAAAATAAAGTCGTCGGGGCGGCCGAATATCGGTATCGGTCAGACAGCGAGGGAGTCTATCTCCTTTTCACTTGCGCCAGACAAAGGAGATTATTTTAGCTTCTGGGGTGGAGCGCCACACCTACCATCAACTCCTCATTTTACCGCACAGATCCCTGAGCTACTCATGTCACACAATTCGAGATTCAAACTTTAGGGGATAATGTCTTATGATATTTTTTCTCACGTGCATCGTGTTTAACACAAATATCTAAAAATTATTGTCAAATCTCGTTGAATGCACCGGTTCCCGTTGGATCACCGAAGTTGAGCAGCGATGAACCTGCCTAATAGTTAATTAGGTGACCACTTAAGCCGTAGCAGACACTGTAAACAACCCGAGTTCTTTGTTTATCAAAATGACTTGATTCTACACTAAATGACCCGAAAAGGGTTGATATGCCATAAAACAAAACAACCAACCAAAAATGACTTGATTTGGCATTAAATGATCCGAAAAGGGTTGATATGCCATAAAACAAAACAACCAACCAAAAATGACTTGATTTGGCATTAAATGATCCGAAAAGGGTTGATATGCCGGAAAACAAAACAATCATCCGTTGATTAAAAATTTTCAAAACTTTTTATCCACATCCAATTGAATTTATAATCTGTAAACTCATTTCATGAATTATTTACTCAGGAAATTTTCCTTTTTATTCCAGAAATTTTAAAATACTCCAGCTTTGAGTAAATAGTAAGACAGACTGGGCTTCTTTAACCTTGGTTAGGCAACCATTCAAGGAGAAGGAAAACTCTGAATTCAAACCTGTTGAACTCCACTTAAGAAATTGAACTTGTGTCACACCCTACTCATGCGGAGGGGTTGTCGTTTGTATACACACACACACACACACACACACACATATATATATATATATATATATATATATATATATTATATATATATTATGTATGAGTAGTGGCTTACCGGTGGGTACGGGTACGATCGTTGGGAGCGCACAATATCCAGGGGTTAAGACCGTGAAAAAACAAATACAAAGTGCTCAATAACAATTGAAAAAGTAATTCCCACAAATTAATTCACATTTTCTAATCCAATAAACAAAAACAGTTTCCGGTGAGTTTTTTTTTTTTAATCCATAAACAAGCGTCCATCTATAACGATAAGACCCATTTCAACAGACATACATGGTATCAACTGATATTAATCGTAAACTCGATTGATTCAGCGGATGTAACCCTGACGATTCAGATGATGAAACTCGAGTAGTATACTTTATATCCATTTCTTAAATATATATATATATATATATATATATATATATATAGTAAGACAGCTATAGGAGTATTGAGGTAGGCTATTATCTCATGATATTCTCTACTTGAAATAATAATAGGTGTCCTATCATAGTGTAATGGATAGCAAGCTACTCTTGTACATTCATTTTCACTGAATGCCCCATACTTGAGTCCTTGTGTCATAGCCTAACCATGGTGAATGGATTGGTTAAATACCTTCCCAACTTAAAATAAGTAAGAACAAAAAGGAATTGATGCTGCTTCAATTATTTATTGCTATAAACACTTACCAAGTTTGATAAAGTTGGACATGAACCCATAGGTATGAGGGCACTTAGTGAGGACCAGCATTACTGCACAACATTAAAGATCTGCTAGAGTTAAAATCACTCTTGCTAAAATGCTAATAGCCATTTAGTTTTCTCGATAATCAGTCTTTAAAAAACGTCGATTTATTCCCCTTTATTTTGCAAGTTTAATTCACCATAAAGTTTCTTATTCAATTTTGTCAACAATATTTTTCAATTGAATGTTTTTTTGCACCTTACAATGTGTGTCAAAAAAGTATCGAGATTTTTTGTACTTTTTGACACAACTTGTATTCTGAAAAAAAAAATTAACGTTCCATTCATTGTTCATTTCTATCTTGGTAAATACAGCTTCAATCTCGATACTTTTATGACACACCTTGTATATTCATTCCCGTATTTTTCAACTCTTCCAGTTTCATTATTAAATGTTTATCTTGCTGAGTTAACACA
>CM042146.1:77012726-77115226 GCA_023376005.1 Doryteuthis pealeii | reverse complement strand
ATTATGACCCATTAATTAATAAAAGATCAATGAAAATTTGCCTGGTGAATATTTTTATCGTGTAATTATTCGTCATCTTTATTATTTAATAACATTTATTTTACAAATCAAATTTGATAAATACCGTATTTGACGGCAAATAAGACGCACCCCCATTTCAGCAGGTCAGATTCAGGAAAAAAAGTTTTTAGTGTTTATAAGTATATATTGTTGAAAACAGTCTAGCTCCTGTTAACTTTGATTATAACAATACCAGCAATAGAATAAGGATGCATGGAGTTTAGGGTAGGTAAAAGTACTGAGCTGTGTTAGTGAGCATCATAGAGAAGATTAGCCTAGGTCTATGGGAGGTCTCAAACTTCACCTACGATGTATAAGACGCAGGGCAATTTTTTTAGCCAAAATTTTGGAAAAAAGTGCGTCCTATATGCCGTCAAATACGATAAATTGAATCACAAATTAAATCTCAGAAAGGACAAATAGTTTCATTGAAATCCGTCAATGAACTAAATTTCTGCATTTTAAAAATGCATTTTAAATTTTTCATTGATTTTCATTGTTACATTTTTAACCCTTTTTTAAACTCTAATCTTTCCTGTTTTATACAATGTTCACAAATAATCTGTATAAATCTTTATAGATAATTACTTCATCTTTCTAATGTCACAAACCTTATGGAATTGTATTACCTTTTAGATAGAATATGTCTTCTTTTTTTCTCTCGAGTGTCATTTAGCAGCATTTTTCACTGCGCATGACTAAATTGCATACCTGTTCATTTTTTTAGTTTTACCTTATTTTTTTTCTCGTAATAAACCTGTTGATTAAATGACGCTTATTTATTTATTTGTTCATTTATCGATTTTAGAAATTGATGAGATAAAAATCTTTTATTTGAACTATTGGCCTATTGACCTATTGACATTAATTGAGGTCAATTCAGGAACAACAAATCATAAAAGCAGAAATATTATTAATTTTTAGGGTGTTTTTGTTTGTTTGTTTTTTCCATTATTCGCAAGGTTTGTATCATTTGGATTATTCGGACTGTTGTCCTTATCTTTATTGTTATCTGCACAACGTTTCGGTGGTTGTGCTCTCCGGTCTTCTTCGGATATTTCTTGTCGGACTCGGGAACCTTCTCTTCAAACTCGGGAAACCCCTCCTCGAATTTGGGAACCTTCTTGTCGAACTCCGGGACCTTCTTGTCGTAATCGGGAGCCTTCACGGAACTTCGAATCTAACCCTTTATTCAATCCACGGGGGTTGACTGTTCTCATTCCGTTAACCATGAATGGGTACACGTGATAAGCTGTGTTAATTATTCTATGTTACTGTCGCCCTTGAGGATACATTCGGCCGAAATGTTGTGCAGATAACAATAAAGATGAGGACAATAGTCCGAATAATACAAATAATACAAATTAAAAAGCCTCATCTAAAAAAAATTCAGAGAAATTTCAAGATTTGTTGTTAATATGAAAATTGATCCAATTTTATTCATGTTCTAGTTCATCCAAGTCTGGCACAGGCGCACTTCCGGCTTGTCTTATCTAACTCAGACACAGAAAATATATTTTCAATAAAAGCCTTGTATATGTATTCAATGTTGAGTATATAACAAAAATACAAATTGCACCTGCATATGTAACAAAAACACTCAAACTTAGACGTTTGTTGTATTGAAACTTTTTGTAATTACCTTGCATTATTAATTGTTTCATTAATGGATTTAATGGACGAGACGATGAAAATTTTGTAAAATCAAATTGTCTCACTTTGCATGTAAACTATGTATCGTTGTACCCACTACTTTAATTAATTCGTGCATATATATATATATATATATACCAAACCCTTCCGCAAGAGCAGGATGCGACACAAGGTCAATTTCTTAAGCGGGGTTTAACTGGTTTGAATTCAGAGTTTTCCTTCTCCTAGACTGGTTACCTATCCAAGATAAAAGCCCAGTTTGCCCTACTATTTACCCATAGCTGGAGGGATAATATATGGATACATACCTTTCCCAGAGGTATTAGCGCTATGTGAAATGCAGAAGGCCTTGTGTAGGATTTGAATTCGGGTCAACTAGTCCATTTCCTACAACTCTAACCATTACACCACGCACCTCCATAATTCGTGCATATATATATATATATATATATATATATATAAAACGTGTGTCACTACAGACTTAAGTGTTATTTAATCAAGACAAATGAAGTTATCTTGCCACAATTTGACTGATTCTGAACCTTCTTAAAAGACGACATCAGCTGAAACCTTGTAACAGAAACAATAAAGATGTGTGTGTGTGTGTCTTTGTTCCAGGATCCAAATAACGAATGGAAATTATGACAACAGGGCTACACATTTTTATGTGCGATAAATACAACTATTTTGATAGCGAAGGCTTTTCGCGCTACTTAAAAAAACTCTGTCGATCTGAAAGACATTTAAGGATATAACAAAGAGAAAAAGTTGAAGATACACGTGTCACAAGGCACCAACCATTTTCAAAAATTCAACAATGCTATACTTCGTTCTCATTGGTCCTCTCGGTATTTCACCTAAATACAATGCTCAACGCAAATTGGGGGAAATGATAAAACAATGAAAATAGATTTTTATTTTTCACTTTTATTTCAAAGCGAATGATTTCAAACTGTTGAATGTGGAACGAAACTTAAAAGTCATGTATCAAATTAAGTTTTAACTGACACTGGTATAGAATGAGACAACTGAGTATTCAACCTTTCCATAAAAATTGTTTATTTAAAAATGTGTGCATTTGTAATTGTTAGATCTACCTGAAATTTATTCCAAATTACTAAAAAAAATATAAACGAAAATTGTAAAAAGATCGATTTATCAAAAAGTATATTTATTTAATTATCTAATTTGTGGTAAAAAAAATGGGGGAGTATTCAACTCGTTTAATATAAATATCAATATGTCATGTTTGTCAAAAGTCTACGGAGTACTTTACGCTGCATGACTACACCTAAACATTCTAGAAGATTCTTAGAATGATCTAGACAACCTACGTGCACATGGAATAGAAAAATGTACGACATTACCATCACAACATTTATAGGGACAATATCTCTTTATCTATATTAAATAACTACATTTATGAATTTGAATTGTGCAACTATTAGTAATCATGAGATAATTTTGTTATCAAATGCAATTACAATTCTTTTATTTATTTGTTTATTTTTTTGGCACAGTGTTCTCATCTGCAAATAAAACGATTTTAGTAATAAAAGAAAAAACCATCATCAAATCATGTTAAAATGTAATTCGAAGTTTCGTTTTTTTTTGTTTTTTTTTCATTAGAAAAGGAATTAGGATTATTTTGTTATTATTCTCTTTTCTAAGTAAACATAATGTAAATATTTTTCCCCAGTCGTATTACCGTAAAACAGTTTTACATAATTTAGAATACAAGGTGTGTCAAAAAAGTATCGAGATTTTATGTACTTTTTGACACACCTTGTATTCTGAAAAAAAATAACGTTCTATTCATTAATTATTTTCACAATACAAGGTGTGTCAAAAAAGTATCGAGATTTTATGTACTTTTTGACACACCTTGTATTCTGAAAAAATAACGTTCCATTCATTAATTATTTTCACAATACAAGGCGTGTCAAAAAAGTATCGAGATTTTATGTACTTTTTGACACACCTTGTATTCTGAAAAAAATAACGTTCTATTCATTAATTATTTTCACAATACAAGGTGTGTCAAAAAAGTATCGAGATTTTATGTACTTTTTAACACACCTTGTATTCTGAAAAAATAACGTTCCATTCATTAATTATTTTCACAATACAAGGTGTGTCAAAAAAGTATCGAGATTTTATGTACTTTTTGACACACCTTGTATTCTGAAAAAAAAATAACGTTCTATTCATTAATTATTTTCACAATACAAGGTGTGTCAAAAAAGTATCGAGATTTTATGTACTTTTTGACACACCTTGTATTCTGAAAAAAAATAACGTTCAATTCATTAATTATTTTCACAATACAAGGTGTGTCAAAAAAGTATCGAGATTTTATGTACTTTTTGACACACCTTGTATTCTGAAAAAAATAACGTTCTATTCATTAATTATTTTCACAATACAAGGTGTGTCAAAAAAGTACCAAGTTTAAAGCTATATTTACCAAAATAGAAATGAAGAATGAATGGAATGTTATTTTTTAAGAATACAAGGTGTGTCGAAAAGTACAAAAAATCTTGATACCTTTTTGACACACCTTGTATATATTGTAATTACATTTTTAAAAGACGGTGAGGTTTTATGTTTTACTGAATTTAAAGTCTTCATATCTATAGCTACCATATTTATTGAATTTGAAGGAAATATTTACTTTTAAACAAGGTTTTTTTTTTTACATTTCAAATGTCACAATGACAATAACAATGAAATTTATAGTTTTATTTTTGGTAAACATTTAAGAAACAAATAAATTTCAATAAAATTTCAAATCGAACGAAGTAAATTCCAATGAAATGTCAAGATTTCAAGGTTTATCTACATTCAACTTTCATTTTCACTTTTCATTTAGAAATTTAATGTCAAGATTTTTACCATTGTACCTGATTATATTTTCTTCAAACAGTTTAGCCAACCATAATAGACGAACAAAAAAATTCCTATTAAGAAAAACTGGGTAAACGATTTCTATTTTAAGAAACTCAAATTCCAGCAATTACATAAATATTCCCGAAAATTGGGGCCAAAAATTTCAACTTGTCAACAAAGATTCGATTTTTGTTTATAATAAATAACACTACACAACTATAATTCTTAATTACAAAGGAAATTCATAATCAACAGTTTTAAGGTTTCATATTATTATTATTATTATTATTATTATTATTATTATTATTATTATTATTATGTTTTCACACCAGTCGTAGCCGGTGGTTCACTGGAGGCTGAGAGACAGCAAGTCTCCTCAGGTCTCCAGGACTCTTCTGAGTATTCTAGCAGATCTAAACAGTGCTTTTGTTTGGAGGGTCTTGATTCTTCCTCTGATTTCCAATTCACCCAAATTCTTTTCAAGAGCTTTGGGGACCATTTATTATTATTATTATTATTATTATTATTATTATTATTATTATTATTGATCTTCATAAACGCCGTGTTTTAATGTTGTGAATGTGTGTATGAATGATAATGATATCTTAGAAATCACTATCATCATAAAACAAACAAATAAATGAATAAAAACAAAAACAATTCTAAAGTTGACAGAAATCGGGATCAACGTACACACCGTAATTGTCTATCGACACAATTGAATAAATGACGAATAAAAGAAAATATTGAAAAAAAAAAAAGTTATCAACTTACCTAATTCTCGGACATCGTCGAATTTAATTTTAGCTTCAATAATTAACATTCCATAGGCTAAATGAAATCCGTAGCAGAATATGTTTACAACAGCAACAGCAGCAACAACCACCCAACCCCAACCCCCATCTGGAAAGAAATCTCCAAAAGCAAGTCTTGTCACCTGGCGGGGATCTCCTATACAAGACCTAGTTCCATCATTAGTTCCGCCATTTCCTGGACCCCCTCCACTTGAGCTATTATTCCCATTTGCTCCATTACTGTTTATTCCACCGACTCCACTAAGCCCCATTCCACCGACAGAATCTCCCTCATCATCACCACCACCACCACCATCAATTACACAGCCATAATTTTCGCAGGTATTTTCCACGTCTCTTGCTGATGTGACATGCTGTTCAACGTTTTGTAGCGGTTGCTGTTGTGAATGGTGATGTAACAATTGCGTTGCTTGCTGTAACTGTTGATGATTTAATTGTAATTGTTGTTGTTGTTGTTGTTGTTGTTGTGGATGATGATGGTGATGAAGATGATGATGAAGCTGCATCTGCTGTGATTGTGATTTGTTAGTGCATGGTACATGATGATGATGGTGGTGGTGGTGATGATGGTGAAATTTAATGGTTGGAGGGGACGTAGATGCCGTTGTTGGAGCACCGATCAACGAGCTGCCTTGATGTTCCTTTAGGGAAATTCGAGAGCAAGTCTCATGACTGCTATGACGACGTTCTTTGCTGGCCATACTTGACATAACACATTTGACCGAAGAAAAAAATATTTCTATGGCAACTTCGTTTTGTGTTTTTTTTTTATTTGTTTTTTTTTGTTTTTTTTTTTTTGCTTCTGATTTTCCTTGTTAATCTGATGATGGCAGAATGGAAATATTATTGTTAATAACAATAATAACAATAGTGCTAGATAAAGATATAGGATTAACTTCTGACTGTGTGGCCATGGTTTCACGTTCAGTCATCTGTGTAACTGTGTGCATATTATATATACGTATGCAACACTTGCAAATTGGTAACAATGATTAAATAGAGTGAAATAGCATGGAGTACAGAACTTAGGTAGACATGCATTTGCGAATACCTATAAAATAGACTAATTCAACATATGTGTGTTATTAATTAATAGATTTATAGAATACATTAGTTATTAAAATCCCTGGAAAAATCATATTCGCTTTTACATATTTGCACATAATGTTTTTAAAATATTTTCTAATTATTGGACTACATTAACAAATTATAGACATGTTAATAAATGCACAATAGAAATTTTCATTTCACAGCTATACACGTGGAACATGCATAGCTAACCGTATTGATACTGTATAATAAATATATTACTTGAGTTGAGCAGATTTTTTTTAATGCTTTCTTTTTCTTTTTTAAATATTGAATAGCATTTTGGGGGGTGGGGGTTAAAAAGGGGGAGTAAGAGAAAGAACTAAAGATTAAGAGGGAGAAAGCAAACTCTAGAAGTGAAAGTCCACAATGCAAATCATTTGCATTGTATTCCTTGAATGCTGCTTGCAACTCTCTCTTTTTTTTTAATGAGTATATTTTTGGTAAAGAGTATAATATAATATCAATATTTGTTTGCTACTCGTATCAAATATCCATTTGATATTATTATGATTATCAATGCATGGGCGATCCCAGCTCATAGACAAATATTCAATTGTTATCACTTAAATACACAGATCAGTTGCTCTATTGTTGCATGTGCATCAGAGAGAGAGAGAGAAAGATCGTAGAAGAGGGAAAGTGTACATACAAAGATGCACTTCGCATGCTTTTTGTTGGCAATAAATATTTTCCATTTTATGAAGCAGGTGTGTGATTTTCATTTGAAAAATAATATAAATATTTATCTAATATAATTGTGGTTGTATATTATTTCTATCGTTTGTTTCGATCTGTGTAGATGGATTATCTATAAGAGCCACTTATACAGCTACAAACGATAAATAGGAGGAAGCACACTACCACTTTCTTGTTCTTGTTATTCTTCGTTTTCTTCTTCTTCTTCTTCTTTTTCTTCTTCTTCCTTCTTCTCCTCTTTTTTCTTTTTCTTCTTCTTCTTCTTCTTTTTCTTAAAAACTGACCCAGACCAATTTATGAAAGTAAGAATGAAAAGTCTTTTGAGAAGACATACCGTTTCCTATTTGGTGTGGTCTTAATACCACCACAAAAGATAAACGCAACAGCAATTGTAATGGTGCTTTTTTCAGTGTTGGTAGTAGGTGCACTTACAGATTACATGTTTTTGTAACTAAGGCTATTTGCTAAAACAGTGAGATTTTTTAACGCATGTTTCATGTGAATGAAGCCAGTTACTGGAAGATATTGCTTGTCTCAGCATGATGGACTGAAATACACTGTATCTTATTAACACCAAATGCATTTTTTGAAGTTGCTCCGAGGCCGTTTTTGACAAAAGCGCAAAGCCAGGAAACACCATAAGCATCTTCTCTCTTCTCTCAGTAGACACGTGTAGAAAGGCACATTGAAGAGTAATGTGGTCCGATAGTTTCACTATGATTTCCTTGTATTGGTAATCAGATTAAAAAAAACGTTTGTAATTCCTCTTTTGTTTTTCTTTTTTTTTTTTTCAGAATTGCATTGGCCTTGACTGATGCAACTCAAAAGAAGAAGAAAACAAACAAACAAATAAATGAATCCATTTAGCATCGGTTTGTTACTTGGACTTTTTTATGCAAATTGTTTACACAATAAAATACGTCGTTGGTATTGTTTTTGGTCTTCTATTCAATTTAATCCTGATGTCTGTACTTCCGGCAGTTGTGATCATCATTAGGGAAAGGTTGCAGTTTGTGATTGCTGTTATCGTGAAAAAGCAGTTATTGTGATTGTGGCGGTGTTAGTAGCAGTAAATGACACCTCTTTCAGTTGTGATTAGAGTGAAAAACTAGAAAAACACTAAGAATATTTACACAATTATATTTTTGGCCGACTTTAGTGTCGATATTGCTGTTCATTTTCTTCGATAACCAAACATAGCCATTAAGAAGACAGCTGGTGCCATTATTTGCGGTCGCCAATTTTTATGTTTGCTACTGTTTGATAGCATACAAATCCGTCTGCTGAGTCTCCGGTGTTCACTACCTGTGTAGTAGTTGTTGTAATAGTAGTTTGAGCTGCTATTTGCTGATAAATTTCTGTGTTAATATCAGCCATAATCAGTTGAAGAAGAAGAAGAAGAAGAAGAAGAAGAAGAAGAAGAAGAAGAAGAAGAAGAAGAAGAAGAAGAAGAAGAAGAAGAAGAAGAAGAAGAAGAAGAAGAAGAAGAAGAAGAAGAAGAAGAACTTAAAAATGATATTTCGTCATTTTGATTTTCACGTTTGTTGACAATAATTTGGAAGGAGAAAAAAATCGAATGTAATAAAATCGCTTAAGTCTTGTAGAATAATTGCAATTTCAAAAATTACAATAATTTTATTAGAAAACTGAGAAATCTACAAGCAAAGTGTAAGTGTGCATGGGCATGTAAGTCATTTAAGACGCACACAATTTTCTAATTGAAAGTTCATTTTCATTAGAATTTATGATTGATTCTCATTCTGAAATTAAAGGTAAAACTGTTTTATCAAAAAACAAAAACAAAAAAAAACTTTTAGGCATTTATTGATGACCAGATTAAGTTTGGCTTCTATCATATTTTTATTTATTTATTTAATCCATTGTTTTGCGTTCCATGTTTTTCTATTTGCAAAAAGACCAATCATAAATATCCCCATCTTTGTTGTTATTATTTTATTATTTTTAACAAGACTCACTTGCCCACTCCATTCAAACGAGGGCTACCCAAATATTTTTTTTATCTATATAATATATATCTTTCCCCAAAATATAATTCTTTGAAAAATATAATTTTTTTCTTCATCTTTTACGAAATTTGACAGCTTTACTTATAAGCTTCTTCTTCTTCTTCTTCTTCTTCTTCTTCTTCTTCTTCTTCTTCTTCTTCTTCTAATTCAATGCAGTAAACTACCAAATAGTCGAAATTAGAAATCGCTAGTAACCAAGTTATTTTTTGTCGTAGTCTTATTTTACTTATCAAGAATTGATTCGGGGAAAAAAATGAATGAATGAATAAAAATTCTTTAGTCACAAACAATTCTAAACAATTTCTGGAAAAGATGGAATCAACGGAAGTAAAATTGCCAAAACAAAATGTGTTACAGTTGCAGCTGCAGCAGAAGCGATAGCAGCAGCAGCAGCAGCAGCAGCAGCAGCAGCACGGCGGCAGTAGTAGTAGTAGTAGTAGTAGTAGTAGTAGTACCATATCAACATAACTTACAAAAAGTATTTGCTTTGAGATTTATAGCAGCTTCGATAACTGTAGTAGCAGTATGTGACACACGATGAGCTTCCTTCTGTTCTTCTTACAAGATCGGTATGTTAGGTTGTGCTTTTAATATTATATCAAATAATTATAAAAGAGAAAAAAATCTCTAAGAAAATACAATTTAACAGTACCTCTCATTTTTTTTGGGGGGGGGGGGGGATTTTGAGATATGAAATTTTTAAAAAGTCTTACGGGAGAAAAAAAAGGAGAGCAATTCCTTGCTCTCCTTTTTCTTGAAAAGTAAAGAAAGGATGATTGAAAAAAAAAAGAGAAAATATATATCAATATTCAAATAGATAATTCATATATATATATATATATATATATATATAAGGGTTGTTCATCATAACATATAGTGTTTATATATATATATATATATATATATATATATATATATATATTATATATATATATATATATATATATATATATATATAAGAACTATGTAAGTTTAGCACTTGATATAATTTACCACATAATCTTATTTTTCATAACACATACACACACGCGCACACAAGCACACACACACAATCACACACACAAATAGATAGATAGATAGATAGATAGATAGATAGATAGATTCAAATCAACTTGACAATCCCGAATAAGGGCACGAAGAGGATGCAACGCAAGTTTACATGTGTGAATCAGTGCGGCGTGATAATGTAAATGTCCAATCTTCTTAGATGATCTATCGCGATCAGTGTAGAGTCGTATGACTGAGTGAAGCGGTCTAAGTAAGGTTGAGAGCGCCCAAGACATTAACATGTTATCTTGAAAACTTACTACCATTATTTAATTTTAATTTATTAATCTATCAATTTTTGATAAGTGGCACCTGTTTCATTTTAGATACACTACTGGTGTGTGTGTGTGTGTGTGTGTGTGTGTGTGTGTGTGTGTAGTATAGTGAGAAATTTGAAAAAAAAACAGGTTTAAATAAAATGAGTGGTAAGTTTATTATCCGATGCTGCAGTGTTTCGATCTGTTGAGTAGATCTTCTATATATATGGGGAAAAAATTTAACACAAAATAATGAGTCCTTGTTTATCAATCTGTTCAACGATGTTTTGAAAGGGAGTTAACATAGTTAAAATAATTTGAAAATTGAGAAACGCTGGAAAGATAGACGGTTTGAAAATATGACATCAAGTATTCTTCTTTTATGGTGTGTGTGTGTGTGTGTGTGTGTGTGTGTGTGTGTGTGTGTGTGTGCGTGCGTGCGCGCACGCGCGTGTGTGTGTGTGTATCAAAAAATGACACTGAGCTTTTTTCTAGGTGTTTTGTCTGTGCGTGTGTGCGCGTATGTGTGTATGTGTTACGAAAGTCGACATCGAAACAATCCTCAATGTTGTGTGTGTGTGTGTGTGTGTGTGTAAGCATTTAGTTATAGGGAGGCAACCTTATAAAATTAAAAATAGATCCAAACAACTGGGAAAAGTTGGCATTGAAGAGAACTGACTGGAGAATTCATGTGGATGATGGCTGTACCAGTTTTGAAAGTGAAAGAATTGAGCATGAAAACCTCAAGCGTCAACTTCGAAAGGGATACACCTGTCATATTGGAGAGAACACGGAGGGTTGGAAATGTCTAACATATGGTCGGATTCTGCTTTCTAAGGCTGCATATGTCAATCACAGGAAATCTCATCTGGACATATTCATGCACACTCCAGGAACAAACAATGTGTCTTGTGCAATCTGTAACAAAGTCTGTAAGTCAGCTTCTGGTCTTAAGAGACATATGGTAGTGCATAAGCATCAAATTTTATCATCTGATACAATGGGAAGGACGTCCTTCCTATGTCATATTTGCATCAAAATTTGTGGATCTGCAGCGGGTTGAAGAATCATTTGAGGGTTCATGAGAGGAAAGGTTCTGGTGGTGGGGTTATAGGATTGTGAGGGACGGCAGTGATCTGTAAAGATTATGCTATTGCTTACAAAGTGAAATGGAGCCGCTTAACTTTCATTTTGGTGAAATTTAGCCCCCTCCCAGCCTTTTATTGCATGCTTATCTTTCAAACGATTACTCAAACAAATCTCGTTTTTTTTTCTTTCTTAATTTTGAAAATGTATTTTATCAGCCTGTCCCCTTTCAAGAATATCCTCCTTATTCCCGTAGTTATTTAATAATCTTATCTTAGTTGTTGCATAAGGATGGAAGCATAAGACACCCAGTGAGAAAATCCCTGTTGGTTAGGGTTTTAGAATACACCGACTGCACCTCTGCAGAGGGGTATGGTCCTCCCAATGGGACCACCTGTTGGCCGTTGGTGGGGATCGGGGATGCTGGTCCATGACGTGCAACACTCTATTTAGGCCCTTACTTACGGGTGGTCGGGGCGGTCCACTCCGATCAATCGGCTGGTCACACCAAGCCCTAGCACCTATATGATTTTCCCAACCCTATTGGTCTTAAGGCAAGCCCCAACCCTTTTTTATCATATATTACTAGAAAGCAGTGGCTGAGGGTCTTATTGTCCTGGGTATGACATTAAACTATTTGATGGTGAACTTCCAGTTCTGGAGCTCTGGGGAATGTGGAGTACTCCTTGGTCACCATTACTCCCAGGTCCACTCTGATCCGGAATGGTAGTACCTGTTAGAGTCCTATCTATGGGTTAAATAGAACAAAATGATTTCTAAAAATGTGTTTAAAAAAGATTGAGTTCTAAAAAATTGAGTACTCATCAAGAATGAATAAAACAAAACGTTTTCGGCATAAAATGACCCAAGAAGGGTTGACATGCCGTAGAATCCAACCAACCAATCAACCAACAGACACTGACAACAGGACTCTCAGTTCAACGATATACCATTGAGATATACCTTATATTTATCTGTCATTAATTGAGTACCCATCAAGAATAAATCAAACAAAACCTTTTCTGTATAAAATGACCCAACAAGGGATGACATGCTGTAAAATCCAACCAACCAACCCAGTGAGAAACGAACTCACTATCAATGGTATGCTAATCCAGCTTGTTAATCGTAGCACCGCGCGAGGTGCCCTTCCAAACATTCTTCTGATTTTTTACCATCTTTGTTTCTTTCACTACCAATTCTATGAGGAATCATTCTGAAAGCGTCAATAGTTTTCACTTTGCGGAGCTTAAACAAATTCTTTAAGACCGGATAAACAAATGCAATCAGTAAGTCACTTAGCACTTGATATAATTTACCACATAATCTTATTTTTCATAACACATACACACACGCGCGCACAATCACACACACACAATCACATACACACACACACATAGATAGATAGATAGATAGATAGATAGATAGATAGATAGATTCAAATCAACTTGACAATCCCGAATAAGGGCACGAAGAGGATGCAACGCAAGTTTACATGTGTGAATCAGTGCGGCGTGATAATGTAAATGTCCAATCTTCTTAGATGATCTATCGCGATCAGTGTAGAGTCGTATGATCCGGAATGGTAGTACCTGTTAGAGTCCTATCTATGGGTTAAACAGAACAAAATGAGTTCTAAAAATGTGTTTAAAAAAGATTGAGTTCTAAAAAAATTTAACTATGCAATCAATTTTTTTTTGTGTGTGTGTGAAAGTGTTCATTTTTGAGAAATGGCCACCAGATCCGCAATTTTAGTGACTATTTGTTCCTTTAAAAACTGTAATGTTGAATGAACAGAAAGATTATTTAATTCAGTGTTAATTTTGTATATCTGTCGGGTGACGAGAGGTTTAATGTTTTAGATTTAAAGGTATCGTCGTTATTCCGAGGGTTTACTTATAACCTCATTTTATTTGTTGGTCACACTGAAAAAGAATTCACGAAGAGAAAAGGAAGAGACAAAGACAAAAGTTAGTTTAAGGATTTGGGCTTTATTCATGGGTCATAGCCACCATGCTGTAAGGAAATTCCTTCCTAACTAGTTGTAGTGTCTAGACACAGTTAAGGCCTAAGTTCGAATGGTTGAGAGATTATCTTGGGGGTCGGAAGTGGGTCCTTTTTCCGCACATGCTCGGAAGGTTCTTCCGGTGTGAAGGCTCATGGGAGTTTGTTATTTTATTTATTTATTTATTTTTAATTTAAATTTTATTTTAATCCCCACATATCCAATAAAATAAAACATCAAAGTAGCTTTCTTAAAACTTGAGACCTTTGAACTTTCACCTATCTTAAACTGTGACACTAACCAATAAGATTGTATGCATTTATCCAACCCCTCCGTCACGAACAGGATGTGACACATGGTCAACTTTTAAGCGGAGCACAGCTGATCTGAAGTCGGAGTTTTCCATTCCCTTAGACTAATTGCTATACCAAGGTTAAAGAGACCACTCAGCCCTACTATTTTACCCATAGCTGGCAAGGAGAAATGGAATTATAATTTTCCCCATTTAGCGCTATGTGAAATACAAACAACCTCATCCTGGATTTAAACTCGGGTCACCATCCATTTCCTACGTCAATAATCGTTGCGCCACGAGCACCTCCGGTATTAGTCAAGTATGTTATTTGATATTGATTAGTAAATTTAAATAAATACTTTAAACTAATTTAAGACGTGCTGGTTTATTGGAAAATATAGGGATTAATTATCTGCCCTTGGCACCAGGGGCCGAAATTGCCAATATACAATATTGGCGCCTAAATTGAATTCTTGACTAAGTTACTTATAGTGTTGATCCGAAAGCAGTGAGACGTCTAAATTCGGTCACTCCTAAAACTTAAAAGAACTTCAGCAGATATGTCTGGTCGCAAGCGCCATTAAGTTTGCAATTTGTACCTTTCTGAATATATTTTTTTTGTTTTTTTTTTAATCTTCAATTGTTATTGTCTTCTTCATCCGACTTTAATTGTCTACCTTTTAACCTGGGAAAATATTTGAGGCCCGACAAAAAAAGATCATTGGTTTTAACATGCGTCTCCAACAAAAATAATCTACAAAATATAATTCGATTTTACTTGGGGTAAAAACACAAATAAAAAATGACAGGGGCAATTTCCTTGCTCATTTAGTTATGTGTATATCTGAAATAACCCGTCACAATTTGTGACAACATCTAACCTTCATCAGTCCAATAAGACCTTTCATATACATAATCTTATTTATTTTCTTTCATTCAACTATTCGAGCAAACATTTAGGTATGTGGGGGATTAAAATAAAATTAAAATAAAATAACAAACTCCCGTTAGCCTTCACCGGAAGAACCCTCCAAGCATGTGCGGGGAAAAGGGCCCACTTCCAACCCCAAAGAGAATGTCTCGTCTATTCTGACTTAGTTACTACTACTGGCCAGGGTAAATTTCCTTGCCATGTGGTGGCTATGAGCCAGGAATAAAGCCTAAATCATAAAACCACCTTTCGTCTTTGTGTCTTTCTTTTTCTTTCTTTGAATTGCACGCGACCACCAAATAAGATGGGTAAAAAAGAAAACTCTAGGAACGCGCGCCAAGAATATCACAAGCTATCCTTTAAACCTAAAACATGTAGAGGGTTATGAGGTGTGTTCAATAATATAAAAAAGTCGTTGGGGCGGCCTAATGTCGGTATCAGCCATACAGCGAGGGAGTCTATCCCCTTTCACTAGCGCTAGACCAAGGAGATTATTTTAGCGTCTAAGGTGGAGCGCCACACCTACCATCAGCTCCTTACTTTACCGCACAGATACCTGTGCTACTCATACGCTGAGTTGGCGAGGGTGGGTATCGAACTAGGAACCTTGTGGTTTCTAGCCGAACGCTCTACCTACTGAGCTAACCCGGCCCTATAATATAGGAATGACGATAAAATAATAAGACACAGTTTAGGCAGAAAATAGGGAGAAATGATAAAAACAAAGCATGTATTTATAAAATAACAAATAAATTTATTCGGAGAATAAATTCGTAATTAACAACAAATATGTAAATGTTCAATGTTCAATGTAAAAGTTCGTGTGTAGAGTTTTTTTCCTTATTTGGATGTAAACTATAGGATTTTATCCTATAAACATTAAACCTCTTGTCACCCCACAGGTTAAAAGTCTTCATTTTTCGCGAATCGGAAGTCAAATAAGAAAAGTCATCTTTACATACAAAAAGTGAAACATCAAATTTCAATAAAGAATTAATGAAGAAAAAGAAAAAAACATCGTGAATATGCATCGTCCAATCAAAACACTGCTGAAGACCATTTACCGGAACTTTGTCTGGAACCTTTCTGAGTCTGAAACTCTATTCGTCGATATATAAATGAAGGCACAATAGTCAATAGTGACAATCAACTCAGTAGTGACAATGGTACGTGAGGTTTAGAAAGTTACACAAGACAAGTCTTATTGTTCCCGCTGCATACAAACATCAACGCAATATTCACTGCTTCAAGCAACAAAACTCTGAACACGACTCATCCACAACAAAGTGCCAATACAATTAACGCTTTCAATTCACCAACAAACAACATCAACACAACTACTTATCCATTCTATTATAAACTTCTTCATTATTTTACTTCATTTCATTCGTTATTTGTTACTTCATAGTTCGTATTCTCATGTTTTTTCTTTTCTTTTTCTTTTTTCTTTTTCTTCAGAAGCTCGATGTCGCTAAGTACATATCATTCCCTCTGTTTAACTTGACACCACAAAACCAAAGAACAGTATCAAGAAGCAGTCTCGACAGCATCATCCTACGTCATCCTATGTCAGAAAAGTTCCAGGACTGGTGTCACAACAAAATCTATTTCAAAGTTTTCCTTCTCCTAGACTGGTTACCTAACCAAGATTAAAGAGCCCAGTCTGCCCTACTATTTACCCACAGCTGAAAGAATAATATTTGATTCATACCTTTCCCAGGGGTATTAGTGCTATGTGAAATGCAAACAGCAATTTATTATATATAAAAGGTTCAACAGTACTGATTTTTTTCATTCTTTAAAAAAAATCGATATTTGTATTAAAGTTGAATGAAAAAATAAAAAAACAACATATATATTTCTTTTACAATTCTGTGGCCAAGTAATAGCAACAAGTAATAGCAAAACAAGAACATTGCAACGTTGGGTTATCGACATTGCGCAACGAAGATGCGCAAGTGCAGACCAGGTATTGTCACACTGGTATCAAATTTAACACCTGTAACAGATGAGCGGGTCAGTCAAATGAACATGTTGCTATAACCTAGCCAAAATCTGGATGTGGCCACATTACTCTCCACAATAGCTACAAGAAATGCAGTGATACTGATCATCAAATAAGTACAGGGTGATTAAAAATATTAACATATTTATGGAAGAAACATTACGAGGTATGTCAGAAAATTCCAGGGCTGATGTAACAATAAAATCTATTTCAAATCCAAACTACAAACTACAAGATAACCCCTTCAAAGTAACCCCATGAAGTTTAATGCACTTTCCAATCCTTCTCTGCCACACTTGCATGCACTCTTGGAAGGATTCTTCCGGGGTTCTCCGTAGCTCTGTCGTCACGGCCTTTTTGATGTTGTGCACATCCTCAAAACGGGTTTCCCTTGATGACCCCCTTGAGCTTGGGGAAGAGGAAAAAATCACATGGAGCCAGGTCGGGCAAGTAGGGAGGTTACTCCATCACAGTGCAGAATAAAAACAAGAACGACCAAGTCGGATTAATGATATAATGATATATTCAGCAAACTTAATAGAATGAATAGAAAATGAAATAAGCTACGAAAAGAGTTGTATGAAGAATTAGCATACTTACATATAAGAGAATAGCCCTGTCGGCTGGGGCGTTAGAATACACCGACTGTACCTCTGCAGAGGGGTAAGATTCCCTCAATTCCCTGTTGCCAAGGGTGGCGACCCGTGCTGCTTAAGGATGGAATTCTGGTAGCTTAACAGTCCATGACATGCAACACTACACTTAGACCCTTACTTATGTTAGACTGGCGGTCGGAGAGGCCCCCTCCGATCAATCGGCTGGTCATGTCAAGCCCTAGCACCTATATGATTACCCCAACCCTGTTGTTCTTATGGCACGCCCCCACCCTTTTTATCATATGGGTGCTAGAAGGCGGTGGCTGAGGGTCTATATGTCCTGGGAATGACGTTAAACTCTATCTGATGGTGAGGTTCCAGTTTTGGAGGTTTGAGGAATGTGGAGCACCCCTTTATCACCATCACTCCCAGGTCCACTCTGACACGAAGTGGTAGTACCTGTTAGGGTCCCATCTATGGGTTAAATAGAAAAATGTATTTATAAAAAAATTGAGTATCCATTAAGAGTGGTTTTATTTCAAAACTCTGTTAGATTGACATGACGTAAAACAAACCAAATCAATATAAGAGAAGTGGAAGTTTTGTCGAAAAAACTTACATATTTAACAAATGTATTGTTCTATGGTGTCGTGTTCAATACAACACGAGGTTGTTAAGAATAAAAATGTCCCTGTTCCATTGTTTCTCAAATTGTTCCACCATATAATTCCAAAAATCCTTCGAAGATTTCTTAGAACGCTTGTAGCTTTCCTTCATGCAAGGAATATATAACTTAATAGAGAGGGTGAGAGCCAATAATGTAACAGTGACGTGTAAATTAGCACGGAAAATTCTTTAGAAGGAAAATAAGAATTACGTGTAGATTAGAATGGAAAAGTTTAAGGATGAATCAGCACAAGGCCACGTGTCATTTTTCTATTGGACGAGACGTGTCACGTGGCGAAGTGGGAGAGAGGAAGAGTTAGAGGTGAGATGTTACTGAGTTTGTGACAATACGCTGATTGAGCGAGACGTGGCTCTCGCTCTGGGAAGCTTTGGTTTAAGGAAAATAAAAATGAAAAAAAGAAGTCCCCTATAAATGGCAAGATGTCCCCCGGGACCACAAGTCGGTTTCCAGACTCCAAACATCCAGGAATTGTCAGCCAACTGAGCATTGGCCCAGTAAATTCAGACCTCTAAACGTAACACAGAAGATGAGATAAGTATACAACTATAATTTCTCGGTAATCTGAACATAATAGCTACATAAATGTGAGTAATTTCCCTTTGATTGTTTAATTTTGAGGAAGCCGTTATGTTTTGGTCGGCCATTTTCATTTCACCGTAAATCTGCACTGAAAATACGAATTTTTTCGAATCAATTCAACTGCATGTCTTAACACGAAGATATCTTAAAATGTGTTCTTAATTGTGTTTGCGCATTATTTGAAATGAACTTAATTGTTATTAAGAACACGTTTTATGATATTTTTGTGTTAAAACATGCAGTTGTATTGATTATGGAAAATGGTGTCTGGGGCAGTTGAATCCACTGACTGGAATTGATGAACAACTTCATATATTCAAGGAGAAACTGGTGTAGCTTGTTCCATTCCTTATGTCTTTTGACTGATTATGAGTGTTAAGGGGCAAAAAGCACCGGAAAACCTGTCTATTAACCTCAGAAGCCTGTGGGGTGGCATAGGTTTAATGTTTTAGGTTAAAATGTAACTGTTGTTATTCTAGGGCTGAATTTTAACCCCATCATATTTGGTGGTAGCGCCGAAAAGGAATTCACGGCGAGAAAAGGAAGAGGCAAAGACTGAAGGTAGTTTTATGATTTAGACTTTATTCACAGGTCATAGCCACCACTTGGCAAGGGGATTACTTCCTGGTCAGTAGTAGTGTCTTGCCTCAGTTAAGACCTAAACTCGAATGGCCGAGATATTATCTTGGGGGTCGGAAGTGGGTCCTTTTTCCCGCACATGTTCGGGGGCTTCTTCCGGTGTGAAGGTTTACGGACGTTTGTTATTTTATTTTTTTTTATTTTTAATCCCCACAAGCCCGCTCTCCTGTTAAATATAACGATTCTGAATGTGAATATCCTGATCTTTATTTTGAAGAAACAGCTGTCTAATCTGGAATACGAATATAGTCCAGCTGGTTAGGACTAAGATCAGGGCAAAGAAAATGCCGAAGTGGGTGGGGGTGAAATTACATTCTTGATGAAAATTTTATGCTTAAACATTTTGCCGCTTGAACTTTAAAATATGCACCTCATCAACAGTATCTGTGGGTTTTTTTGGGGGTTTGTGTGTGTGTGTGTGTGTGTGTGTGTGTGTTTTATATTCCAAAAATGGAAGTAGTGCCAACACCTCTTTCACCTGAGATGAGATCGCACGGCCACGTCACTATTGACTTAACTAAATCCTATGCTATACTTTATTTTTCGCTGTTTCAAATAAATAAAAAAAACTTGAAAATATTACATTATAGACTCGTGTAATGAACGACTTTTTTAAGATCAATTTTCACCTCAAAAACAAGATGGCCGTTCATTACACGAGATATGTTTTTGAAACGCCGAAGTTATAGGTTTAGAAAAGTTCCTATTTATAGGGGTTTAACTTATGGGGATTTCAGTTGAAATGTTTCGTAGGTGCATGTGCGTATTTACATATAAAAACCATTGTGAAATAAAAGAAACAAAAAGGAACCTTGTGTTTTACTACGAACCGTTTATTCATTGTTTATATATATTTTTACCAACCCCTCCGCACGAGCAGGATGCGACACAAGGTCAATTTCTTAAGCAGAGCTTAACAGGTTTGAATTCAGAGTTTCCCTTCTCCTAGACAGTTTGCCTTACCAAGGTTGAAGATCCCAGTCTGCCCCTACTATTTACCCATAGCTGGAGGGAGTATAGTTGGATTCATACCTTTTCCAAGGGTATTAACGCTATGTGAAAAACAAACAGTTTCGTTTAGGATTTGAACTCAGGTCTACGAGTCCATTTTCTACGACTCTAACCATTATGCCACGCGTATCCATTGTTTATTCCTTGTTTATAAGTGGAACCAACTTCTTTTTATTTGCCCTTAAGCCTGGCTTGGGGCCAGAAGTAAGTTTCTCATGGGAATAGGAGACATAGTAGTTGAGCTCAAGTCAATCATTGCTCTGAGTTGGGAAGTAATCGAAGACGAATGTGGTACTTGCTTCATCGTCCATGGTTGGGAGCTCTCAGAACATGTAGGGGGTGGGCAAGAGATTTAATGTCTAAAGGTTTAAAGGTGGCTGTGTTTATTCTTGATGGTTTTATGATTTCAGGGGTCATAGGACAAGGAAATATAGGCTCTAGACGCAGTTAAGGCCATTTATCTTGGGGGTTGGGTCACATGCGCAGAGGGTTCTAAGGCTCATGGAGTTTGTTATTTTTTTTTTAAATTTACAAAATTAACAACCAGAAATAATAACAAATACCTGTCAGCCAGTGTGTTCGAATATATAGAAAATTTAGAGATTTTTATGGCTACAGTTAGCTCAGGATGGCTACTTTTGTTACATTGGTTTTTAGCAAATTCAAAAAATATCAAGTACAATATTGTTTTATATACAGGAAAGGTTGAAGTGTTAATATTAAAGATTTGACATGGCAGTCAGATTTTTCGTTCATCTCCAATTGTTTATATCAAATAATTCTCGTTTTCGAGCAGACAGTCAGAACAGAGAGACGGACGCGTAGGGAAAGTTTGGATCTTTGTCACTGCAATTTCTTAATTAAGAAGATTGCAACTAGAAAAATTGACTTTTGCTGCTAAAATTGATTCGAATTTCGCGTGTCTTGTTATTGTTGATGGTGTGTTGACTGATGAGTTGCCAGCAAAAGTTTATATCTACTAATTTCTCGTCACAAAGACACTCCGACTGAGTTATCCCAGTCTACAGAGGGTATTGAAAGAGCAGCTGACCGGGGCTCATCCAGTAGTGCTTGTCATAATTCATACCGTTACCACAGCATACTATCCCCGGGGCACCAATACGGTGTGATATTTGGTACGACAGTATAGGACTGTCATATTTGGGTACCGTGCCAGGATCCAAAGTATCATAGTCGGTAGAGCATGCACCAAGGAACCACAAGGTTACGGGTTCGATACCGGCCCTCGCCAACTCAGCGCATTAGTAACATGGCTTGGATCTGTGCGGCAATGCGATGCATAAATAATCTCCCCGGTCTAGTGTTTACGAAAAGGGGATAGACTCCCTCGCTGTCCGGCTGATAACGACAATAAACCACTCCGCTCACTTTTTTTTTTACACAAAAATTGGATGACTTATTTGTTAAGCCTAATGAGATTCTCACGAGGCACCTGCTGGTTTCAAGATGACAGAAGCCGGGAGAATCGCTGGGTGAATTTTTTTTTTTCGAGAGTTAGAAAAGCTGAGAAAGAACTATAACTTCAGGGGCCATACTGCAGAAGGATGTGGTGAGATGCCTGCATTACAGACATAAAGTTATATACTCATTGCGGGTATATACATGGAGAGAGTGAACTCGTGATAGGGAGAGTCTTCTGGTGACAGAGACAGACAGACAGACAGACAGACAGACAGATAGAGTTAAGACTGTGATTTACTTGATCTTCATTCTTTTCTATGTCTAGTCGCCATTTCCGTTCCTTCCTTCTTTTGGCCGGTCGTCGTGTCTGGTCTTCTAACTTATTGCTGCTCCATTTTCTAACTAAGGGCTTATTTTCAAGTCATGCAATTAACTAACAAGACTTTGTATTACTTTGATCAAAGCTTTATTTCTGTATTGCCCATTTTCACCACGCGGTTGAGTCAACCGCAGTAGAACACGTCTGTTCTGCTTGCCATTTAGGTTGAAACTGATTACCTAACTAGTCAAATCACGTGACGTGCGAGATTTCCGCTTTTACCAACGGTCTGGTATTTTTCCAACGGAAACTTACCCGCCTACGTTCTGATTTGAAGGCCAATGGCCCCTTATTCTACAGGTGTTTGTCAACAATCTATGCTACCACATAGATTATGCAATAATAAGTTTGCATACCGTCTGGATGTTTGAAAGATTTGTGTTCAAAAGGAACCACTCGGCCAGGATTTTCTGTGTCAGCATCAGAGAGCAACTGTTCACTGTTCGAATTAACTGGGAATTGTATGCATTAAACACAGCGGAGATAGAAAAAACCTTCACTATTTCCTAATATATCACCGAACTGTAAGCCCATTGCCGTCAGTTTGAGGCACTTTAAAAAGGGAAGATCAGGCCTTCATCACGAAAGAAATTCAGCATTTGAGAAAGGGTTTTAGCATAATGAGCCCAGCTTGAAGGTGTGAAGGACACTAACATATAAAAAAACGAATGTGCATAGACTAATGTCCCACTAGAAACAGCGTTTTTTCAACGTTCGACATCAAAAGTGCCAACGACCGGGTACTAAGAGAAATTTCGGGACTCTTAAAATTTCCCGGTGGTAAGCAAGTGATTTCGGATGAAAGAAGACGAGAACAACAATTAAAGTTAAAGAAACATATATTTAAAAGGTACAAAAAGGTTGCAAATTTGTGGCATTTGCTGGCCAGATTTATCTTGCTGAGGATGAGGTAAAGGTAAAGGTGTGCGCTGGAACATTATTCCACTCGCTGGTTTACATGGTGAAGGGCGCTGGATGAAACCCCTCGCTGTTTGACAAGGTAAAGGGAGCGCTTGAAAAACGCGCCCCTCCTATTGAATGCTCATACGATAAGGTAAAGGTGAGTACTGGAATATTATTCTACTCGCTGGTTGACTGTCAACACAATAAGTGCTGAGGGTGAAGGTGAAGGTAAAGGGAGCGCTTGAAAAAACGCGACTCGCCTGATTGACGGCCCCTTGATAAGTGACTTTCGTCAAGGGGTTTAATTTTGGCGCCAATATCGTATATTGGCGATTCGCCCTCTGGTGCCAGGGGGAGATAATCTAACTATAATGTTTCTGATAATGCTGTTAAAAAGAACAGATTTTTTTAATGCACAACTATTGATGCGAATGACCGTTTGTTTCAATTCCGTCGGATTATGTTTGGGGTCAACAAATTGAACATAACAGGGAGCAGTTAGTTATTTGTAGTAGTCATGGCCTCTCTCTCTCTCTCTCTCTCTCTCTCTCTCTCTCTCTCTCTCTCTCTCTCTCTCTCTCTCTCTCTCTCTCTCTCTCTGACAAAAGAGCTACAAAATCGCCTGCGTTATACAAAGGCATGCAAATTATCTAGTGCCTCTGAAGTAATAAAACGTGTGAAGAAAATAAGCATGACTAACTGAGGTACACATAAAACCTGACAGAATTCTTTCCTTTACGAAAACGAGAATTTCTACAGATTGAACAGGTAGACAAGAATTACGGACGGCCAGAGTGACAACCAGAATACATTTCGTCATTACCTTGCAAAAAGCTATTTTGGCATTTTGTGACGGACCGATTTGACACAAAACTAATACCGGAATTTGACGTCTCTGATCCTGAACAAAAGTCTAGAATAGGAAAGTACACAAAAATGTCTAGAATAGGAGAGTACACAAAAAATATCCAGAATAGGAAAGTACAGAAAAAAAAGTCTAGAATAGGAAAGTACACAAAAAGTCTAGAATATGAAAGTACACAAAAAATAGAATAGGAGAGTACACAAAAATGTCTAGAATAGGAAAGTACACAAAAATGTCTAGAAATAGGAGAGTACACAAAAATGTCTAGAATAGGAAAGTACACAAAAATATCCAGAATAGGAAGTACACAAAAAAGTCTAGAATAGGAAAGTACACAAAAAGTCTAGAATATGAAAGTACATAAAAAAGTATAGAATAGGAGAGTACACAAAAAGTCTAGAATATGAAGTACACAAAAATGTCTAGAATAGAGAAGTACATAAAAAAGAAGGTAGAATTGATATGTCAGTTGAGTGTGGTAAAATTGATTGAGTATACAGTCCTCGATGCGTCTAACGGGTGGTTCATGCGCAGTATAACAGCAGCTGTGGGAAGAAAGAAATAATACCTTCATCTGCATAAAGGAAGAAGCCCTGTATACGGCATTTGCTGTTGACTCGTTCGCAGCATATGACTCTCAGTTCTATTCGGCGTGTAGCGATTGTCTGTCCCTGCTGGGATGGACTTGTGTCCAAAAGGGTTACCTTCCCTTACCGCGAGTGTTTCGTCACTAGGTGACACTACTGTTGGGTATCTAAACTCAGCCCAGGAATCTCTCTCTCTCTCTCTCTCTCTCTCTCTCTCTCTCTCTCTCTCTCTCTCTGGTCTGGCATCCACAAAAGATGGACTAGACGCGTGGTGTCTCTGTCCATTAAGTGGGAGGCTTTGCCCCCCCCACACACACACACACATACACTATCAGTAAGTGACTCTCCATTCTTTATGAACTCTTTCGTACTTCCAAAGGACTTTCGTCTTATCTGTTTTATATCTTGTCATGTATGTCATGTTTCACGTGCTCAGACAATAAAGTCTGTATTGTTGTTACGTTGTACTTCTTTGTTCGGCTTCATTTATGAATATATTCACCTACATTGGAAGGTTACTCTGAGTCTTCTAACGTATAAGAACCACACGTTCAATTCTTATAGGCGGTATGCCGGAACAAGATTTGATATGCGGTGCTTGCGTTGCCGGTTTACCGGGGGATGTCAAGCAGCACTTCCGGGCATCTTAACGTGTGGACAAAATGGACACTACGCATGTGTTAGCTCGTGGGAGGACAATATTACAGGATGACCCCCACGAAACGGAACTAGCCGCGGCGGTTTGTTGACCAGTGAGAGGAAATGCGAGAGCAAAATGTCATGTGTACGATGGTCCAAAACATATGGCTCGTGATAGCCTCGCTCGACGCAAGAGATCGAAAGACGATTCTCTGAAGCCCCGAAAAAAAAATTCTCACTTGTTTCCGTGAGGAAAAAAGCCAACGCACAAAAAGTTCGGGGCAATCTTTTATCGGGGTAAAGACTCTAAGTAAATACCGTTTCTTTCTTTCTAGAATTCTCTGATTCACTGGTTCAAATCCTTGGATAAACGAACAATAAACACTATATTCTCCATCGTCGACAGTCGCTCGTCCCACCGCCTGGTTTGTACTGCTTCAGTGTGAACAACTGCTTGCTCTTATTACAGTTCACCTAGCCGTTATGTAAATTACACCTCTTGCCGTTCGAGGCTTTCATGCCACTTATGTCGGGGAGATCGGCTATGCCCATTACATTCCGGTGTGAGGAGCCAGGTGATTTGCCGCGGAATTGTTCGGGAAAAGGGCAAGTGGGGAGGGTCTACAATGTCAGTCTTCTTCTCCCGGCAAAATGTGAATTCGGCGCTGCCAATAGTAGAGATGTACGTGCACAGAAAGAGAGGCGTTGCGTTGGTGGATTTGGGATATTATCGGACTAATGTCAGCCGAAAGATATACCGGACATGAAAAGGGGGGGTGATGTGATGACCCTAAGTGGAGAAACGTGCATCTGTGGTGTTGGGGTAGATCTTTTGGTGGACGGAGGAACTGCAGAAATAGAAGCGCTGGTAATACAAAAGGACCTTCTTGGAATCGAGGCACCGATCGTCGTGGATGCAATCAAGGCCTTGGGCGGGAGATTTCCATTTCAAAGTTGTGCTGATTCACGCCGCCAGTGTAAAGCAGACAGGAGTTAAAAACAAAAAACACATGAACTCAACATGAAATTTCAAATAACTTGTATTGATATATGAACAAACAAGAAATTGCGCTTGAAATACTTGCAAACGAAGGTTTTGTATGCTGGAATGATAATTATATAAACTAGTACAAAATAAAAAACGCCCTCTGGGTGATATAAAAATAGATTTTTGAAACATATTGCCTGAGGGGTGGAAGTAAAAAATTCAATGTCAGCGAGTTTGTACCCTAAGTAAGTAAAATCATCAAATTCATTTAAGGATTAAAAAAATAAAACAACTTGAAATGTAAACTTTAAATATATATTAAAATTATAGAATTAATTAAACTATATATAGATATATAATACCAGTCATGTATTTATTGAAACTTGTTTTAAAAAACTAATGTTGCATGTTCAAATTTTGAGTGTACTTATTCTATGTTATGACGATTTTGGGTAATGTGACGTAAACAGTGACGTAATTTTTGTTACAGACAAAAACCGGAAGCGAATCTCCATTATTAATAGATATAATCATACAGTCCATTTAACTGAAGTCCTTGAGGTTGGTGAGCTATCAAAGTACCTACTACGACTCACTGTCTCTCTTTGCTGAATATAAGGAACGCCGTTTTTTTCTCGTCCGATTTCTGGAGATGCTGGTGACCAAAGAGGAAGAAATCCTATATTCAATGTGGCCGCTAAAGTTTGCGGGCCTATGATTCGTTGATTCAAAGAAAGGCTAGTAGACCAAGGACGTCAACCCACCTACATTAGATATATTTTTATAAAGTCAGGTGAGGGGGCGGACAGTGTGCAAATAAAACCGTTGAGAGGAAGGCCCCGAAACGGTGCACATCTCTCCTGATGATCCCAAAACAAAATACAAAACAAATCAATAACAAACACAAGAATCATGGAATTGAACTTCTCGTCGGTTTTGCTATTGGAACGAGGAGCATTCTACAGTCCGCTCGCTTTATGATGAGTTTCAGTTACTTATCAAGTAACTTTCTTCGGTTATTTCCTATAAGTTTAACATGACGGAAGCGCGTGGTGTAATGGTTAAAGTCATGGGAAATGGACTCGTCGCCCCGAGTTCAAACCCTGGACGTGGTAATTGCATTTCACTTAGCGCTAATACTCTAGGGAAAGGTATGAATCCGACTCTCCCTCCAGCTATGGGTAAATAGTAGGGCATACTGGGCTCTTTAACCTTTTGCACTTCTTCCGCAAACAAATTTCAGCGTGCGCAGTTAAAGCACTTTTCATTGAATAAAACACGCAGGAAGCTGCGAATCCCCATCATGGAGTGCGCCATATTGACGATTAGAAGGTCTTACGAAAGAGAACTGCGAACATGGGTTGAAAAAGACTTTACTTATTCCATATGATGAACAGAAATTTGGAGCCTGGAAAGAGTTTCTTCCGTTGATGGCTGTCATACGGCAAAAGTAATCGAAGGTGCGTCCTGTAATGGATTACTTAACATCTATGGGTAGCAAGGAGGTTTAATGTTTTAGGTTTAAAGGTAGCTTGTTATTCCTGGTGTGTGTTCCTAGGGTTTGCTTTGAACCCCATCTAATTTGGTGATCGCGCTGAAAAGGAAGAAATTCAAGGACAGAAAGGGAAGAGACAAAGACAAAAGGTAGTGTTATGACCTGTTTAAGGGTCAATAAATAATAACTCAACACAGGTATAAAATGTAGGGAACAGATTGTTATCAGCAATATATATCAACGTACAATGGAAGGGTTTCCTTGTTTCAGCTTACACGAAGAACTGTATCTGGTACTACTCCTATTTACATGTGTCCCGAAGGACAGGTGTTTGTGGTACTACTGGTATTTACATGTGTCCCACTTTCACATGATATGGCACAAGGCCGTTTTATGTGGGCACCACCCACAAGCCGAGACTCATGGGGTGGTAGGAGAAAAATTGCGTCAATCCCTAGCCATGCCTCTTTAAGTGCAATGAGGCAGGCATCTGGGATCGACGCTATTAATTTAGCAGTTCACTGGACACCCGTCCCGAAGGACAGGTGTGTTTGGTACTACTGGTATTTACATGTGTCCCACTTACACATGATATGGCACAAGGCCGTTTTATGTGGGCACCACCCACAAGCCGAGACTCATGGGGTGGTAGGAGAAAAATTGCGTCAATCCAGTCCCGACTCTTTAAGTACAATGAGGCAGGCATCTGGATCGACTCTATTAATTTAGCAGTTCACCGGACACCCGTCCCGAAGGACAGGTGTATTTGGTACTACTGGTATTTACATGTGTCCCACTTACACACGATATGACACAAGGCCGTTTTATGTGGGCACCACCCACAAGCCGAGACTCATGGGGTGGTAGGAGAAAAATTGCGTCGATCCGAGCTCAGCCTCTAAGTGCAATGAGGCAAGCATCTGGGATCGACGCTATTAATTTAGCAGTTCACCAGACACCCGTCCCGAAGGACAGGTGTGGGTGGGCTGCTCGTTTGAGTAGCTTTACTCTGTTGAATATATACCCTTTGGGTAAGTCCATGTTCGTGTCATAGGTGAGTCACCTACAACAGGTAGTTTTTGGATTTAGGCTTTATTCTCGGACCATAGCCACCACGTGACAAGGAAATTTCTCCTTGGCCAGTTGTAGGCTCTTGTCCCAGACAAGGCCTAAATCTGAATGGCCAATAGGTTTTCTTTGGGGTCGGAGGTGTGTCCTTTTTCCCGCACATGCTCGGATGGTTCTTCCGGTGAAGGCTCATGGAGTTTGTTATTTATTTTTATTTGAATTTTATTTTAATCCCCACACATCCGCGTTAACGCGTATACAGCAAATTCGGATATTTGTTATATTTAACACGTACCCTACGTTGTACGGATTAGGCACAAGGCCTTATTAATGTGGGACCACCCACGAACCGAACATCATGGGAGGCGTGTGCAAAAAATGCGTTGATCCCGTCGGCATTCCTCCTCAACGGGGGCGCCTTAAGTACAGGGCAATAAACCCAGCTCTGCCCCTTTAAATCGAGGGGACTGGTGTTGCCTTGGAGGATGGCACCCTGGGACGTTAATTGCACTACTTGACTTCAAATTTGCAAATGCGTGTTAATAAACAACTATGGCCGTACTAGACAGTTATTTTCCAAATCAGAAAGTACTGCCTGATTGGATTGTTGCCTTCAATACTGAATGAAAGACATCAACAGTAATCCAATGATGCTGGAAAAATAATAAAAAGGGTGTGGGGATTATCTTCCCTTTGCCTGGAAGAGTTATCTCCACACTGGGTTTACGTGCCGGCCACCAGGGGCTTTGGTATATAAGCGCCTAATCTAAACGTCTCTTCCTCTTTTCTACCTCTCCTCGTAGGTACCCACATGGGTTAGACAATTATCATTCCCTTCTCGTTGGGGTTTCGGTCCGCAACACCGGCTACTAGTCACTGTAAGTGATTTATACAGCATGGAATATTCTTAGTCTCATGTCTGTACCTTTATATTATGTGTACTTTTATATTATCTTGTCAGTGACGTTTATGTATGTATGTATGTTTATGTACACTATTCTATTCTATCTTCTATTGTTTATGTATCTTGTTTATTCATGTGCTGTATTATATAAAATGTTTTGTCTCAGAAATGTGTCGGAGTGTATGTTCAGTTATGACTTTGAACCTTACAAGGACATTTGTTCTCCCCAATCACCTTGCTAGTTTCTAAAATAGTAAAAAAAAACATGTAAGAACCCCCAAATCTTCCTGTGTAATGTGTGTAAGACAACGTTCTAACATCAAGATGGTATTTAACAGCAAAACTACCCTACACAATTTCTTTTTTTGTTACTAGATTTGGTCCCTTAAAAGAGAAACATCTGATTAAATACTGTATTTATAATGCCTCCTGCATATATGAAAGGGCATGTAAGAAGAAAACCGATGGAGGCACGTGGTCTAATGGTTAGAGTCGTAGGAAATGGACTCGTCGACCAGAGTTCAATTCCTGGACGAAGCTGTTTGCATTTCACATAGCGCTAATACTCTTGGAAAAGGTATGAATCCAATTCTCCCTCCGGCTATGGGTAAATGACAGGGCAGACTGGGCTCTTTAACCGTGGCTAGGTAACCAGTCTAGGAGAAGGATAAAATGTACACCCCCCTTTGGAATGAGGTCTACATAATTGATTGGCAACATGGCTGGGAAGCCACGCTACTACAGATTTCAACACTTTGGGAATTTTTGTGGTTAGTAAAATAGGGTATGATTTGGAATCACTGGAGTTGTTGATGTACCTAGGCCTTATAGTATGTTGATGGCTTTTCTAAAAGTTATCGACAAAAATGTAAGATTTATACAATCAAATAAAAAATATTGTTCATTATTAGAATTAAAATTCATAAAAGATTTCAGTTGTGTGTGTGTGTGTGTGTGTGTGTGTGTGTGTGTGTGTGTGTGTGTGTGTGTTTCTGGGTTCCCCCTAGAAACTACATGCAAACCTTAAACTTTCTTAGCATAACAAAAATCCTGTGCTCTTCCAATATGTGTGTGGTGGACCGGAAGTTCCTACTACGACGAATAAAAGTCAAGTGACGAAATTTAATAGTCTGCGCAAGGGGATCGCGCAGCCTAGTAAAAAAAGAAAATTGAAATAAAAATTTTACATTTTCAACCAATCAGAGACGTTCTCGCCCAAAAGGAAATCTACCAAAAAGACCCAATTTGGAACCTAATTTTTCTTATAAATAACGGATTTTTCAGACCCTAATCAGAAAGAATTTATTCGTCTAAACGACTCCACGTCATTCTAGCGTAAGATAAAATCACATTCACTTATAAGAAGGTATAAACATATATCTCACTCTATTTCTATAATCAACCATTTACGAGATCAGCAGTTTATTTGCGCCTGACTGTTTAGTGACTTATTACATCTTACCCTTTCTTTCTCACTTCAAAACTTATAACATCTTTTTCTTACATGTTATAATGAACTTTACAAAAATTACATTTTTGTACAAAAGACTGATGAAAGAACTTTGCTTCGGTATTCTGCATTACCTTTTTGTAAACCTTTTCTCAATACAATTTGTTTGTTTTAAAATTGAGTTCTGTTCTTTATGCCATGTGCCTACGTTATTGAATGTTCTTATGGTGTCTTTCATGTTTTGAATAATATTTCATGAAGTTCAACTTTAAACTGGTGACCTCACAATATATATATAACAAACAATCATACAACCATCCACTATATGTGATCTGATGAATGGTTTCTAATCCAATATGTGATCTACCGAGTTGTTTATATTCAATATGTGATCTACCATTAACTACCCATTATTTTCCCATTAAATTAGCCCTAAACCCGAATAGTGTCTTCTTTTTTCCTAGTAGATCACATGCCATGAATAGTAGATCAATAGTAGATCACAAACCTTCAGTAGATCACATATTGGAAGAGCACCAAAAATCCTTTGATAATTTTTCATTAAATCGATTTACATTTTGAATCTTAAATTTTGTTGTTAATTTACTACACGCAAAAAAACAACATTTCTAAAATATTTTAAGGAAAAAAAAATTCCATTTTTACTTCAACTTCAAAGTTGGTTTATAATCAAAGATTTGTCACATTTGAAATTGGCTTACCTCCCTTCGACTCGTTATGAATTATCTCCCTTAGCTTCCTAAAATTTCTGCAATTCTTTGTTTTCTTGGTTTTCATTTTATTTGCCACTAATAATTCAAAATATGTTTTTCCATTTTATAACACATAAATATCAGTTGTCAAATATGTTATCGCCATTTAAGGGTCCCATGACTTGGTAATGTATGATACGGGGCCTCATTTAACTACATGTCAATTTTTATAAAGTATCATTCATAGAAAATATATAAAACACTCCCTTCCGGGGCCTCCAAGCAGGCTACCCCCGATCGGGGAGTTCGAGGGTACTACGTACCGACCCTATTACCATCATAGGAAAACTACTTATCCAAAAAAAATTGTCTCTTATGTCTCTTTGCTTATTTCATAAAATTATAATTACTAACAATGATTATAATCAGAATCACTTTTCGTTCATTAGGGACCTTCAATTTGTCAATTTTACCCCCCCCCCTCCTATATTTAACACAACGAAACATGAATAAAGGATAATATTATCTTGAAAATCTTTGGACCATTTAAAAGAAGAAACATTTTTAAAAACTCCTGATGATTTTAAAAAATATTTTTCAGCTTATGGAAATAATGAAAATTATGAACGAAAACAATGTTTACATTTTAGCACCGTTAAATCAATTGAAATTTAACGTAGCCAAAAACAATTTATGACTACCGTTTTTTGTTTTTGTTTTGTTTTTTTTTGTTTTGTTTTTTGTTGTTTTTTTTAATTCTATGAAAAATCAACTATTAGTAAAATTTCACGAAAATTTCAGTACTTGCAGATACACCACCACAGGCCGAGTCACTACTGCATAGCCTAGAGAAGGCTGCAAATAATATTGGCCTTCATGTAAACTCCGATAAAACAGAGTACATATGTTTCAAAAGGAAAGGAGACATAACCACACGCAACGGTAAGCCCCTTATAAGCCAGTAGAACAATTCACATACCTAGGTGGTAATATCCTATCCACAGAAAGCGATGTAAATACACGAATAGGAAAAGCGTGGTCGGCCACAAACAAATTATCAGTAATATGGAAATCCGATCTCACTGACAAGCTAAAGCGACAATTCTTCCAGGCGGTGGTTGTATCAGTGTTGCTGTACGGATGCACCACATGGACCCGAGGCGCCTTGAGAATAAGCTGGATGGAGCTGCACAAGAATGCTGCGTGCAGTCCTGAATAAATCGTGGAAGCAGCACCCCACGACGAAACAGCTATATGGCCACCTGCCCCCCATCTTACAAACCATTCGAGTGAGACGGACAAGACATGCCGGGCACTGCTGGAGAAGCAAGGATGAGCTCATAAGTGACGTTCTCCTGTGGAAGCCAACACACGGACATGCTAGTGTGGGCCGCCCAGCAAGGACCTACATTGACCAACTAAGCAAAGACGCAGGTTGCTGCACAGAGGACCTCCCTGGGAAAATGAATGATAGGAAAGGTTGGCGAGAGATTGTCATGGATATCCGTGCTAATAGCGCGACATGATGATGATGATGATGACTTACCTTTTGATAAAATTATATTTGAAATAGTTTTTTTCTAAAAGTGGAAATATTTTTTACGATGTATTCCCCTCTCCTATATTATTTTATGAAATCTGCAAAAATGAACCAATAAAAAACGATTTTTACTTTTTTTTTCTATAAAGATAAGAGTCTGAATAATTATATCAGAAGATTTTATAAGTTTCTATACGGGATTTCTTCTTTTTTTTTTTTTTTTTAGTAAAAGAACCATGAAAATGTCATTATATTGACATTTTTTAGCAGAATTCTCTATTTGATACGGCAGATTTGAGGTCCCTATCGTCCATGTATATGATAAAATTGACTGATTAAAGCAATATTAAAAATATATTTTTCAGGTTTGCTTCGAGTTTAAAAATGATTGTCTATTTTCTATTAGGGTCAGTTGTTGGTGTTCAAAGCAAATGTTCAAATACTTTAAAGCAACATGATTGCAAACGCACAAAACAAAATTGGTGCAATATAAACTTTATATCATTGTTCTTCCATTTGACTTGATGCTAAGCTCAGTGAATATATGGGGTGGCAAAAGGATGAACAGAAATTTGGAGCCTCGAAAGAGTTTCTTCCGTTGATGGCTGTCATACGGCAAAAGTAATCGAAGGTGCGTCCTGTAATGGATTACTTAACATTACTTGTTAATCCTGGTGCGTGTTCCTAGGGTTTGTTTTGAACCCTATCTTATTTGGTGGTTGCGCTGAAAAGGAATTCACGGAGAGATGACGAAGAGACAAAGACAAAATGTAGTTTATGGATTTATTAGGCTTTATTCATGGGTCATAGCCATCACGTGGTAAGGAAATTCCTTCCTGGCTAGTAGTAGTGTCTAGACACAATTAAGGCCTAAGTTCGAATGCCCGAGAGATTTTCTTGAGGGTCGGAAGTGGGTCCGTTTTTTTTCCCGCACATGCTCGGGAGGTTCTTCCGGTGAAGGCTCATGGGAGTTTTTTTTTTTTTTTTTTTAATTTGAATATTATTTGAATTTTTTTTTAATCCCCACAAATATTTGTATCAAACGAGACAGCATAATGGAACAAATATTTATTATCAGAAATATAGTTTTGGCAGTGCACAGAAAATAGAAAATATCTATATATCAATACCCTTGTTCCTTAATTGTGCGACCGTTATCATATTGCAACACCTCTGGTTAAAAATGAAACCTTTCAAATCGTCCAAGATAAAAATGCAAAAATGTTATCTGGTGTTGCTTATCCGCCGAATTCTTATTTCTTATTTCTTATGAGTGTTGTCACCTCAGCTAAATAATGGTCCATTCCGTTTTTATCATAAAGAAAGAAAGGGAAGAAAATGGATATGCTACACAGAAAGAATATAATAAGAAAGGAGGAAAAAAGACAGAAGAAAGAGGGGGATGATAGAGAGAAGGGGTGAGCACGCGGAAGCGATAATGCTAATCTGTTTCAATCGAACAATGAAAAGATGAAAGAAAGGAAAGAAAGAAAAAGTACTTTTATTGCCATGTACCTAACTTCTAACAAAATTGTTTTTTTGGCGGGGGGGGGGGGTAAAAAATTTTAAATTCTAAGTTGATGTGATATAATACGCAATACATGATGAATATCGCTTCTGTTTTATATTAAAAAGTAGTTTTTTTCTTTACAAAAACCTTACTCCGAAGAAAATCTCGTTGGACACATTTCTGGAGCTCACTGTGAGTGGATAATCTATCTATCTATACATCTTATTATAATGGAGATTGTGTGTTTTTCTGTCTGTAACCGAAACTATATTACTATTCAAGTAACAATTCCCTTAGTTATTTACGTCTTATTCTACAAGATTTTATTTTTATTTAAACTTCAATTATTAATAAAATTGTTTTACATTAATAATACTGTTTGTAATATCTACATACTAATAACATACAATTGTATTTATACAACAAAATAGCGGTTTACAGTGTGAATGGGAAGGTTAATTTGCATATTGATATTAAAAATCTGATTTCAATAAATATGTGATTAGTATTAGTGATTTCTAATTGTTTTGTTTTATCTTAATGAATATTATCTAAAATCTCAGGGATAAATCTTAAAAGAAATCCATTAACAAGAAAAAATAACTGAAATTTTATTCTTTACTTCCTATTTTAACTAAATAGTTAAATTAGGAAAATTTAGCAATGAAAGACGGGAGTGATGGAAGAGTAAGTTTCAGTTGTACTTTTTTTTTTATTATATCCTCCTCTGTTTAAAATATTTTTATCTGCTTTCTTATTTAGTTTCATTAGCATTTCTAATTTGATACAATATTTTATTACATTAAAACTTAAATACTTGCACCCGGAGGGTGCATATATTTGCTAGTATATAGTTATTTACTAAACGTAGCTTAGATGCGGCTACAAGGTCAGAAGTATGGGTCACTCAGTGAGAATAGAACTCACTAATAATGGTCTGCCAATCTAGCCATTACACTACATGAGGTGCCCTATCTATACATATATAAAGGACAGTTGAAATATATACAAGTTCTCTTCCATGATTCAGGTGGGTTCCAGTCATCCATTGTATCTGTCATCACGTATATGAATGAAGAAGGGTCCAAGATTTTAAATGATGCATAGTAAGCGTCAATACCTCCAACCTGCAGGAAAAAAATAACCAAACATAGTTAAATTTATCCCGAAAACCTATATATATATATATATATATATATATATATATATATATATATATATGAGAGGTATCCAAAACTTGGTAGTAAGGGATGATTCTATATTTGATTTCTAAGATACACTGTATTATTATTGTATGATCCAGTATGTATAAATACAGTGAATCTTTAAATCACTAAAAAGAGCTCAATGTATAATAAACTTTTTAGATTATATACAGAGCAATATTTATCTTTGAAAGGAAGGAAAAACTCAACACTGTTATTCCATAATAAATTTATTTCGACCAAAATTGGGGCCTTTATAAATCTAAGTTGATTTAATATAGCTCCCCATTAGATGGTAAATCAAAATAATTTGAATTGCATAACAGAAAAATTAACTTCTCTCAAAAAAAAATGTTTTTTTCCTTTTAAAATGTATACATTGGAAGACTGTCACTATGGCGACAGGAAGTCAAATGAGAAAAAAGAATACTCTTCAAGGTCTGGTTTCTTCGAGGAAGTCAGACAAAATTAAACAATGAAAATTTAATGAGTCTGAAAAAGTATAGTGTAAGGATAAAACAAAAAATATATTTTAAAAATATATAAACTATAAAATATAAAATATAAAAATATATAAAATATAAAAATATTATAAAGAAATTATGCAATTCAAATTATTTTGATTTACCATCTGATGAGACCGAATTTTGGGGAGCTATATTAAATCAACTTAGATTTATAAAGGCCCCAATTTTGGTCGAAAAAAATTTATTATGGAATAACGGTGTTGAGTTTGTCCTTCCTTTCAAAGATATATATATATATATATATATATATATATATATATATATATATATATATATATATATGAAGAAATTTGAAAAAACAAGTGTTTCAAAAATAAGATGAATTTATTTATCGACGCTTCGGTTTCGGTTTCTTTAAACCTTCATCAGGATGTATTATGGGGTGAAGAAATTGATGGATGTTTTATAGATGACAGGAGATAAAAAAAATATTTATCAAATTTTTTTTGTGTGTGTGTGTAACTGTATTTGTTCAGGGTTATATAGTTGCAAGACGAGTCGCGATCCGCACACGCGAAGATGTCATGATGCGTGACATAACTCGAAGAAATGCATTCAACAAAAGACAAGAAAAAGTATTAATGGACTGATTTTATGAGAACAAAGGTAACAAAGTGGGAATGATAACTAAATAATTGAATAAAGCCTGGTATTTTGTAGTTATTTAAAACTATTTTAGCTAGAAACGGTGATATGTTAAAAATTCCATGTCGATTATTAAGTGAGGGCAAAAGCGAAATTGCACAGGCTTCAAAAATCTGTCGTAGTCTTTTGTTGTGAATATGAGCTAATATTGTGGCATCATTGAAATTAAAGTTATGATCAGTTTCAGACATATGTTGGACGAGGGTGTTCTGAAAATTGCCCAATTTAATATCACGTTTGTGCTCATATAAACGCTTCTTGGGAGTTCTGGCGGTTTCTCCAGTGTATTTTTTGTCGCAATCTTTACATGGAATTGCGTAAACGCCAGCCTCGGATTTTATAGAATGGTGAGACCCAACATTGAGTAAGCTTCTAATTGATTTGGATGAAATAGTAATGATTTTGATACCAAGGTTGTGTAAATTGTTTTCTATGGAGTTTATTAGGTAAAACTATGTATCTATGGGGAAGTTTTGTTATATTTGAAGATGTATTAGTGGAGGTTTGTGACTGTTTCTTTTATGGATTTTGAGAGCTTTGGATTTGACATGACAACGGAAGAATTGTCTCCTTAAATTGTAAGTAGAGAATATATACACGAATCGCGCGCGCGCATCTTCAAAATTCATGTTTGGGGGGGGGGTCTGTTCTATTCTGTTGGAAGAAAAGAATTTGAGTGTCATGTCCCACAACTTCAATACAAAATTATAAACAAATACGAAGATATGGTCTGCATAGAATTCTGGAATCTGGTCGGATAGGGCAAGTCACGCAAAACCAAGTTAAATATAACGATAACCTTTATACAAAACATACATTTCTTTACAGTTTGTAATTCAATAGTTTTTTGTTTTGTTTCTTTGTTGTTGTTTTTTTTTGGGGGGCGGGGGGTCCGAATTTCCTCGTCGAAAATTTATACATATATAAAGGCCAATGGTGTGTATGCATGTATGTATGTATGTCTAACTGAAACTATGAAAATAATACAATTAATAACAAAGTAAATATATATACACATTCACTATCGCCAGATCTAGCCTTTTGAACAAAAATAATGAAGATTTGATTTATATTCGAAGATATTTAAAAATTAAAAAATATATAGAAATAGTATAAAAATTCTACTTAAAAATGTCTAGCATTTGTAAATTTCAAAAGTAAACAAATCAGTATACCAGCCCCCCGCCCCTCTACCCAGAAGATGCTGGGTAGACACTTCTAGTGTATATGTAAAGTCAGAAAAGTTTTTTCAAGTAAGGAAACAACAGTACGCGGATGTTGTAATTGTGTGTGTGTTTGAGCGAGACCGTGGTCTCGGTTTGAGTGTGTGTCTGTTTGTTTGTTTGTTTGTTTGTTTGTGTGTGTGTGTGTGTGTGTGTGTGTGTGTGCATGCGCGTATGTGTATAAACACGTTATAGTAATATATACGTAACGACTAGCTATTCCAGTCCGTGGGCGGTGAATGTGCGTGCGCGTGTGTGCGCGCGTGTGTATATGTATGAGATACGCTATAGTAATATGTACGTGACTGCTAGTTGATTGTGTGTGTTTTGCAGTAAATTCAAACATGATGAACAATAAGAACGTAGCATGAAGACTTCAAAATTTGAACATCATAGTGTACGAATTCTTCGTTGGTTGATTCCTCGTAGCAGCGTCGTGGTCGAGTCAAGAACTTTGTTGTGCGTCGCAGTGTTTAATCGCCGACGGTTCTGCGCGTGGAGCCGACTGAACTGATTGGCTTAACGCGTAGTGACTCCCCTTTTATTTCCTGTGATCGGCTCCGTTCTGCAATTTTTAACCCTAGATTCTTGACCTGGTTGGAATTTAACGACGCGGACGTAGTAGTAACGATCCACGTGATTTGCTCTATCCAATCAGATTCCAAAATTACTTAATTAACTTTGGAGCCCCATTTGTCCAAAATTGTGGAAAGTATTTATTTATTTTAGATAGGATTTTTTTATTGGCGTGTCTTTTATATTTCGCTCATTGGTCGTAAAATATAGGAGTTTATCCTGTATGTTACTGATTTTGACTTTCACCGATAATAATGACAAACGATAACTGATGGACTTTGGAAAGCCTTATTCTACTTAGAATAATTGGTACACATACTGAGAGCTTATATACTCTAGTAATCACCAGAGAGTTCTCCAAAACGGGAGGTAATCCTAAAATAGGGGAGCTAACTCTCAATTACTTATTACAATTAGGGAACAACATATGGATCAGGAGCCAATCTAATTAATTAGTCAGAATCTAATTTCAATCTTCAGCTTATTTTTTTTTTTAAGAAAAACATTTTAACCGATTTACTAACTTTTATATCTTTATCTTTTGTTTTTTGTTTATTTTGGGGTTGTTTTTTTTTTTTTTTTTTTTTTTTGTTTTTTTTTTTTTTTTTTTTTGGGGGGGGGCTAATCTAAAACGAATATCCAAACTGATAGCCGTTTTTGTTTTGTTTTAAACTGTCCAATTTTCCTGTACCTATCATTATCTACACATGTACGCAATAAGCAGGAATGTTTCACCGCACTGAAATGGACATTTACTGTTCCTTCCAAATTCTATAATTTTATGCATAAAATAAATAGGATACTTGCAATTGTTTCTTAAATAAATGAATAAATAAATCATTGTAACTTCTGTTTTATCTTCAATTTTTATATTTGTTTATTTCTTACTGAAATTAATCATCAAACTTCTTTTACGTTTTTTTATGTAAATATTGTCAACTTAATTTAAACCACTTGTGAGATTAAAAACATATGACACTAATAGATTTAGTCTCACGTTTTATTGCCTAATATATATATATATATATATATATATGTGTGTGTGTGTGTGTGTGTGTGTGTGTGTGTGTGTGTGTGTGTGTTTGCTTATAAAAATAGAACATGATTAGTATGAATTCCAGTTTGATCTAAACTTGAAAATTGAGCCTGTGTTGACTTTTGCACACTATCTTAGGCACCAGGAGCTGAGCGGCTCAATATCGAGATTAACAGGGCTGCAGAGCCGTGAAGTCTTCGTCGTCATGAACAACAAAATGCAGATGGGAATTTTCCCTTGCAATGTGTGTGACCGCATATGCAAGTTCAGAATTGGACTAACGAGCCACCAGGGGGTCCACAACTGTTGAAGATATGGAGTGACGTCATCGTCGTCTGCGACGGACTTCTAAAAAGAAAAGTAATCTAGGAATATATTTTTACTTATAGAGAGGAGCTCACACAGAAATACTTGAATTTCCCTCAAGGATTCAATATGTATGCCTTTGGTTGGTTGGTTGGTTGGTTGGTTGAGGGTTTTTTGGGGGTGGAGGGGGTTTAAGACTCGAAACTTCCTATGTTTCCTTACTTTCCATCATCATCACAATCATCACCATTATTATTAAATTCTGACCAATCATTTTGATTTTTATTTCTAATACCTTTTTTTATCTGTCAAGTCGTTATTTTATGACCATTAAGTAGAATGGAAAGAATAATCGATCCTACCTTACACTGAGGACGGCATCTTAAACGATCAGATCATAAGTATGTACGTTTACTTATTACGTTTACTTATGATTTACACGTGAAGCACTTTTGTGCTAAACCCAAAAAGTTTTAGATTATTTTAAAGTTAATGAAGTATGACACAAAACTAAAATCATTTATAAAATGGACGTCATGTTGGAAGTTTTGAAATTTCACTATTGATATTGAGATTTTTTTTTCAGTTGGGCACATGGCGTAACGGATATAAGGGTTGGTTTAATACAGTTCTAGGTGACAATCATTTCTTGGTTGCAGGTTCAATCCTGGCCTAAGGTTAATAATAACATAGAATACTAAACATAGCTTAACGCTTGTGCCCGGTTATGTTTACCGGAATGAAAACAGTCTCCCCTATTGGATTGAATAAAGGGTTTGGTTCGAAGTTCCGTAAAGGCTCCCGATTAGGATATGAAGGCCCAAGTTCGAAGAGAAACACCTGGAGAAGGCCGGAGAGCAGGTCATTACAAATATTTTAACTCGTTTTCTCTCGACGGTTTTTGTTACTTTTTTTCTGTTGGTTTATTTTAAACTAAACAAGAGGACATCGAAATAAAGAAATGATTTCGTACCAAACTGAAAATTAAATAAGAATATACAACATTAAGATGTCATAATTCCTAGAGAGTAATAGACCTGTTGGCTGGAGCTTTAGAATACACCGACTGCATCTTTGCAGAGGGGTAAGACCCCCCCCCCCAATGGAGCCACCTGTTGGCCATGGGTGGCGATCTGTGATGTTTAAGGATGGAATCCTGGTGGATGAGCAGTACATGAAATTCAACACTCCACTTTGGTCCTTACTTAGGCTAGACGGGTGGTTGGAGAGGCCTCCTCCGATCAATCGGCTGGTCACGCCAAGCCATAGCAGCTATATAATTTTCCCAACCCTATTGCCTTTAAGGCGACCACAACTTTTTAAAAATCATATATTTGCTTGAAAGCGGTAGTTGAGGGTATTAATGCCCTGTGTATAACGTTAAACCCTATCTGAAGGTGAAGTTTCAGTTCTAGAGCTCTGGGGAATGTGGAGTAGCCCTTCATTCCCATCTTTCCCAGGTCCACTCCGACCCGGAGAGTCGTAGTACCTGTTAGGGTCCCATCTGTAAGTTAAATAGAAAAAAATAAGTCTAAAAAATGAGTTTTAAAAATTGAGTTTTAAAAAAATGAGTACCCATTAAGAATGAATAAAACAAAACGGCTTCGACATAAAATAATCCAACAAGAGTTGACATGTCGTAAAACCGAACCAGCCAACCAACCAAACGTAGAGAGCAGATCGTGTAGGTATTTGCGATGCATCCCACTTATGCAGGCGTGACACAAGGACATTTTTATGAGGGCTCACCCACAAGCCGAGGCTCATGGGTGGTAGGCGCAAAAATACCTTGATCCCGCCTCAATGGGGGGGGGGCACCTCAGGAACTGGGCAATAAACCCAGCCCTGTCTCTTTAAATCAAGGGGGTAGGTATTTCCTGGGGGTATAGCCCCTGCAGAGAGTAGATCGTGTATGTAATGGAACTTTTATATGATAATATTCTGTCAGTTGTTCGAAATTGTAGACAAGTTATAAACGTTCTAATTAAGATCGATCAAACCGTTTATTATTATTTGTTAGATTGATATGAATTGGCAAAAGAATCACTGCTTTTTTTTTGGGGGGGGGGTATCCTACCCCACCCCAAAAGCAGTGATTAGGGGGGTAGGCTTTAAAGATGTCACCATGAGACAAATTGTTCAGCTTTGCAAGTACCATCAAACAATGTTTTTTTTTTATGAAACTACCAAATAATATTTCTCTTGAGATGAGGCTTGATAATTTGTATTATTTGTATTATTTAGACTATTGTCCTTATCTTCATTGTTACCTGTACAACGTTTCGGTCGATTTGCCCTTTAATCTGGTGTGGGTTAGGTTCAAAGTTCCGTGATGGCTCCCGATTACGACAAGAAGGTTCCCGATCACGACAGGAGGGTTCCCGAGTTCGAAAAGAAGGTTCCTGAGTCCGAGATGGTTCCCGATTCTGAGAAGGTTCCAGAGTCCGACAAGAAATACCTGAAGAAGGCCGGAGGGCACATCGTCCGTAATGTTGTACAGATAACAATGAAGAGGAGGACAATAGTCCGAATAATATAAATAATACTAATTACCCAATAATAAACACGATTAAATATGGAATGAGACAAGATAAATTCTCCAAAGTGATATTGATATACAAGGTGTGTCAAAAAAGTATCGAGATTGAAGCTGTATTTACCAAGATAGACATGAAGAATGTGTGGAATGTTTTTTTTTTTTCAGAATACAAGGTGTGTCAAAAAAGTACTACGCTTAAAGCTGTATTTACCAAGATAGAAATGAAGAATGAATGGAACGTTTTTTTTTTTTTCAGAATAAAAAAAGTACTAAGTTTACAGCTGTATTTACCAAGACAGAAATGAAGAATGAATGGAACGTTATTTTTCAAAATACAACGTGTGTCAAAAAGTACAAAAAATCTCGATACTTTTTTGACACACCTTGTAAGTATTCTATTGTTTGGCAAAGACAACGCTAAATTTCTATATGAATAAACCAGCAATATTTAATAATACAGCAGCAAATGTAACGCTATCAGGATCTTTCGCCATAATCGATGGATACAGTAATAAACAATATCTAGAAAACAAGAAAAAAATATTTGCTGAAACATTTTGAAGATCTCTTTCAGTTGCCCACGTTTTTGAACATGGATTTTATTTTTTTACCTTACTGTAAAAAATCTCTAGTTCTCTGAATTTTTGAGATGAGGCTTGATAATTTGTATTATTTGGATTATTCTGACTATTGTCCTCATCTTTATTGATATCTACACAACGTTTCAGCCGGTGTGTCCTCCTGCCTTTTTCAGGTATTTCTTGTCGAATTCGGGAACCTTCTCTTCGTACTTGGTGTGGAGATAGAGGACGTCCGTTTAGAGGGACACCGGTAGCAAAGCACCGGTAACTCGGGGGATCTTATAAATAGCGAACCCCTCGTTCGTAGTGGTCTCATTCTGGCCAACAATATATGGCGCTGCGGGCAGGATTGGAAGGATACCTACCAGAATGTTGAATCTTTGCGCACCACTGATTGGAAGTTAACTGAAATGGCTTCAGGACAAAGCAGTAACGAGAAATACCTACAACTCCTACAGCAGTTAATTGAACTGCAGCGAGAAAATAACGAGCTGCGAACTGGTAGAGAAATGCCAAACCGGTCCCACACGAAAAAACCTGATAGGCCCGTTATCGAATACGGTTATACCGAGGGTGACTGGGCACTTTTCAACGACTCTTGGAGTCGATACAAACATATGTGCGGCCTAACAGACCCAGCTGAGATTCGTAACGAGTTGAGGACGGCTTGTTCGAGGGAAGTAAACCGACTACTTTTCGACCTAATAGGGTCTGAAGCATTCAACACAGCCACGGAAGACCAACTCTTACGACACATACGGCTGATAGCAGTGAAAGGCGTACATAAAGAAGTGCATACACGCATGATTCCAAACTACGAGCTATAACATGGGACAGAATTGTAGCGGCCGCGGCTACCGACGATGAATGTCGAACGTTGGCATCGTACATTCAAGATGGATTCCCAGAATCACGCCACGAACTACCGTTAAAAATCCGGCAATTCTGGCCGATGGCAGACCAACTGTATTGCCTCGAGGGGGTACCCATAAAAGGGGACAGAATCCTGGTACCTAAGCAGCTCAGATCAGAAGTACTCGAAGCACTGCACTCCGCTCACCAAGGTGTGAATGGGATGATGGCCAACGCGAGACAGCGTTTATTTTGGCCCGGTTTAGATGCCAGCATCAGACAGACGAGAACACAGTGCAAGAAATGCAACTACATTGCCCCATCCCAGCCCAGGGAACCACTGATGCCACCTTCAAACCCAGAATTCCCATTCCAAAAAACGGCCACAGACCTATTTGATATGTATGGGAAGAGTTATATGGTGTACGCGGACCGGTACACCGGCTGGATTGAAGTAGCCCCGCTACCATCGGGGAAGGCGGTAGCAATATGGGATGCGTTGAGGGGTTGGTTTTGTACATACAGGGCACCGGAGGAGATGTCATCAGACGGAGGCCCTCCATTCGACTTACGAGAGTACAACTCATTCTTGGAAGATTGGGGAGTAGAGAAACGAACATCATCTGCATATTACCCCCAGAGCAATGGCCGGGCAGAGCTGGCCGTAAAAACAGCCAAAAGAATACTGATGGACTGCATTGATGGTTATTGTCACCTACGACACGATCGGGCAGCACGAGCCATGATGACACATAGGAATATACCCCATCAGGACCTTGGCTTGTCTCCAGCGGAAATGCTATATGGGAGAACAATAAAGGAACACCTCCCTATACTTCGCGAGAAGCATCAGATACATAAACACTGGAGGGAAACAAAGGGGTTGAGAGAAAGGGCGATGGCGAAAAGGCATGTTTTGAATCAAAGGCAATACAATACACACAGTCACCCACTCCAGGAACTCCAGGTTGGCGAGTCGGTGCAAGTCCAGAATCAGGAGGGACCATATCCATGGCGGTGGACGAAAACGGGGAGAGTTGTTGAAACGATGGGCAACAGGCAGTACCGGATACGGTAGCGGTAGAGTCACATTACGTAACCGTCGATTCCTGCGAAAAATATTACCAGTTATAGACACACCGGATTATGCACCCGAACAATTAAAACCCACAGCCACCCCCACACATACCAAGGCCCATCGAAAATGAATCTCCAAGCGACCTGCCTGAAATGATGGGGGTAGATTTGACAGATGATAACGAGATGGCGACAGACCACATTGATATGGAAGTAGAAGAAAACCAACACCCACCAGCGAGCCCAATTCTACGGCGTAGCACGAGGGCAACACGACCACCAAGACCACTGTCCCCAACAATGCGAGGACCGATGCATGATTACGCGGAGTCATCCCGACAAGTGACCACAAAACAGGGGCATTGTGGTTATAGAAGGGGGGGGGCATGTGGAGATAGAGGACGTCCGTTTAGAGAGACACCGGTAGCAAAACACCGGTAACTCGGGGGATCCTATAAATAGCGAACCCCTCATTCGTAGTGGTCTCATTCTGGCCAACAATATACTTGGGAACCTTCTTGTCGAATTGGGAGCCTTCGCGGAACTTCGAACCGAGCCCTTTATTCAATGCACGGGGGTAGTCTGTTTTCATTGCGTTAACCATGACCGGGTACAAGTGTTAAGCTGTGTCGAGGATTGAACCTGCAACCTGGAGATGATTGTCACTTAGAATTGTATTACCTAAACCCTTATATCCGTTGCGCCATGTGTCCAACTGGAAAATTCTTAATTGTAGCAATAAATTATGTCTATTTTAATTGAAGTGGTTACTGTTGTTTCTGTAAATTATTTCGCTATGGATTGATGTCTGAAATAGCGAGTGCTTTTTATCCGTGATGATATCTTAAACAATTAAACATTAACTAATTAGATTTTATAAGCGATTAGAATTCTCATAGAACAAATATATTCAGTAAAAATGATTTAATATACAAAAACAAGATAAAATACCAGATGTTTTAAAACTCTATTTTAGAGAGATAAGAACGGTGAATTGATAGATTAGAATGGTATAGTGTTTATGGGCTTGAAGGTCATGTACCGAACTGTGACACCAGAGAATGGGACAGAAGTAACTCAAACTGGATCTTACAAATGAACTTTGCTAGGAAGATAACAATAATGTTAGATAAGAGGTGTCACTTGACAAACTCTCTGACGTCATCAATAGAAAGTATAGCACGAAACATTCCAACGATAACGATGTTGTCTCTTGCTTTAATATTAATAACTATTATATGCCTGGTGCTTTATGTAAGACGCGTGAATCGGATTTTGAGTCACCATAGAAAACCTCTTACATATGTAAGTGACGTGATACTCCATGGCAAGACTGCATTAATTACTGGAGCCAACTCTGGAATAGGGAAAGAAACTGCTTTAGATTTGGCGGGGCGAGGATCTAAGGTGATACTAGCATGCAGGAACTTGATAAAGGCAAGAGAGACAGCCGAAGAGATACGTAACACAACAGGGAATTCAAATATTGTTACGGTGCAGTTAGACTTAAGTGATCTTGAATCTGTAAAGAAATGTGCCCAACAAATAAACCAGAACGAAGATAGGTTCGTATGCATCAAGTCATTTTATTGGATAATTTAATTAATAGTTTACGATTTGGAAAAAATAAACATTTTTTCCAAAAATAATCACAGAAATATTAATAGTATTAATGACCTACTTGCGAGCGTCACATTTCTGTCTGTCTGTCTGTCTGTTTCTCACTCTCTTAATCACTCTTTACTGCTCTTTTCCCCAGATTTCCCACTGTCATACTTCCTCTTCATATCCATCTATTTCCCTTTTCAATTAAATTCATCCGTATTGGAAATTGGGAAACGTTTTTCTTACCAACATTTTTATTTTTCGACTATTAAATCTTGATTTCCTCTTTTACATTTCACTATTTTGTAAAATTTGAAACAATTATGAATTGTTCAACATTTTTAAGAGGAAATGTTCAAGGAGAAAGTACTAAGCAATAAATTAATTTTTTATTGTCTTTTTCTAATGGAAATTAGAGATGAAGAATTAGATTATCCAGAAAACTTCAAATACTTTTTCTAATTCATTTTGTTCAATAATTTCTTGACTTAATTTTCTTTCAAATTTTATAAGCATTATGTTTTAAAAAATAATCCAGTTTGACAAATAAGACATGAAATTATTATTATTATTATTATTATTATTATTATTATTATTTCAGACAGAAAGCCACATACTCATTCCTAATAACTGAATTAGTCATTCTTATCACTATAATCTCTTAGGATAATATCTAATAAAACTCTGTCAACAATAATCCAAATGTTTCTAAAAATAATTATATTTGTTTATTTTTAATGTAATCATTTCCCATTTCATTAAAAGTTGTGGCTTCAATCTCTTTATGTTAACAATAATTTATCATTTCCAAATCCTAAGTCATTCAGTTTGTATAATCTTTATGAAATCAACTCTAAATCATAAAAATGGTAACTAAATGGAAGTACATTTCCACAATAAAATTACGCTAAAAAGAAAATTTACCATTTAATTAAATAAAAAAATTATGAAATTGATTTTGCATTTAATCTTGTTTTGAGAAAGGAATGAATAAAATGAATATTTGGAAGGAATTAATGAAATTAGTGATAATTTACTGCATACATAAATTTTTTAAATACTTTAGAATAACAACACCATAGTTATCTTATGTTTCTTTACACTTGCATTGTGATAGCCTTCAAAACCAACCACCATACTTTAGAATAATTTGAAAGGAAATATCTCAGTATCAAAACTTAATTAGTATTAAGTAAATTAATTCTACTCCTTTCTCCATCTCCTGCCCCCCCCCAAAAAAAAAAACTCATTATCATAATTTGGTTGTAAATTAAATTTAAGTTTAAAAGTAATTCAATTTTTTTAGTTTTAAGCATCATACTGTATGTTCTTAAAAGAAGTTCTTAAAATGAAGTTTCATTTTATCTCGGCATTTCGAAAATGTCAAACATTTCTGGAGGGAATTGTATTCACTTCAGTTTATATTTCATGAAGACAACTCACCATCCAAAGTTTATTTATTCTATTTCTGCAGTTTGTTGCAGTCTCTTTTTAGCAATTACTAACTTTATCTCTTAAATAGTATAAAGCAGGCATGTCAAACATGCGGCACTTACCAAGCACATGTGTGGCCTGCACACAGCTTGCACTTTCACATGGCGCTTTTACAGCAACCCAGGTTTTTAAAGTTTTTTCCAAAAATTCCATTTCATTATTTGAACTCAGTCAGTAATAGTCTTTTTTCTTTTCTTTTTAACATAATTGTTATTTTAGATATGTATTCAATGGCTTTTAGTTGATAATAAAGAAATTAATGATAAAAATCATCACTTTCTTCTGTTAATGTAGAAGAAGGATTTAAAGACTTAGTTGCCATGTCTCTATGACAGAGATATTTAATCCATGTAACCCTCATGACATACATATGTAATCCATTCGACCCTAGAGGACTACTCAATTTGTGGAGCAAATCACTTGAAAAATATAAGTGTATAATTTAATAAGTCAGTGTGAAAAACTTTTTGTGATTTTGTAAAATAAAGTTGAAATTGATAAAATTTGTAAATATTAAAATTTAATCGATTTAAATAAAAGAAATAAAACGTTGATTTAATTATTCGGACCAAATATCCAATAGGCACCCCAAATCATCAACTTAATGAAAGGTTCCATTTTTAACTCATCACCGGTAACTTAGACTTTCAAATATTTGAAAATAAACAAACAGATGATTTTTTGAACTTATATTGTATCTGACAAAAACAAATTTTACAAATTTTGTGATACTATTTCTGAACAGCATCCATTTATTTGAATAAGCATAAAAAATATTTTGCAAATAAAAACTGTATTTTTATTTAAATAAACATAATTGCATTTCTCTTCTGATTAAGTAAAAACTACTTAAGTATAAAAACATCTTTCGTCTTTTTTTAATTTATCGTAAGTGTTAAAAAATACTCATAAACTTCTGATTAAAAAGTATTTATTAAAAAAAAAGATTTTGCTATTGAATTTTAATTTGATTACGTGTACCAACCATCTATTTATTTAATTTATTGTAAGTTCAACATCTCCATAAACTTCTGATTAAAATCATGTTTACAAAAATTTGGAAGCGGAAGTTACTGGTGACGAGTTAAAAAGTTGATGATTAGGGGTGCCTATTGGATACTTGGTCCAAATATTTTATATCACTTGTTTAAAGGCTGCGTTCACCTTCAGCAATCATTTAACTCTATGTTGTTATATTCATTATATGATAAATTGTAAATATATAGATATATATATTCTTAAATCTCTTTAAAAAAATATAATGATTAAGTTGAGTGTGAACATAGACCCCCCCCCCATCATTGTGTTACAAATTGGATTGGAAATTGCTTTATTTTCTAAGTTGAAGCATAACAAATTTTTGGTTATTGCAATATCATTTTTAATGTTATTGCACGAGGGTGAGTCAAAAAGTAATGCTATTTTGTTTAGGACAGGTATAATTACCAACACAGAAACATGTATGATACATCAAAATGAAGCTGATCCTCTGTGGATCACATTCCTACTTCTCCCCATAGTCACCGTTTCTCTCAATATCAATGTTCCACCTTTGAATGGGAGCATGTATCCCTGTCCCGTAAAATTCTGTTGACTGTTCTTTGAGCCACTTCTTCATTACAGATTTCACTTCCTTGTCACTGGAATAATGTTTGCCTCTCAAACCCTCGGTCATGGGGGCCGAAGAGATGATAGTCTGATGGCAAACATTATTCCAGTGACAAGGAAGTGAAATCTGTAGTGAAGAAGTGGCTCAAAGAACAGTCAACAGAATTTTATGAGGCAGGGATACATGCTTCATTCAAAGGTGAACATTGCTATTGAGAGAAACGGCGACTATGTAGAGAAGTATGGATTTGATCCACAGAGGACCAGCTTCATTTTGATGTATCATACATGTTCCTGTGTTGGTAATTATACTTGTCCTAAACAAAATGGCATTACTTTTTGACTCACCCTCATGCAATACCATTAAAAAGGTTATTGTAATAACCAAAAATTTAATATAATGTTTTTTTCTCTTTTTCTTTTCTTTTTTTCTTTTTTGCTGTCTGTTGGTAACAAAAAAGAATTGAATCATTACAGAATTATTGTTAGATGTGGAGAATTGGAGCATAATTTTCTTTTATTCAAAGTATACTGAATTACCTCCCTTTAATTTTTTATGGCTCATACAACAATAAATATAAAATGGAATACAAGAAATATGGTCATTTCTTTTACAAGGTTGGTTGGTTGGTTTATTGATTTTAACAGCATATCAACCTGTCTGGGGTTATGTCATGTCTAATGGTTAAGAAGTAATATATGTTGTGTATTCATATTTATACTTTTTAGTAATTGGTTTTAACAATGTGTTAGCACCATATTCCATGAATAAGTGTTTAACAGTCAAAGGTGTTTGACATGTTTCACACTGTGGTTGTTATTCTTGTTTGAGTATACAGGAGTGCATTAGTCTTGTATGACCAATGCGTAATCAGGACACAATGACTTGTTCTTTTCTAGACTTTCTTAAGGCTGGTCTCCCAAAGTGGGTTTGATTGGGAAGAGTTTATTGTGGATGTTTTTATTCCAAGAGGTTAAAGTTTATATTATTTACCCAAGTTATTCACCATGGGTAGGATTTGATTACAGTGACAAGAATAGGGCATGCAGTGAGGATCAAATTTTCTATTCAGTAGTAATGGATCTGCAAGACTAGTTTGCTAAATATTGCACCACGGCAGGATGTGAACCATAAAAGGAATAAAAATATTTATTGAAAAATGATAATGACAAAAAGAAAGTGAAAATATGATTTTCTGGCTGTCATTTTACAACTCAAAAATTTAAAATAAAGGTAAAACAGAAATATATCCCCTCTCTCAAGTACATTCCTTTAAATTACCTTTTTAGGCAATTCCACATGGATTCAACATTTTGTGTATGGATCCACAAAATTGTGTATGGATCCACAAAATTGTGTATGGATCCACAAAATTTTGGAAATGAATCACAAGAGAATGTTGATAGATACTATTTTTCTATTCAGTCAATGTCAATTCCTTTTTATATTCATTGTAATATGAATCTAGAAAAAAAAATAGGAGTATAATTTAGTATACTTAAAAATTTTGTGTCTGCCTAATACTGACCCAATTCTCACAGGTTTGACCAAATTATTATTTTGTTGTTTCAATCACAAAATTTGATGGTTTTTTTTATTTGGCACATTTGAGGGTAATCTGAACATTAGCTACCTAAATGAGAGTAACCTCCCCTTGTTTGTTTAACTTTTAGGAAGCCGTATCTTTTGGTTGGCCATTTCACCATAAATCTACACTGAAAATACAAATTTGTTCGAATCAATATAACTGCCTGTTTTAACACAAAAATATCATAAAATGTGTTCTTAATAACAATTAAGTCCATTTCAACAATGCTGTTGTATTGATTCAAACAAATTCGTATTTTCAGTGTAGATTTACGGTAAAATGAAAATGGCTGACCAAAAGATATGGCTTCCTCAAAGTGAAAGAAACAAGGAGAGGTTACTCTCATTTATGTAACTAATGTTCAGATTACCCATTTGATAATAATCAAATTGAAATTCCAATTTCATTTTCTCTTAATCTATTGATTCATTTACACTAAAAATGATTTATGACTGAAAAAAGGGAAAATACTTTTTATTCAAATTTTCATTATTCCTCAGGGAAAAATTCCAAATATGTTGTTTCTTATTAAAGGGACAATGTAAATGTTTACAAAGAAATATGTAAACATTTTTAACCCTTTGCAGGTAGAGTGACATTTTTGTTGCCAACAGTAGCTCAATGTAAGGCATTTTCCTATTGGCTGCACCAATTCAATGTATAGAAACATTGCTAGGAGGCCCCACTGTAGAATTGTGTAAAGTTTGTATTTCAAAATATCATAATTAAAAGTGAGTGCTTTATTGTTTTCATGCTATTGTACTCTGACACACAATTGCTGTTCAAATTATTATGTTTTGTTTGGGTTTGTTTTATATATGATTAATTGACTTGTTTGGACCATACCCTCTATTTTGAAAATTTTCTGAAAATAATTCACCCCCCCCCCCCCTCTTTACAAGGATTAAAAAGGATTATCTGCCAGTGAAAGGATTAAAGTAGATTATAGTTTAATTGATATGAAACATTATTTTAATTAGCATTAGTTCAATACCAATCCCCACAGATCAGATAATCTGATATTCTGGTCTAGCACTAACGAAAAGGGGATAGACTCCTTCGCTATTTGGCTGATGCAGATAATAAGCCATTCTGCCAACTTTACTTACGTTATTATAACTGTTAGTATTATAATCAAGAATATATATATATGTGTATATACACATATATATACATATGTATATACACACACACACACACACACATATATATATATACACACACACACACACACACATATATACACACACACACGCACACACACATATATACACACACACACACATATATACACATATATATATATATATATATATATATATATATGTTTACCAACCCCTCTGCTTGAGTTAGATGCGACACAAGGTCAACTTCTTAAGCAGAATTTACCTGGTTTTGAATTCAGTTTTCCTTATCCTAGACTGGTTGCCTAACCAAGGTTGAAGAGCCCAGTCTGCCCTACTATTTATCCATAACTAGAGGAAGAACAGTTAGATTCATACCTCTCCCAAGGGTATTAGCATTGTGTCCAGGATTTGAACTCTCATTGATGAGTCCATTTCCTATGACTCTAACCACGTGCCTCCAAGAATATCAGAGTCAATTTAAAATGAGACAAAAGATTAAAAAGTAAATACCAAATAAATTCTGGGTAATTTATGAGGAAGTGCATCCCGGTCTCCTGCCTCAAAAATTGCTACCCGGTGACTATCAAAATAAAAACCCCAGCTCGTCGTAATTCTTATTTATTTATCGTAATTTGTCGTAATTCTTGTTTAGACATGAAGATGGATATATAGTTTGGAATAGACTGAGATAGATAGATAAATAAACAAACAAAATAATATAGATAGATATGAACAAATGGAGATAGATATTTTTGACAAGTAAATATATTTGGGGGGTGTTGCATCTTTTTTTGTCGTAATTCTTGTTTATTTAAACTAAAAACAAGACATCAAACAAACATGAATAATAAAAAAATCTTAGTATTTAAAGTAATATAGATAAATATGAACAAATTGAGATAGATAGATAGATAGATATGAAGATGGATAGTTTTGAATAGACTGAGCTGGGTTGTTATTTTAATAGTCACCGGGTAGCAATTTTTGAGGCAGGAGACCGGTACACACTTCCTCATAAATTACCAAATTCTGTAATCTAAAAGCAAGACAGAGCTTCTAAGTGTTTTGTTTAAATTTATTAAATTCTATTTTTTGTTTCTTTGTTTTTTCAGGTTAGATATTTTGATCAACAATGCAGGAATTGGTGTGAGAGTATCTGAATGCACTAAGCAGAATTTTGACCACTTCTTTGGCATTAACTATTTAGGGCATTTTCTTTTAACATATTTACTTCTGGACCTTCTCCAAACATCGGCTCCAAGTAGAATTGTGAACATTAGTTCATACGCTCATGTATTTGTTAAAAAATATCCCAGGTTTGATCAGGGCCCAAAAAATACAAAAAAAAGATATCCTCATCTATCAGGATATGCCACAAGTAAACTTTGTAATATACTCCACTCAAAAATATTAGCCAAAAAACTCAGATATAAGAAGGTTATTTCAAATTCTGTTCACCCTGGAATAGTAAAAACTGGAATATTAAAATATAATCCTTTAAAAGGAAAGGGATTAATAAGGATATTTTTATATCGTATTCTTTTTAAATTTGTGGGAAGGAGTACAAAAGATGGTGCAAAAACTGTGATCTATGTGGCAACAGATAAAAGCCTAGACAATATTTCAGGTCAATACTTTGAGAATGTTAGTCTTATTAATAAAGAACTTAGTAAATTAGCCCAGGATGAAATTTTAGCCAATAAATTATGGGATGTTAGCCTACAAATGTGTAAAGAATACTTACAAAATAAGCAGGAATAAATTTTCAATGGACAAAAGCAAAATTTTGCTTTGTTTTTTTTTTTTTGTTATTTTTTTTCTAACTTAAAACGATCTCAAAATAAATTATTACTGTCTTAAACTCTTAACATCCTGTTGAGAATTTTCTAAGTCCAGAGCCCCATTCCTATAAGGATTTATTAAAAAAATGGCTAAAAATGGCCTTTTCATTTAAAGTTACTTGTTATTTCCCTTAATTTAAAGACTTCTAAATATGTTTTTAATATTACATTTAAACAAAGGCTATCATTTGGGGTGGATTAGGACAACGAATGTGACTTCCAGCTGGGTGGAATGAGGTGGTATAGGACATTAAGAGTAAAAGTTGTAACAAATTCAGAACTTTAAAAAAAAGCACAAAATTAAGGAAACAATTTTAAAATGTTAAAATTAAACTACCGACTAATAAAGATTAGAATTTGGGAAAATATTTAAAAATACATCATATTAATGTTTAAAAATATAAAATGCTTACTGCAAAAAATACATTTTAAATTTCAAAACATTTACTTAAAAATGTGAATATTTTAATGAATGACTTTTGGTTAATTGAATAAATTACAATTTCTATTTTAGGATTTTTTTTAAAAATTTAGTCAAAAGAATAAATATCTTTAAATATTGTTTCCTTAATTAATTATATTTTGTTTGTTTGTTTGTTTCGCTTTACGGCATATCAACCATGATGGGTCATTTAATGCTGGCAAACTTTTGAAAGATTCATAGCGATAGTTTAGAAGAAAATTTTTTAAATTCAATGTTTTTTGTTAAAGTTTCTAATTAACTCTTAACATCCTGTTGAGAATTTTCTTATGTCCAGAGCCCCATTCCAATAAGGATTTATCAATAAATGGTTAAAAAGGGCATTTTCATTTCAAGTTACCTGTTATTTCCCTTAATTTAAAGACTTCTAAATATGCTTAATATTACATTTAAACACAGTCTATCATTTGGGTGGATTAGGACAACGAATGTGACTTCCGGCCGGGTGGAATGAGGCAGTATAGGACATTAAGAGTTAAGGATAAACATTAAATTATAAGTTTTTAAAATATCTCATAGAAAAAAAAACAATTGAATAAGATTTTTTTTTATTGTTTATGAAAAAATTATATAAATATATTGTTTAATTTTGATAAGAATAATAAAGTTGAAATTTTGTTCAGACCAATCAACTACATTTCGTTTGTTGATATTGTCAACATTTCAGTATTTGTGAGTTCAGTTGGTAGAGTGTCTGAATAGGAACCACAAGGTTCTGGGTTCGATACCAGCCCTCACCAACTCAGCGTATGAGTAGCACAGGGATCTGTGCGGTAAAGTGGGGAAGCTGATGGTAGGTGTGGCACTCCACTTCAGGTGCCAAAACAATCTCCTTGGTCTAGCACTAGAGAAAAGGGGATAGACTCCCTCACTATCTAGCTGATACCAACATTAGACCACCCCAATGACTTTACTTTTCTTTTTTTTTTTTAATTTATCTGGAAAATGATAACAAAAAAAAGTCACACCTGAATTGATTCATTTCAGCAATGATCGATACAAAGTAGAAATTAAGGAATAAAATTATATCCAGGAAATGACTAGAAAAATAATAAGGTATAGTACATTACGAGAAAAAAGAGTGACCAGTTGGGTCACTCATTGAGATCTGGTTAGATACTTGTGATCAGAAAGAAAGTTAGTTTACAAAATGAATTAAATACAAAAAAATAAATATGACTGGAGAATAAAAGAAAAAAAAACAGATTTTTTTTTTTAAATTCTTAAATAGTTTTGAGAATTCCACTACCTCAGAAATAAAAATACAGATTGAACCAGCCAACATTTAAGCAAAATTGATGAAATGCCTTGTTTTATTAAGGCATAACACAAGATCTTTTCAAAATTTTACAATTTTAATGTATAAATTAAATCATTGTACTTCTTAAATTTTATTTTGTTTTAAGTTTATAAAATTGATTGACTTAAAATCTGAAATCTGAAAGCCATTATTTTCAGAATTATTTTGTAGAATTTCTTCACGTTTTACTAACCATCTATCTATACATATATAAAGGGCAATTGTCTGTCTGTGTGTATGTATGTCCAGCTGAAACTATGAAAATAAAACAATTAATGACAAAGTAAATATATATATATATACATTAACTATCACCAAAACTAACTTTTGAGCAAAAATCATGAAGATTTGATTTATATTCGCAAAGATATCTAAAAATTAATATTTACATAGTAATAGCATTAAATTCAACTTAGTCATATCCGGTGTTTGACAATCTTAAATGTAAACAAATCAATTATCGAAGCCCAAAACAATCAATTTTTTCTTTTTATTTATTTTTTTCATGTTAGCCATTGTTTATAAAATTATGTTAATTTAGTTTGTTAATTATTGGGTTTCTTTTTTAATGTTCAAATATTAAATATATAATTATTAAATCTTTAAAAAAAAAAAAAACTATATTGGCGTGTCAACTTTTCATATTAAAAAATAATGCAAGAAATTAGTAACAAATTAAAAAATAAAATTTCAATAATTAATTTTTGATTACTTCTACATTTTTACTTATTCAAAATTGTATTAAATATTTCATTGAACAATCGTACAGGATAAAGAATTTATTTAATCTTTTTTGTTTTTTTTCATACATTATTTTTTTTTATGAATGGTTGAAAAATTAATCACTTAGTTTCCCTGCATACATAAAAATGAGCACTTTTTGATATTCAACTTTTAAACAAATCACAATTCTTCTTAAAAAAAATATTTATTTTTTTTGCATTTAATATTCTAAATAGGAGACATTCGTTTTTCGTTTCAGAGTGGTTTTATGCCTGTGCACTTTTTAATTTAAAAAATTATACACAATATATTGATATTCGTTTGGCTATGGTTTTAATTATTTTTTTAAATAATTATTTATTAAATTTTACAAAATACAAAAAAAAAAATTAAAAGGACATTTTATTTCAATTCAATTTTTTTTTTATAATATATATATATATATATATATATATATATATTTGGGAATAAAAAGGCCTTAAATACCATGGATATCGTGGTTATGGACCATTTCCACTCGCGAGTATGCTCACGAGCTTCTTCAGACCACTGATATATTTTATTTAGACAGGCACATGTGCCTGTCTAAATTAAATAAAATATATCAGTGGTCTGAAGAAGCTCGTGAGCATACTCGCGAGTGGAAATGGTCCATAACCACGATATCCATGGTATTTAAGGCCTTTTTATTCCCAAATAACTTTGCTCTGTTTACAATAATTAAACATTGAGCTCTCATACGGAACCTGAACTCTACAACAAACTACTGGTAGAGAATTAGGACCCACCTAGAATCACCTTGTACCAAGAAACTTGGTACCGTACCAAGAAGGTATATATATATATATATATATATATATATATATATATATATATATATTTTCACTTTGAAATATAATATTAATTGAACTAATTGCCTCATTCATATTTTATTTTTTAAAAATTGTAAATTATTGAATCAAAATTTCTTACTATATTGTCATTCCCTCTACCCAGGCAAGGAAAAAAGAAAATTTTTCTGACCTCCCACGAGGCCGGATTAACACAAGGTCTTTTTTACATGGGGATTTTTATGGAACATCCAGCAAGTATCCAAGTCACTATTCAGTAGTAATGGATCTGTGAGACTAACTTGCTAACCATTACACCATGTTTTGTTTTTTTGTTACCCCCCCCCCTCTACCCGGGGGATGCCAGGTAGCCACTTCTAGTCTCTTCATGAAATAAAAACAATTTCGTTTGTGTCAAGCTAAATAAGTTTTTTCTGCAATTATAACTAATTATATTTGTTGTCATAAAATTTTGTGGAAAAGTTTTAAATGTAACAGTTAAAATCTTAGCTTGAGAGTAAGCAATAATTCAAAATTGAAATCCAATACATTAAAATTGCTTCAAGCTAAGGGTGGGTGAAAAAAAGAAGTTATACTTAAATTATATATGAGATTTTTACCGTAATCTGAACATTAGTTACATAAATGAGAGTTATGACCCCTGGTTTGTTTCACTTTGAGGAAGCCATATGTTTTGGTCGGCCATTTTTCATTTCATCATAAATCCACACTGAAAATACAAATTTGTTCGAATCAATACAACTGCATGTTTTAACACGAAAATATCATAAAATGTGTTCTTAATTGTGCTTGCACATTATTTGAAATGAACTTAATTGTTATTAAGAACACACTTTATGATATTTTTGTGTTAAAATATGCAGTTGTATTGATTCGAACAAATTCGTATTTTAAGTGTAGATTTACGGTGAAATGAAAATGGCTGACCAAAACATATGGTTTCCTCAAAGTGAAACAAACAAGGGGAAGTTACTCTCATTTATGTAAATAATGTACAGATTATCATTTTTACCAAGCTGAAACTGTCAGATACAAGCACTATATTTTTTTCAAATTTTACACAACTGCATTTGTAATAAAAATATTGGAGGAAAGACAACTGTAAAAGGGTTAACTTTTGCCATAAAGAAAACTATAGAAGATAGAGAATAAATTTAACATCACTAAATCAGAATCTACAAGGTGTGTCAAAAAAGTGCCAAGTTTGAAGCTGTATTTACCAAGATAGAAATGAACAATGAATGGAACGTTCCAAATCAACACATTATAATAGTAAAAAAGATTTTTTTAAATGACTTGACCTGAAAACTGGTTTTGCAATGGAGCCACTACTCATGTCTTGGGCAGGAATAGCCCATCCTTCTCCAGGTCTAGCTTGAATTCAGTTTTCATTCTCCTTGACCAGATGCCATATCAATATTAAAGAACCCAGTCTGCCCTACTATTTACTCATAGAGGGAGGGAGAATAATTCATCCCAGGGTTATTAGCACTGTGCAGAATGCAAACAGCCTCATTCTAGACTTGAACTCTAGTAGGTGACTCCACTTCCTATGACGATAACCATTACACAATGAGTGCTCTCATATTAACATAGTACCTAATTGTAAAAATGATAGGATTATGTATGACAATACTTTTACTTAGGATCAAATTCTGGCTTTCTTTTTAGGAGGGAAAGATGAAGATCTTATAGTATAAATTTTTTAAACCTGTTCAATGTAGCATACGAGGTATGTCAGAAAAGTTCCAGTATGTCAGAAAACTTCGATATGAGGGTCATCGTCCACTGTAAGTTCTTACCACAGAGCCAGATGCTCAACCATCATCTCTACAAAAAGATACTGTGGCATTTACTTCATTCACCCGACCTGGCTCCATGTGATTTTTTTCCTCTTCCCCAAGCTCAAGGATTTCATCAAGGGAACCTATTTTGAGGATGTGCACAACATCAAAAAGGCCGTGATGACAGAGCTATGGAGAAACCCAGAAGAATTCTTCCAGAAGTGCATGCAAGTTGGGATTTGAAGTAAATTTTTTGTGTCACCAGTCCTGGAACTTTTCTGCCATACCTCGTATTAAAGAAAAACTAAAATAAGCAGCAATTATTTTGTTCTTGTAGCAGGAGGATTTCTTTCTCTGAACGGGACGATAAACATTTGTATCATTTTCTTGTATGGAAATATTCAAAATAGACAAATTTTCACACACTATAGATGGATATCACAAAGAAATTTAAGTGTAAAAATTCTAAACCTAAAAATGGGAACTTTGCTTGATAGTCCTTTTTAGAGAGTCGGTAGAGCACCCGCCAAGCAATCATAAGGTTCTTGGTTCAATACCAGTCCCCATTAACTCAGTGCATGAGTAGCACAAATTGGGTAATCTGATCTGTGCGGTAAAGTGGGGAGCTGACGGTAGGTGTGGTGATTCCCCTCAGCAAAAACAATCTCTCTGGTCTAGAGCTATCAAAAAAACGGATAGACTCCCTCGCTGTCCGGCTGATGCCAACAATATGCCATTCCGTCAACTTTACAACTTTTTTTTTTACACCATTGCTTTCACTGTGAGGAGTGGAGCCTTTTAAGGTTTTTTCTGTTCTCTTACTCTTCAAATTAAGTGAACTTAATGCTGTCAAAATTCTAATGCATATCATCAGTAAAATATTATAATGGGAAAAATTATCTATATTATAATTATGCTCCTCCAGTTATGGGTAAATAGTAGGGCAGACTGGGCTCTAGGTAACCAGTGTAAAAAAGTAAGTAAAGTCATCAAGGTGGCCTAAAATTTGTATCAACCAGACAGCAAGAGAGTTATCCCCTTTTCACTAGTGCAAGAAGATTGTTTTGGCATCTTAGGAGGCACGCCACACCTACCATCAGCTCTTCAATTTACCGCACAGATCCCCGTGCTACTCATACACTGAGTTGGCAAGGGCTGGTTTCGAACTTGAACCTTGTGGTTCCCAGTCTGACGCTCTACCAACTGAGCTTTCAAACCCGTTAAACTCCGTTTAAAAAATTGACCTTGTGTTACATCCTGCTCGTGCGGAGGGATTAGTTAATAAATATATATATATATATATATATTATAATTATACTTGTTTGTTTTACACATTATGCTCATCCACATACCCTCCCTGCAGCTAAATGTGATGTTCTTTCACTCTAGCTCTCAATCAATTGGAATATTCTTAAATGTCAAACCTTACCTTGTTTCTAGGCCCAATCTTACCAATAAAACACCCTTTTGTGGCTAGAAATTAGGGGTTGTTTATTACACAAGGTTTTTTTCATTATTAGAGTATATATGGTAATTATTACTACAAGCAGAAGCCGTGGATATTCTATGTAATTTTTAAAAAATCAAGTGAAGCTATTTAAACAAAAAATCCTATTGTTTCCTTTTCAATAAATGATACAAAAATACAGCATAACAATTTATATAATACTTAATACACTTCATTTGTTAGTATCTAATTCTGTTGCATAATTGTGTGGTGACGTGGTTTTTGACAAGCCCTGTAGCGAGAATTCTAAGGAGCCATTGTTTTTCAGATCAGGGAATGGAAAAATACCAGTAAACGGTTATGGCCTCAACTGACCCCAGAGGCAGGAATCTCACGAGTCACGTGATAGAGTTAGTTAGGTAATCAGTTTTCAACGAGAGATGAGGCAGGTCAGACATGTGCTGGTGAGGCTGTACCTCAGACCGCATGTTGAATCAGGGCAATGCAGTAATAAAATCTTTGATCAAAGAAAAACAAAGTCTTGTAGTTGATTAATGCATGACTTAAAAAAAGAAGCCCATTGTTAGAGACAGCAACATAGTAAGAAGATAAAAGAGACGACAAGATGACAACCAGCCAAAGAAGTAAAGATGAAACATGGCGACTAGACAGTCATAGCTGAAAGGAAGAAGATAGAAAGAAGTAACAAACAAGTAAGTCTCACTCTCTAATCTCTCTCACTATCACCCGAAGACTCTATCACTCTCAATTATATACCCAGCAATGGGGTATACAACAATTCCACTGAAACTACTGTTACATAGCGTCTTGATATATGATATATATTTCTGGGTATGCCCATTGTATACCCATACTTAATCTTATAATCTGTAGTGTACTTATCTTTCTGTAGTTAACATATTTCTTTCTGTTGTAGCTTGGTCTGGCTAAGTAGGACCTGTCTGATTGTCTTCTTCTTAAGATGTTGGTTGAGATGCCCTGGTTGTTAGTTTGATCTTGATTAACAACTCAAGACATTTCTTTAATAAATTCACATTTTTATTCAAGCTCATACTTGGACCCGGATCCTCAACCACACAGTGAGTCTAGCTAACTGCTAACTGTTTAGATTAGAATTCTTAATTTTTCTCTACACTAACCGTGCATAATTGGTAGTACACCATCAATTACGCAACACTACAAGATCGGGGACTCAAAGAAACTTTGGGAAATCTAAATCTTAATCCGGATCCTCAACCACACAGTGAGTCTAGCTAACTGCTAACTGTTTAGATTAGAATTCTAATAATTTTCTCTACACTAACCGTGCATAATTGGTAGTACACCCATCAATTACTCAACACTACAATATTGGGGACTCAAAGAAACTTTGGGAAATCTAAATCTTAATCCGGATCCTCAACCACACAGTGAGTCTAGCTAACTGCTAACTGTTTAGATTAGAATTCTAATAATTTTCTCTACACTAACTGTGCATAATTGGTAGTACACCCATCAATTACGCAACACTACAAGATCGGGGACTCAAAGAAACTTTGGGGAAATCTAAATCTTAAGCTTCACTTATGCAACTACTTCATTTTGAATGTAACAAAATACCAGGCCCTTAACACGTGATATCTCTTATCAAATTAGAGTGCAGCTTCCTACAAAACCCATTTCCTCTTGATTCCCAGATTTTCCAACCTATCATCTCCCGACTGTCACTTAAAATTTCCGTCACACAATTTTCTTTGATCTTTTAGATTGTTAGTTTTTTTTAATCACTCGGATCATCATTTTCGCCAATCGAAAATGATGACAATGAGCTTTTAGTGAGATTCAATCTCAGATCCCTTTTATCTTGAACTAACCTAGATATCCATACTAGCTGCTTTATCATCAAATCTATGGGAGCCGTCGGTTTAAATAAGCAAAATTCAACCTGTTATAGCCAGAAAAAATTTAATACCCAACAAGAATGAATAAAACAAAACATCTTTGGCATAAAATAACCCATATTCTATTTTATGGATAACAGTATTGCTGGTACTGAGGTATCTTCAGAGTTTTTTTCTTTTTCAGCCTTTGCTAGCAGATTGTTAGAGTTTATAAAAACTTCAAAGCTCATCAAATCCTCAGCAAACCAATATACAAAAATCAGTGCTGTTATAGTATGTGGCCTACCTTTTGATTCTGTTATAGTATGTGGCCTACCTTTTGATTCTGTTATAGTATGTGGCCTACCTTTTGATTCTGTTATAGTATGTGGCCTACCCGGTTTGAACGTGTCCTACCTCAGTAAGTATATTTATAGCTATAAGTAGCAGGCAATTTATTGAAACTAATTATTTTTCACATATATTCAATTTCAAGAAATGCAATTCAGTCATAAGCTGTATATAGTAACAAAAAGAATAATTAGAAAAGAATTTATCCATAATAAGAATCAGAGATCTATTTAATTCTAAAATAGGGTTAGGGGTTAGGGTTGGGCCGGGTTAGCTCAGTCGGTAGAGCATTCGGCTAGAAACCACAAGGTTCCTAGTTCGATACCGGTCCCCGCCAACTCAGCGTATGAGTAGCACAGGGATCTGTGCGGTAAAGTAAGGAGCTGATGGTAGGTGTGGCGCTCCACCTCAGATGCTAAAACAATTTCCTTGGTCTAGCGCTATTGAAAAGGGGATAGACTCCCTCGCTGATTGGCTGATACCGACTTTAGGCCGCCCCGTCGACTTTACTTATAATAACCTTATAATATGCTTTTTATAGTAGGCCACATACTACAAGAGAGACATGATTTCGTAGGCCACATTCGAAAGGTAGGCCACATACTATAAGAGAGACATGATTTCGTAGGCCACATTCAAAAGGTAGGCCACATACTATAAGAGAGACATGATTTCGTAGGCCACATTTAAAAGGTAGGCCACATACTATAAGAGAGACATGATTTCGTAGGCCACATTCAAAAGGTAGGCCACATACTATAAGAGAGACATGATTTCGTAGGCCACATTCAAAGGTAGGCCACATACTATAAGAGAGACATGATTTCGTAGGCCACATTCAAAAGGTAGGCCACATACTATAATGGTCCCCAAAAGTCTATGTTTACTATGATACTTACTGAGGATAGATGAAGTTAGCACAGGGCAATTCCATCAAAGTTGAGCTTATGGTCAAGTCACGTTGAAAGCACGGGTTCACGTTAGATCCCCAAAGTTAAGCAGCGATGAGCCTGTCCTCTACTTAGATGGGTGACCATTTAGGCAACAGCAGGTACTGTAAGTAAAACCAAATGTTAAATGGCATTAAATGACCCAAAAATGGTTGATATGCCGTAAAACAAAAATAACCAACCAACCAACCAAAATCCATTGGAGTTGAACAGTCTTCAATTTGATGCAAAACATCCATTGCTTAAATAACTCCTCTTGATTTTTTTTCTTTTGTTCCATGGAATTTCCATGGGTCCTACTAGTTTACATAAATATATGTAAGAGACAACAGCATGCTCACTATCCATACAAAGGTACAAGTGTATAGGGTATGTGTTATCAGCATCCTCTTGTATGGAAGTGAAACCTGGATCCTTTATTCCTACCAAGAGCAGCAGCTAAATAGCTTTTACCTTCACAGTCTTAGACATATACTGGGCATCTCCTGGAGGGACAGGATCACTAACACAGCAATTCTAGAGAGAGCTCAATTTCCCAGCTTGTGTTCTCTACTGAGACAGTGTCATCTCCTATGGCTGGACCATGTCCACCAGATGGATGATGGACGCATCCAGAAGGGCATCCTCTATGTAAAGCTTTCGTCTGGTAAGGGACAGATTGGTCGCCCTGAGCTGCGTTTCAAGGATGTCTGCAAAAAAGATATCAGATGCTTTGGCATTACCCCTTCCAGCTGGGAAAATTTGGCTCAGGACCACCTTCGTTGGTGGCAGGCTCTGCTTAGCAGACTGTTCATGTCTGAAGTCACCCTGGCACACCATGAAGCCAAGAGGTCCAAGAAGAAAGTGGCAGCAACAAAGCACCGGCACATTAACATCTTCAGGGACAGCCTTCACATGCAACATCTGTGTTCGAGAATGTTTTTTGAACATTGGACTTCAGTCACAGGGGGGCACAAGAACTATATTATAGTCTTCCAAGTGTGGCACAATGCATGTGTACAGTGTGCATCTGTGAATGCGGGTGTGGGTGTGTGTATATAACTCTATAGTTATATGAATGCAGGGTTCCCACTCGTTTTAGGAAACCATTTTCCAGGACATTTCCAGGATATTTTTAAAATTTTCCAGGATAGCACTCATTCGCGGCAATTTCATAATTTACTATTATGTCTAATATTGACACATTAAGCCAGTTTTATTCTTACTTTTTTATGATGCCAGGTTAATAAAGTATCTTGAGTTCATTATAGATGATGCTTACATCTATCAATTAATTATAGATGGTGTCCATAAAGTCAGTGTGCACTTTAAAATTATAAATTCATTAAAGTGCAAACAAATTTTATGGACAAACTGTACAATAAAATTGTCAGACCTCCTGTTTTTGCTTAGCCATGATCACCATTGCTGTTTTTAAATTGGCAAATCAATTTAGATATTTTACCCCTCTCCCTCCATGTTTAAAATAATTTTTTTTATTGAATTTGTACAAATTTCAATAAACTCAAATTTCAAATATTTACTGTACTGTGTTTCTCACTTTTTATCAACAGATATGTAGATATTTCACAATGCCCCTTCACTTTATATCTATATTATATTTTATATACTACTATATGTTAAAGTTATATTTCAAAGTTAAAATAATAGATAGTGAAGCACATTGGAAAAGAAAACATCTCAAAGAAGCATATGTTTGACTGTAGTGACCTATTGAGTAGACCAAGTATAGAGATGAACACAATATGGGAACCAATTATTAAAAAGACTAATTCAAATTGTTTTTAAAGTTAATTAATTTGAAAATAAAAATATCGAAAAAGACTGATGGCAAGTTTTATGCCTCAAGTTGCACAGGAAATGCCAATAAACTTTTTCTAAATGATCATGATTCTCCTCGTGACATGTCGGAATGATAGGCATGCAAAAACAATGGTCATTGTTTTTGAATGAGATCTTTGAAGGTTCTTCAACGCCTGTTTGATCAACTGTCAAACTGTTAAAAATAATTTCTCCAGGTTGGATCATTACTATACTTAGATAGAAAGGGAACACCTAAGGAAGGCCGAAGGATATAACTGCTGAAACATTATATGTATATATATATAATAAAGATGAGGACAACAATCCGAAAAATCAAAATTATTCCTATCAAGCCTCATCTCAAAAATATAGTTCATGATTATTTATGTTGTCATATTAGGCAGAGGGGGAGGGGATTGTATTTTGTACAAATTCATAAAAACAAAATGTTTTTAAACAGAACAGGTTGTTTGATTTTGTTTGGTTTGTTTTACAGCATATCAACCTCAGGGGGTCATTTAATGCTGACAAACTTTTGAAATAAAGTAATTCTTAATGGATAATCAATTTTTTTTAAATACACATTTTTCTATTCAACCCATACATGGGACCCTAACAGGTACTACCACTCTGGTAAAGAGTGGACCAGGAAGCAATGGTGATGAAGGGGTGCACCACATTCCCCAGAACTGGAACCTCACCATCAGATGTCATTCCTGGGACATGAAGACCTTCAGCCACCACCACCTAGCACATATTATAAGAAGGGTTGATCGTAAGGGCTCTCTCCGACTGCCCGTCCAAACTAAGTTTTCAACAAATTTTCAGTGTTGATTTATCAATGAATGAATCTTACAATGCATCAGTTATTTTATTTCAAAACTTTTTGGGTTTTTTCAGGACACTTAACTTTGACCCCTCCCCTTATTTTTGGGGTGCAAAATATCAATGGGGTTGTATATGATTGATACTAATTTCTGCATGAATAAAAAGACAAAAGATGGAAGGTGTGAATAGAAGAAAAAAAAAAAAGGATGCTACTCAGGTAGAAAATAAGTATAAAAAATCAGAAAATAAAATGAAAATAATAACTAAAAAATAATTTTTGAATTTTATTTTTTTTTACTCATTTCGATAATCATTTAATCTTTATTTAATTATTTATCTTATAAAAGAAAAAAGGATACATCAATATTTGCTCCATTTAAAGGGGGAGGTGCTAATTTTCAATAGAGTTTAACAAAAAATTATTAGAGATTCATACTAAAGTAAAGTAGTTATTAAAAAAATATGTTTTTAGAATATAATAATATGACATTTTAAACTTAACATCATGATACTCATATCTTAAATGTATTTTATATATTAATTTATCATAGCAGAAATACCTAATTAAATCAAAAAGTTTTAAAATAAAATAACTGATGCATTATAAAATCCATTCATTGATAAATCAATACTGAAAATTTCATTAAAATCAGATAATTCCCGGATTTTTGGTAATTTTTTTTTTTTTTTTTTTTTTTTAATCGAGTGTTAAATTTATTTTGTAAACACGAATTTTACGGCAACTCCGGTGGTCATACTAAGTCATATTTGATAAAAATTGACCAAAAAAATAGTTTTAAATGTATTAAAAATAAATTACATGTGTAATATTATTTTGCTTTTTGTACTGATGCTCATTATGTTACTACTTTTCGACTGAGACAAAAATTTGACCTTAAATGATCGATTTAATTTTAATTAAAAAAAAAAAAAAGGTATCCCTAGTCTAAGCAGAGTGTTGCATGTCATGGACTGCTCATCCACAAAGATTCTGTCCTTAAGCGTGACGGATGCCTGCTGTATATAAAAAAATAATTTGTCGATTGAAGACGTTTTTATGGATTTTTTTTTTTTTTTTTAGTTTGAGGATGTTAAAAGTAAGCCATATTTTTAAGAGGTTAAAATATTTACATTTACTTGTCAAAAAAAGACTGGAGGTGATAAAATATTGCATTAACTTTTTGGGGAAAAAGCGTCGTTTTTTTTTTGGGGGGGGGTAATATTTTTAAAAATATGGCTTACTTTTAACACCTTTAAAACACTAAAAAAAATTTTAAAATGATAATTTGTCGATAAAAACGACTTCAATCAACAAATTATTTATTCATATACAGCAGGCACCACTTCAACTAGGGACTTCATTCATAGGTGGGTTTGTTTTTTGACCTATCACCGCCTAGCGTTTTTTAAGGCAGGAGGCCAGGACGGAACTTTGCGAATAATACCTGACCACTATTTCCAGAAGTGGGTGGGGAGTATTTACACCGTAAAAAGAACACTTACTTTAACTGAGTTGAAATTGACATTTGATGTCCTTGAAAATTTTGTTCAAGCACCGCTTGCTTGAAGACTTGCTAGGAGAGTGTTCCCCAACCCTACCCCATCAACATGACTAAAGACAGTAATACTGCCAATCTCTACATTGTTGACAGTCGCTTGATCCCAACCCCATCCGACAAACTACCGAGACTAAAATGGTTATCAACTTTTGTCTTAGGAAAACTTTCCAGTGTTTCCAAAAATGTTTAACAAACTTTTTTTGAATGAACATTAATTTTATGTAATTCTTAAATGTATTTTTTTTTTAATTGTTCATTTTCAATCAAAATTTTGCGTGTGTGCTATTCTATACAAGTACAGAAAATTATTTTTAAATGTTCTAAATTTTACGAGGTAGAGGGGCAGTTTTGAAAAATGTAATTTATTTTTTAACTTTTCTTTAACGAATACCTCATTATCTTTAGTCTGATGACAAATTCTTGTCTTGTTCGGTGTTGTGTAAAAATAAATCAAAATATTGCTATATGATGAAAGCGAAACTTCAAAATAGCTAGTCAGAAGCATTTTTACTGTTTAATGAATATTCATGACCAGTTTGGGAAATGTTGGGTAGGTTCATTGAGCAAAAACAAAACAAAAAATAAAAAAGCATCCTTGTTATTTTACTAGTTATATTTGTTAACGGTAACAATAACATTAATTTTGTCTCAGATAATTGAAATTTTCCAGGACAAAATTCAAAATTTTTCCAGGATTTTTTTAAAAAAAACACCCCTTTTTCCAGGTTTTCCAGTATTGGAAAATGTACATTTCACTTTTCAGGTTTTCAAGGACGCGTGGGAACTCTGTGAATGTGGTAGCTAGTATATGGGTAAATAGTATGTGGATTAAGGCTTCATAAGGGTACGTGTATGTACATGTATATCTGTGGGTGTATAAATGTGTGTGTGTATGTGTGTGTGTATATATACATACATACATGTAACACTATTAAAGTGTTATGGGTTGATTGTCGATCTGTTAATTATTTACTAATTAATTAAAACTACCCTAATTATTAGTTTGTTTAAAGTTACTGTAAGAAAGGAAAAACGGTAATAATAATAATAGTAATAATAATGGTGGTGGTAGTGATAATGGTGGTAGTGATAATAATAATAATAATAATAATAATATTAATGTTTATATTGTAGGTGTGAATTTATCTAAACAAAGAATTTTCATGTAGGCATAAATTCCTTAAATTAAGGAATTTGATATATATCATCGGAATTTAAAATTTTCACAAAATAAAATGATAATTTAACAAATAAGATTCCAGTTTTTGAAAAGTTGGTCAACAATTTCAAAAACTTTGATAAATAAAACAATGTTTGGCCTTGACTCGTGGAAGTTGGAAAAACCCCAAATGGAAAGATACAAGCTAGGCTGGCACAAGGCCATTTAGACACATAGGCAATAGTATCGAGTGGCTGGCCAATCAGAGACATATGTTAGGGGTGGGGAGGTCTGGATCCCATAAATAACAGACCAGATAGAGACCGAAGAGAAAAGAAGAGAGAAGCGGAGGACTTCCGCCAGAGTCTGACAGGCCGCAACCAGAAGACTCGCTACACGTCTGATCCCTTGTCGCCGTCCATACTGCTCTCTGACGTCCTGCCACATGGTAAAAAACCAAGTTAATAAGTCATCCATTAGCTGTAGATCGCCAGTCAACTAACAAAGAAAATCACCTCGCTCTTCTGACATTATACAAGAATATAAATCATTGTATATAAAAAAACAATAAATGTATATATCTTATGTATAATTATCAGAAGGCGTTCCTGTTTGTTTTGTTTGACCCCGTTGACAGCTTTTGGGTATCGTATTTCAGCCGAGTTGGAACAGGGACAAAAACAGCTTTCCGTCAGGGCCCTATAATACTATAATCTGTGGAACAGCCAGCATTAGAAGAAATCCCTCATTATAGTATTGTATCATCCAATACAACGACTGTAGTACTTAGCCAGAGCATTGTTCCCATACATACATTGAGACCGTGCCCCAGTGCAAAGTATCATATACATACATACATATGTGTGTGTGTGTTTACATGTATTATATGTATAAATAATGTATGTGAATGATCTGTCAAAGAAAAGGCCATTAAAACTAGAGGGAGGGAAATAAAGACAAAAGGGGTTGATAAGAGCCATTCACCAGACCAGAAGTCTAGTTTTTTGGCCAGATTGAAAGTCATCTGGAGTTTAGATGAGCAATAAAGTTCGACCCAGTTAAACACAAAGAAAACTGAAATCACGTGGGGGGTTGGATGGAAATCTTGTGTGGACAAGAGTTGATAGCGAGAATTGAAGGGTGCTGGGAAATTTTTTAAAGTTAGTGAGTTAGTTTAGAGCCGGACGCCGAAGAAGTAAGGTCCCCCTTAGAGACGTGTGAAGTAGAAGTCAGCCTTAGCAGAAGTCCTTTAAAGGAACAGGGGGGTGTTCCCTCCCCCATCTCGACAAGACATGTGAGAAGAAATAGCAGCAGATATGAATGATTGAAGGATGAATGTGAACCATGTACCTCTCTGCCATTTTTGCATATGTTCGCCTGACTTTGACTTGACTTTTTTTGTTTGTTTGTTCCTCTCTTGTAATATTTGTTGGTTTGTTCACCTGTCGGCGGGAGGCCCGGGAGCATTTGTCGCGGACACAACAGGTCCTAAGTGAGATATCAGATGACACGGATGATTAACGGCCAGAGATAACAGTGCAGCAATATGCAGAGAGATGCAGTAATGACGTGTAATAGCCTGTCGGCCGCAGTAGGTGTTATACGAGACTGAAATGCTGATGATGCAAGAGACTAATTTATTAAATTCCACTTCTATAAAAAAAATAATTAAAATTTTTTTTTTTAAATTAAAATTAAAAAAAAATTAAAATTAAAAAAAAAAAAAAAACAGATTTTCACTTTCATCTGAAAATGGAATTAGAAATGAAAGACACAGTCACAATAATTTGATTAGATTTAGAAATTTAAAAAATTTGAATATTATTTTGAAAAAAAAAAAGAAAAAAAAAAAAAAATCAAACAACATTTTTTTTTATACATCTCTGTTTAAAGATGTAATATATTAAATATATTTTTTTATTTTTTTGTAAATGCCGTCCTGGTAAAAAAAATGAATGAATGATACAGTTGAAAATATGAGTAAATGACTTATCTACAAGCAAAAAAAAAAAACAAAAAACAAATGAATAAATGTTACATAATTCAATAGATATCATTATAATGTGATGGTATTTATTCAATTTTTAACTGCTGAGTAGCTAAACTAACAGCATCTGCAATTTCTGTATGAGTGACAAGTCGTCTGGACAACACTAATAAACACTGATGAGAGTCAAATTGAACACCAGAACTTGACTGAGATGAAAATGTAACGTAATATTTAGGTGCTATTAAACAATCACAGCCACACCAACGTTCCACAATTAACTCAAGTTGATCTCGGCTAATCGACCATAGGTACATTTCAAGCTGTTTGCGGACTTTTGTCTCTAGTAAATAAGTGGCTTCGTCATTAATATCACAATGTTCATACTGCAGTTTTTCAATCAGTGTAGCAGGATCAGGTATTAATGTCTGGTACAAATGATCGACGTCATATTCGGATAAATTGTTCAATACTGAGTTTGTGCAAAATTTTTTGCTGCCTTCAGCTAATTTTACAAGTGCCCAGTACGGACGTTGAATTAAAACAGTCTGTGCAATCCTTTGAAGAGTATCGGTAAGATCGCATGGAGCGGGTACGTTTAGAATTCCATATTTACCAAGAACTGTAATTAATCTTTCTTCAAGACTTTTGGAAAATTTTGGAGGTAACATTCTTGCTTCCTTCATAGCAGCATTAACCACGGATAATTCAAACTCGGAAAGTGTATTCATAAAAGACTTTAAAAGATTATTTTGGTTCTGTACTTGGGTGAGGACATAACACGCTGAAGCTTTGGCAAAATGAATTGGCCAATATCCGTACAAAAGAAGACCGTGAAGTAGTATCTTGCCCAGAATCTCAAACAAATCTCCGCCAGTTTCAGCACAAACAATTGGATATTTTTCAAATGAGCCAGAAAAATGTTTGTGTAAAATTTTCTTCCAAAATGTGCAGAACATCATTTTGCCTGTAAAGATGCGGTACTATCTCCAGGTTCAACATCTTCGGAAGATGCTAAATTCAAGCAGCAATTACAAATGTCATCGTCATAGCGATACATTTGGAAAACATCTTCAACCAATGAAGATTTTGATGGCATACTTATGTTCCTCATGGATGTCAATTGGTTTCTAGCATTTATAAGTTGAGTAAATAAATCAGGTCCATTGGCATCTGAGAGAAAAAAAAACAAACAAAAAATGAACAATGATTTAATGATGAATTGATAAAACTTTAAAGTTCTTATATATCATTCATAAATATAAAATAAACATTATAGACTTCACTTAAAAATATTAACAAGTCTTTCCTTGAAATTTCTTGAAAAGATACCCTTATTTACAAGGTATGTCAAAAAAGTATCAAGAATTTTTTGTACTTTTTGACACACATTGTATTCTGAAAAAAAAAAAAAAAACGATCCATTCATTAATTTTTTTTATTGTCAAGAATATAAGGTGTCTTAAAAAAGTACCAAGTTTAAAGATTTACCAAGATAGAAATGAAGAATGAATGGAACGTTTTTTTTCTTTTCAAAATACAAGGTGTGTCAAAAAGTACAAATAATCTTGATACTTTTTGACACACCTTGTACATCATTCATAAATATAAAATAAACATTATAGACTTCGATTAAAAAATATTAACAAGTCTTTCCTTGTAATTTCTTGAAAAGATACCCTTATTTATATTTTAAAAACAGTTAAAATAGAAAAATCACAGAAATGAAAAATGCTATTATAAGATTCAAGCATTAATAAATTGAATTTTAAACAAATCATTAAACTGATTATCAATAAATTTCTGTTAAAACACAAATTATGAACAAGAAAATTAATTCATGAAAAAGATAATCATATAAAAATGTGTTTATCATGTCATGTAAAAACACTTTTCTAAAAATCATTGTGTCTTTTTACAAATAGATAAAATGAAAAAAAAAAAAATGAAAAAGTTTTATGAAAATTAACTTATATTTTTAAGAATTAATTTACAATTATAAAAACTTTCATGAAATAGTTACATTTCTAAAAATGCCTGTATTGATGTAGAAATGCATTGGATTTTTGTATATTTTGATATATAAACATAGATATGTTCAGAATTTATTTTAGACAATAATTATCAGGAAGGTTTTTTTATAAAACTCACCATAATGGTTTCTACGTTGATTTTCTTCATAGAGTCTCTGTTGAAGTAGAGGGGAATTACTGGTCATACCATTCTACATAAAAACAAATAAAATATTTTAACATTTGTTAGCACTGATGACTGAACAGCTTTTTTTCTTTATTTTAAATGTGTATTTCAGGATTAGAAATTCACATTTTTATTACCCTTTTGTGCCACACCAAAAAGGTTAATGTGTTTTCACTCATATTTTATCACCTTTAACATAGCAATTTCTTTTTATTTATTTAAAAAAATGCAACATTATCAATCTTTGAGACATAGCAAATGTATAATAAACACGAAAAACATAAATACAAAGCAAAAACATTTGAATACCAAAGTTTCTTAGTTTAAAATGTAATATACACTAATAGACAGATAGTCTTTCATTGGTAAATCCTTGAGGTTGCTGGTAAAGTAGTAGAGTACAAACATTGTTAAGCATAATTATTATAATTAGCAATTAGAAAATAAAAATTTCTAATAAGGATCACTTTCCAGACAATAATAGACACTTATTCTATAGAAATGTATAAAATCAAATTATGCGGAGAAATGTAGACAAACACTGGATGTTTATTATTGGTTGTAGTGTCGATGTTTGAACATGTCGGTTATATTCCAGTATTTACATCTGGGCACTTACAGTACATATGGTTCTGCTGACTCTACAAACATAGGTGGCAGTGTTTTAAAAATTAATCGACATGTCTCTTTACCAAGGCACCAGTCACATTTGGAGGCTGTGGTGTAATGACTAGAGTCGTAGGAAATGAACTCGGCGAGCCGAATTCAAATCCTGGATGAAGCTATAGTTCACATAGCACTAATACCCTTGGGAAAGGTATGAATCCAACTGATCTCCCTCAAGCTATGGGTAAATAGTATGGCAGACTGGGCTCTTTAACCTTGGTTAAGCAACCAGTGTAGTAGAAGGAAAACTCCGAATTCAAACCTCTTAAACTCACTGGAGGTGGTCACTACTAGAATAGGCTCTGTCCTAATTAGTTATCTATTTCACTAATTTAAATTTTTTTAAGAATATCTGACTTGTTATGATGCCTTCAAACCAACATTCTCCAACTCCAAAATTCAATATTATAACCAGGTCATCAACCTTGAATTCTTTAAACTGGTGATATTATTTTTGTTCCTTTTTCCTTTTGATTCTTATATTCCATCATTCAGGAAATGAGGATCAGATTTCAGTAAATGAAAAGTTCACAACAGCAGTTTGAATATCAACTGCCTCACTTGCAGAGTACTAGATGATTCAGTATAAAAATAAAATAAATCAACTGACTCTAATTTCAATAGAGGTCCTACTATGCTCATTTTCTTCAGTTTGGTTTGTTTGTTTTGTTTTATGGCATATCAACCTCAGTGGGTCATTTAATGCCGATAAAGTTTGGAAATAAATTCATTCTTAATGGATACACAATTTTTTCTTATAAATACATTTTTCTATTTAAACCATAGATGGGAACCTAACAGGTACTACCAATCTGGGTCAGAGTGGACCAGGGAGCAATGGTGATGAAGGGGTGCTCCACATTCCCCAAACCTCCAAAACTGGAACCTCACCATCAGATATAGGCCACAGTCCCAAGCCGATTATCGTTCAGTTCTGTCGGATGTAAAAAGCCACCAGATAAATTGTCCTTTATTAGTAAAATAAAATCACCCCAAAATTCCAATTTTTTTTTTCACGCATAGGTTTCTTGCATCTAAAATTAATTAAATAAGTTTTAAGTGAGTAAAATACGTATAAAACGGAAATAGCTCCGAATTCAAATTAGCCAATGAGATTACAGATTTTCTCTGGAATGTAACCATTAGCTGATGTTATCTGTGTTTATGAAACAAAAAAAATCCCTTTACTAAAGCAAACAATTTTTTTTTTCTTCAGGAAAAATTAAAAAAAAAAAAAAAATAGTATTTCGTATACATGTGACAACAAGTCACACATATTAAAAATGTAAATGCTTATTGTTTATATGTAATATAAAAAAAATTGAAAAACACAATTTCATAGTGTTGAGTTCGTCTACTCAATCGAAGCACTAGTAAACAATAAATATTTACGTTTTTTAGAAGTGTGACTTGCAACATGTATGCGAAATACAATTATTTTTTATTTGTTCTAAAAAGGGTAATAAAGGACTATTTGCTCATAAATTCCTACCATAAAATAAACTGAACCCTCATTTTATGTCCGTGTTTTTGCAATAAATGTTTTATTTTTCTTGTATCCGTTATTTTACAATATTAAATATATTTCCTTTATTTATTTTAATATTCACTTCAATGTTTATATTCTAAAAGTTTTTATTTTGTGAGAATGTTTAGTTTTAAAGTGGGGGCTCATTTTACAATTTAGGCATAAATTGGATCCTCCTTTTATGACCATAATTTTTTTTTTCGTCGACGATGATTAAAATCTGACATTTTTATTTTAGAGTACCAAAGCCAAAAAGAAAAGAAATAACAACAACAACAAAAGGTAATATTCAACTTTTTACTCGTAAATTCCTACCATAAAATTAGGCTTGTGCATTTTATAGTAGGAATTTACAAGTAAAAAGTTGAAGTTTAAAACTAAACATTCTCACAAAATAAAAACTTTTAGAATATGGTTTGCTGTTTGCAATCACTCTTAGTATAGCATCATTTTTTTAACCTACCACCAATAATAATAGATCGCTGAAGTTAAGCAGCGATGACCCTGTTCAATACTTAATTGGGTGACTACTTAAGCAACAGTAGGTCCTTTGTTTATCAAAATGACAGAGGGTTGATATGCTGTAAAACAACCACAACCAAAACTTATACTAAAAGGATTTTTTTTAAATCATTGCCTTAAATCAGGAATCACCAAACTTTTTTCACAGTGGGCTGGATAATAATAAAAAAATAACGAGCGCGGGCCACATTATTATTGTTTTCAATACTTGCTAGCCAGAATGAAAGCTCTCAGAAAAAGATGTAAAACAAAATTTATTTTTCCATGTTATATTCATGGATGAGTGGCGTAAGATGCAAAAAAACAAATTTAACCAACATATTTATTTTCAAAACATTATCAAAGAACGCAACATTCAAATACTGTCGGCGGGCCTGATAAAATGACTTCGCTGGCTGGATATGGGCCCACAGGCCATAGTTTGGTAACCCCTGACTTAAATCAACAAATTTCAAAGAAATGTTTAATAGTGAGATCATTTTAATGTTGAACATTTTTTTTTGTGGGACAAAGACTTGCTAAAAACTGACCTAAGTATCCCAAAAACTTGAATGCTCACCCCAAGCCCAACAACTTGGCTATTAAACAAAGTGAATTACTGTTTTTTCTTATGAAAGAATTTTATATATAAGAAGTCACACTTTTTCCCCTTCTCATCTCTACACACTGAACTATTTCTATGATTATCATTAATTAATAATACTTTTGAATTCAATTAAAATAAATTGAATCTTACCTCATCAAATGACATATGAGATACCGACATTTCTCCATATGACTGTTCATCTTCTGTTGATGCAAAACTTGCATTACCAACTGTCTGTACAATTTCTAAAGGTGGAGAATTGCTGTTACCCTGAAAAGTCACAATATACAAGGTGTGTCAAAAAAAGGATTGAGATTTATTTGTGCTTTTTGACACACCTTGTATTCTGAAAAAAAAATATTACATTCACTGATTTTTTTTCAGAATACAAGATGTGTCAAAAAAGTACCAAGCTTAAAGTTGTATTTACCAAGATAGAAATGAAGAATGAATGGAACATTTTATTTTTTCAGAATACAAGGTGTGTCAAAAAGTACAAAAAAACTTGATTTTTTTTTCACACCTTGTATATATATATATATATATATATATATATATATATATACATACATACACAAGGTGTACAATTTTTACAAATTAATTTAAGAAAAAGTTATATGATAAAGGTTCCTAATAGAAGTGTATATATATATATATATATATATATATATATACTTCTATTAGAAACCATTATCATATAACTTTTTCTTAAATTAATTTGTGAAAATACAAAAACTTATATAATAAAACATGACATCAAACACAAAACTTAAATAAAAAGAGATTATTGATTACAACAATCCCAAAAATCTGAGCAGCAGACAATCAAAAAGTGAAAAAATATTGCAAGGGTAAATCAAAAGGTTTGCAATATTTTGGTAGCAGTGATTACTCCTACCATGTAACCTATTCTGTGTAATTCATTTCTAAGAAACTATTGAAATGTATTTACAGTTAGCTTGAAATAGTGAGGGAAGAAAAAAGAAAGACACTGGGACTCATGGATACAATTTTACTGCGTCCTTTTAGATTTTTATGCGTCAGGGACACAGGACACGTACCTATCAGCATCTCTGCATGAGGCACAATTTGGCAGCTCCTGAAGCTTTTGCTGGGGTTGTGAAGGTGTCAAACCACACTGGACCATGCAATGCCAAGTTTGCCTGATACTCTCAAAGTGCCAATAGCTGGATTTGCTTTTATGGCTTGAAGAACAGCCTCGGTAATTTGTGGTTTTTGGCCTACCTGATCTTACTTGATTGTCAAGGTTCTTGCAACCTGCGCCAAATTTCTTGAACCTGTTGGAATGTTTTGATATATAGGGTGTGCTGAGGCCCACCATTTAAACTTATAGACTCTGTGTGGACACGTGGATTGAAGCCAGCCAATCAATATGGTCAAATACGTGGTTAGTTAACTATTTAATCGCCGATCTTGAAAGCCGTCCATTTGCATGTATTCACCACAGACGAACGGATCAGCAACCAAGGATTCTGCCTAACACCGAGGAACAACCAAAGGATTTTACCTAACACCAAGGAACACAAAGGATCTCCACTGCAAAGTGCTCTCACCTGCAGCCTAAAAATGGTCACAAAAATTGTAACAGAACCATCTGGTTATTGTATTGTGCATCAACTGCAGTTTCACCTTTTGCACAACATGGTTGCTTCCATGGCATTATGGCTCAGTTTGAAAACGTAAAACATAATTTTATGATTATTTCTCTGAATTTTTGAGATGAGGCTTGATAATTAGTATCTTTTATATTATTCAGACTATTGTCCTCATCTTCATTGTTATCTGTACAACATTTCCAATTGGACACATAGCCTAGGGGATGAAGGAGTTAGGTTAAGGCAGTTCTAAGTGACACTTATCTCTAGACTGCAGGTTCAATCCTGGTCAGGAGCAGCAGTAACATAAAATAATAAATAACACAGCTTAACACCTGTACCCCAGCTATGGTTAGCGGAATGATAACAGGATACCCCCGTGGACTGAATAAAGGGTTAGGTTCAAAATTCCATGATGGCTACAGATTATGACAAGAAGGTTCCCAATTAAGACAAGAAGGTTCCAGAGTCCAAGAAAATTTCAGAGTCCGACAATAAATACCTGAAAGAAGACGGAGGGCACATTGGCCGAAACGTACAGATAACAATGAAGATGAGGACAATAGTCCGAATAATACAAATAATACTAATAATTTCCTGAATTAGACTTGTACATTCATGTGCGGTTTTCAATGACACATTGTGTGAAGCAATGCACAACGTGTTAGAGCACCAACTACCACAGCACCGGGTACCTTCCATGGCTTGAACTGCTTTATTCATGTAATATACACACTGCAAATTAGTATGTACCAAAATATTGTAAAATTTTTGACTCAGCCCAGTATATTTTCTAACAAATGCTATTTTTTTAATGATAGGCAATAAGCTTTATCTAAAAACTGGACTTTAGCATATTAAGTGAAAATACAGCAGAACACAAAATTTATTTGGCTAAAAAAGAAACAATGAAAGATTAATATTTCCAATTCATTTTTTTCTTAAGAAAAAATCCAGAAATATTAACATTTTCTTAAATGATGTCTCCTTATATTCATTTGAAATGTCAAAAATAATAAATTGAAAATTAGAGAAAAAAATTCTTTACAATAAAATCCTTTATAATATAGTATTATAATGGTTATATATATCATATAATTTGCAAAATTTTAAAACTTACCTGACTACATCTTGAATCTGAATTGACATCAAACATATTTGAATCAGAACTTCCATTGATGAAAATAGAATTCTACAAAACAAGAAATAATCATCAGAAAAGATTAGATTATTTTTGCCTGATGATTTGCATTAAGTAAATTGATATTTTTATGAAGTAAATTATTTTTTGTAAAATACTGCAAGATACATCTTTTGAATGCGTACAGGGTGGTCGTCAGTGATGCACTACCTTCATCGCCGATTACAGGTTCTTGTGCATCATATCGGCTCTGATAGCAAACCCCAACTTTAATCCGGCATCTTCAAGTTTCCACCCTGCAAGCTACGTGCTGCTAGTCTTGACGTATTTGCTACTAATGAAACTACAAAAACTCAATCTCTTAAATGATATAACTTTTAAGAGAATATATAAGACTAAAACATCTTTTTAAATCACAAGACTATTTTTTTGTTTTTATGTTTTTTTTTATATTTTTCTCATGAGTGATGAAAAAAATGTACATGGTATGACAAAAACAAAACAAAAAAGAGCTCAGTTGGTAGAGCTTTCGGCTAGAAACCGCAAGGTTCCTAGTTTGATACCAGCCCTCACCAACTCAGCATATGAGTAGCACAGGGATCTGTGCAGTGAAGTAGGGAGCAGATGGTAGGTGTGGCGCTCCACCTCAGATTCAAAAACATTCTCCTTGGTCTAGCGCTAGTGAAAAAGGGGACAGACTCCCTCACTGATTGGCCGATACCGACTTTAGCCCCCCCCCCGACATCTTTATTTACTTACTTATAGTTATTTACTAAGCTTCGCTTAGATGTGGCACAAGGCCATAAGTATGAGAGGCCCAGTGAAAACAAATATATAGAACAAGATGTTTGTAGAAATAGTTAATACCAGTAATGCAAAGTACACAAATGATATCATTTACTGGCACCTATGTAGTCTTTGGTGCACTGACTGCACACAAACAGTGATGCTTGCTTGAGCTATTGTTTTCTCTTCTTTCTTTCTGACTCTCTTTGCTGTGGAGGCTACTCTCCTCTCTGCCTCACTCATTTTTGTGCTTTGTTTAAAAATGAGGCATCAGGCTGCTTGATTTTCTGCATCTAGCCCCCACATGTTTGTATCAATGTGTTATATCCTCATGTCTCTCCCACAGACTATATATACCATCTGTAGGAAGCGCGTGGTGTAATGGTTAAAGTCATGGGAAATGGACACGTCGCCCCGAGTTCAAATCCTGGACGTGGTAATTGCGTTTCACTTAGCGCTAATACCCTTGGGAAAGGTATGAATCCTACTCTCCTTCCAGCTATGGGTAAATAGTAGGGCAGACTGGGCTCTTTAACCTTGGTTAGGCAACCGGTCTAGGAGAAGGAAAACTCTGAATTCAAACCTGTTAAACTCCGCTTAAGAAATTGACCTTGTGTCGCATCCTGCTCGTGCGGGGGGGTTGGTAAATATATATTACCATCTTTTTACATAGACGGTATAAGATGCGTATAACAGAAGAATAATTTGAAAGCCATTCAACTGTTACATAGCTGTCTCTTTACATTGTTGGCACCTTTCTGTCCACTAAGGATGATAGCATAGTATCCAAAAAAAGAAAAAAGTTTTTATCTACATTTGTGTGAGTGGCTGAACAGGCCAATTTTTGAATTGCAGTCTTTGGTGCACTGACTGTATTTTGCTGTGGATGCTACTTACCTAGCCCTGGACCAGTTAAGTAATTAACAGCGTAGATCCCAGGGGGCTATCCCCCTAGACCACACCTGCCCTCTTGATTTAAAGTGGAAGGGCTGGGTTTATTGCCCAGTGCCTGAGGCACCCCCTCCCCCCTTGAGAAGGAATGCTGACAGGATCTACGTATTTTTTGCACCTACCATCTCATGAGCTTCAACTCGTGGGTGGTCCCACATTAAAAATACCTTGTGTCACATCCACATTTATGCCTTGTTTGACATTGAGGTACCAGGCTGATCAATTTTCTGCACCAACTTTCCATGTGCTGATGTCAATGTGGCATGTCCTCACGTCTCTCCTGCAAATATCTTTGAAGTGTAGACGTAGTCTACCTACCAATCAGGAGCCTTTTACTAATTCGCCATACAATAGGTCTTTTGGACCATATTATCGTCACCACAATTGGTCAATAAGTTGAATTTTTTCTAAAACATTAACAAAAAGGAAGTATATGCAATTTTCAAAATCTTGAGCAAGTGGAGACATCACGTCTTAGTTGTTGGCAACTTTCCGTCCACTAAGGACGATCACGTAGTGTTCCAAAAAAAAAAAAAATTATCTGCGCAAGTGCAGGCCTATCCCTGAGTGACAGTCTTTGGTGCACTGACTGCACACAAACAGTGATGCTTTCTGGGGCTGCTGTTTTTTCTCCCTCTTTCTGGCTTTCCGATAGACTTTGGAAAGCTTTATTGAATTCCTTAACTCTTAACATCCTATACCGCCTTATTCCGCCTGGTCGGAAATCACATTCGTTTTCCTAATCTGCCCCAAACGATAGCCTTTGCTTAAATATAATATTAAACATATTTAGAAGTCTTTATTTTAAGGGAAATAACAGGTAACTTTAAATGAAAAGGTCATTTTTAGCATTTTTGATAGGATCTATCAAAAATGCTAAAAATGACCTTTTCATTTATAGGAATGGGACTCTGGACTTAAAAAATTCTCAACAGGATGTTAAGAGTTAATAGATGTTTGAGTGCCATTCTACCATTGTTTTACATTATCAATGTATGCTCGTCAACCCGAGTTCAAATCCTAGACAAGGCTGTTTGCATTTCACATAGTGCTAATACCCTTGGGAAAGGTATGAATCCATATATTCTCCCTCCAGCTAGGGTTAAAATAGTAGGGCAGATTGGGCTCTTTAACCTTGGATAGGTAACCAGTCTAGGAGAAGGAAAACTCTGAATTTGGAAAACCTGAGGTCAGTCGTTGATTGGGTTTGTGGCATTCCTTGTGCATCAATTCTTTCCTATAAACTGTGTTAAAAAGTGCGGATAGTCCAACACAAGCCTTCACCACTATAAACAAAACACTGTGTAGGTTGTTCAATGGATGAACCCTCATGCATTGAAATCAACGAGAGAATCCATTTCCATTTTTTTCATGCTGATGCTTCTCCCCCAACATTCATCCTGTGAAAGCACTGTATTAAGCACAGACCCTCATTATTAGCAGAACTATATTAAGACCAAATTCAAAACTTGTAAGACAATACCTCTTTCCCTTTTTAGACATAATTGTTTGATATAACCACAAAGACTTATATATATATATATATATATATATATATATATATATATGAACGTGCATGTGTTGCATAATCCATGGGTAGCATGGATTATTGGCAACATCCTGTAATTCTGCGAAAACAGTTTTTTCATATCACGGATAGCAGTTTCCATGGAATAATACAAGTAAAACCAGAAATTTCTCACATCATGCAATTTTGATTTAGTTAGCCAGTTGCAGCCAGGATGTGAAGTAAGAGAGACGTCTCTGCTTCGGCTGAGCTCTGCGCGCGTTGTTAGTAAGAAAAGTCAAATAAAAGTTTTAAAAAGGCAACAGGCGTTGTTAGTTAATGCATGCCTTAGTTAGAAGACCGGCCAAGCAAGAAGATAAAGAACCAACAAGAAAACCCAGACTAGACAAGGTAGAGTCCAATATGGCGAATAGAAAGAAGACTGGACGATCACACCAATGGCCGAAGTAGCAAGTAAGTTATGCATCTGTGTGTAAATATCTGTCTACCTCTCTCCTCTCTCTATTAAAAGAACTCATTGTTTATATACCCGCAACATGGGTATATAACACATGGCAAGATTTTCAGAGATCTAAGACAGAAGCATTTTTGGTCTTGTTATTCTTATAACTTGTTTGTACAAACATCTGCTTCAGCTGTGAATGTGTTTATATATTCATTCAGTTCCTTAAAATACATAACATGGTAGACATTTGCTTTATTTTCCTGCATGACTGTCATTAATGGAATGAAGCACTTGGGAAGTTCAAATTTATCTCCTGGGTAATAGAGTAACCAGCCATTTTCCATTAGGGTAGGTAAATTTTTCATTTTTTTTTAATCATCAAGTTGTCCATCTACGCAAAAGTTGTGGGTTAGTATACTAAATACAGATAGCAAATATTAGATCTTTTATTTGTACCATTGTTTGAGGAAATATCATCAAATATCATTTGCTAAAATTCACAAAAAATCCTTGTTTTTACAGGGTGAATTTTAGCAAGCAATCTTTCATGCTATTTCCTCAATAGACATGTAGCAGTTATAATATGTAGTACAGCATTTACCACTTTAAATGTTTGATGTAAAGTAAAGTCAGCAGAGTGGCCTATTGTTGGTATTAGCTGGATATGCATTCTTAATTGTGCTTGCGCATTATTTGAAATGAACTTAATTGTTATTAAGAACACATTTTATGATATTTTCATGTTAAAACATGCAGTTGTATTGATTCAAACAAATTCATATTTTCAGTGTAGATTTACGGTGAAATGAAAATAGCTGACCAAAACATATGGCTTCCTCAAAGTGAAACAAACAAGGGAAGATTACTCTCATTTATGTAGCTAATGTTCAGATTACCCAACCATATGCCTTGGTGGGCCAAAACATCTACAACACATGGGACTCTCAAAGAGAAATTTAGTTCCATCAAAAAAGAAAAAAAAAGAAAAAATGCCTGCAGTGTGTGTGTGTGTGTGGGGGGGGTCTCTTTGATGTGTCAAAGTTGGCTGCTTGTCAAATTCTTGAAAGGAAAAAGATCACAAAACAGGCACTGTAGATATGTAAAACGATACAAGTAGTATACTTCAGCAAGACAGCCTGCATCGATGTAGGTATACTACCCCCATGCTTTCCCAAACCTATGACAGTGCCACCCAGCCCTTTACTCCCAAATCCACAGTATCATATACTAGACCCTCTGGTTCATGAATTTAAAACCCACAACTATCTAATTACCCTAAAACCCTTCCTTTTCCAGAAAACAGTGGAAGCATAGATATGCTTAAAGGGTGAAAAAACTAAGGCCTACATTTAGACCCTAACGAGGCTCAGAACAAGAATCCGATGTATAAGACCAAACTTGTCAATTGACAATGTCCTTCTTCTGCATGATAATGCTTGACCACACACGAGCATCAGGACAAGCGACAAAATCGCCTCATTTGGGTAGTTATACTCTTATCTCAAAAACTGAATTTACAAAATTAATTTTCAGTAGACACTTAACACTTTCTAAAGGCAGAGATGCTGATAGCAGCATTGCCAGCTCGTTTCGTAAAATCATTGGACATAGACAATTTTTCACCTTAATTGGTTCAAATTGCAATTTCTCGGGTATTTCTGATCAAATCTTTAAAATATTTATATGGTTAGAAATAAAATAAAATAATCTTTCTAAATATGTAATCTTTGTGTTTTTATCCATTTAATTATTTTTTACAGCGAGTTAAAATAATATTTTGCTTCGAAAAGCCGAAAACATAAAATATGACTTTTTTTATACTAATTTTTGCACGCTACTTTGTTTTTCAAAATCATAGGGGCCAATCTTTATCAATATTCTTGAAATTTTACACTCAATTAGAAGACACCTGGAAGTACAAACAGGACCTTTTTTTTGTTTCTAGGCCCTGTGGAAGTGAAAATACAATAGAGCAAATTTGAAGGAGATTTCTTCAAAAAATATAAGAGAACCAAAAAAAAAAAAAAAAAACACTATACCAGTAATAGAAGACAGACTCAGAATTATTTTCATATATAATGTGTGAAATAAAAACGATTGTATACCGTCAGGGATTTTGCTCAAAGTTTTAATTTTGAAAAGAAAACCATCAAATTTACTTGATTTTCAAATGTAACCAATCTCTCATAATTCTGGCCTTATTGGCTTAAAAAAGTAATTACTAATGTATTTTGGGTCCAATTTTTAAAATATTTATATGGTTAGAAAGAAAATGAAATAATCTTTATAAATATGTAATTTGTATGTGGTTTTATCCATTGAATTATTCTTTACAGCGAGTTAAAACGGTATTTTGTCTTAAAAGGGCCGAAAATGTGTAATACAAATTATTTTCCACGTTGAGTTTTCTGTGTTACTTTTTTTGTAAAATCAAAGTGGCTAATCTATATCAATATTCTTGAAATTTTACACTTAAATAGGAGACACTTTTAACTACAATCAGGAAATTGTTTTTTTACTTTTCCAACCTTTGGGAGTGAAACCACAATAGACCAATAGAAAGCAATTTCTTCAAAAAATATAAGATAAGCAAAAAAAAGGGCACTATATCCCTAATAGGAGACAGCCTCAGAATTATTTTCATATATAATGTGTGAAATAAAAACAATTGTATACCATCAAGGATTTGCTTTGAAACTTTGAATTTTGAAAAAAAAAACTTTACTTGTCTTCCGAACGTAAACTCTCAACTAGGCGCTGTTTATTCAGACTTTACTAGTTTAAGTAGTAATTCATCACTTATTTCTGGTCCAATTTTGAAAATATCTATATGGTTGGAAAGAAAAGAAAATAATCTTTCTAAATATGTAACTTTTATGTGTTTTTAACCATTGAATTATTTTTTACGGCGAGTTAAAACAGTGTTATTTTTTACAGTGAGTTAAAACGGTATTAGCTGTACATGCAGGACAGGCTTTGTCAAATAAAATTATATAAAGAGTTATTCTATTTCTTGTATGTAATAGAACATAGCAAGTATTTGAAAAGGTATTTTTAAGTCCAAAGTGATGTTATTTATATAAATTAATACTATATATGTGTATATATGCCATATTAAAATGAAAATGTTGAATAATCTTGTAGTAAATTTTTTTAAAAACTAAAGATCTTGATATCCCTACTTCTTATTCCCCGAATAATGGGTTCTAGCATGTAGATACATACAATTTAAGTGCAGAATCAGAAAGAACATACAATTTTACTTAAGAATGCAAAGTTTTATCAAAATTCATCCAAAAATAAAGAAATTGTGAAGAAATTACTAAATTTCTTGTTTTGAATTGGTCCGTGATTTGACATTTTTTTAACAAAATCATGTCCACTTTTGTACCCCTAATTAGTTGGGACCCATTAATTTTCCTGGGGACTCATTAAAAGCAAATATGTGCGTCCCAGGACACACTAAATCAAAAAGCTATCAGCATCACTGTTGTTATATTGAATAAAAAACTGATTTTAAAAAATACCCCAAGAACATTATGATAAAACTAGAAGCGGCTGCCTGGGTAGAGAGAGGGGGTAAAAAAAAAGGTAGTCTCGTAGATTCATTATTGTTGAATCGTGAGTTTGATCCTCACAGGATGCCCCATTAAAATCCCTATGTAAAAAAGATGTTGCATTGATCCAGACAATTTGAAAAGAAAAATTAATGTCTCCTATTTAAAATACTAATTGCAAAAAATTCCATGCCGTAATCATTTAAATTTTATTTTTCTAATTATCTTCACAAATATAAATCAAATCTTCATTATTTTTATTCAAAAACCAAGCCCTGGTGATTTTTAATGTGTATATATATAGATTTACTTTGTCTTTAATTGTTTTATTTTCAAAGTTTCCACCAGACATACAGATTCACACAACTGCCCTTTATATATGGATAGATAGATAGATATTAGTATGTTCTGTACAACATAACCAGAAAATTATAATCAAATTATCACAAAATAAAAAAAGAAAATACTTACTTGACTGAATTGAATTTCAGAATTATCAAATCGGTTTGGTTCTGTTGGTTCTCCATCATAGGATGTTCGCTAAAATGCACAAGAGAAAATTTATTAATAATAAAATATTTGGGATAGAGAATATATATATTACATCTAAAATAAAAATGAGCAAACAATTGGTAGTACCTACATTAAAGAAATCTGAATTTGCAGATTTTTTTTTATGACTGAAATAATAATTAATATTTTTACAATTTTTATTACACCCAAAATAACCACGTGAATAGCAGTTATATAGGATTTTATTTTAATTAGATTGATTTTAATGGTATGTCAACCAGTCTAGAGTAATTTTATGCTCATGGGTTAGGAAACTGCATTCACTGTACATTCATATTTACATTTTTTGTTTAGTTATTTAATAAGAGGCCGGGTTAGCTCAGTCAGTAGAGCATTCGGCTATAAACCACAAGGTTCCTAGTTCGATACCGGTCCCCGCCAACTCAGCGCATGAGTAGCACAGGGATCTGTGCGGTAAAGTAAGGAGCTGATGGTAGGTGTGGCGCTCCACCTCAGATGCTAAAACAATCTCCTTGGTCTAGCGCTATTGAAAAGGGGATAGACTCCCTCACTGACTGGCTGATACCGACTTTAGGCCGCCCTGTCGACTTTACTTTACTTATTTATTAAGAGGTTTTTTTTTTTGCACATGGTCCTATTGAATATGAATAATCTATTTGACCCATAGGAGGGACCCTAACAGGTACTACTATTCTGGGTCACTGTGGACTTGGAAGTAATGGCAATTAAGGGGTACTTCACACTCCCAGATCTCCAGAATTGGAGCCTCACTATTAGATGCAATTTGGTATCATACCCAGAACACCCATTTTTTGGGGAGGGGTCTTATCTATCTGAAGGTGAGACAGCATATTCGTGTTAATAGGGTTACTTTTAATTAGATGAACGACCAATGAAATAAGAGAGAAAATATAATATAAGTAAAAATCTTAATTCTTAGAATCTGAAGGAAGAATTTTTATTCAGCAATTCTAGAATTGCTGAGAACTGAATATTTATCATCAGTTGTGAAAAGAAGAAACTAATATAAATCAGTATTATTTGGATTATTCGGACTATTGTCCTTATCTGTTATCTGTACAACATTTCGACTGATGTGCCCTCCAGCCTTTTTCAGGTATTTGTCAAAATCGGGAGCCTTCTTTTCTAAACATTGTACAGATAACAATAAAAGTGAGGACAATAGTACAAATAATTCTAACAATACTAATTATCAAGCCCATCTAAAAAATTCAGAGAAATAATATAAATCAGATGAATTTAACATTTTGAAAGCTGGAGTGTGAATTTCTACTAAGTGTGTTTTGTTCATTTTACATCAACAATCATTAGCATGTAGAAAGTACTGTCAGAGAGAGTAAATTACTCTAGCATATGGTCTCTCCTCCAAGTGATACTTTCTTGGCTGGATAATGGTAATTTTAGATCAAGTAATCAGACTTTGTTTATTTAACTTATGTGTCCCTTTTTCTGGACGAGTTCATTCAGCAGGATATTAGCAGCAATATATTTTGATTACTGCTATGTTATCACTTGGCTTTATGATTTATAACACACAAATTTCCTCTTGTTTTACAACTCTCCAAACTTTGGTAGCAATTTATATTTACACTATATCTTCATGATGATAGATAATCATTAGCATAAGTAGCAGAATGGAAACAGTTTATTCTATTATATATGAATGATTGGTTTTTCAGACCAAGTAACCAATAAGCACCCCAGCTGGGAGCTGTTTTGAAAGGAACACCTTTTGCTTTTCACTGTAAACTCTCAGTTGTTTGTTTACAAACAACAGATGATTTTTTTTGCATTAGAATTTCACTGTAAGATTTTTTTAAAGTTTGTTTATTTACAACCCAAAGGCATGTTTTTATACTAAAATAGTTTTCGATTTTAATTTAAAAAATTAGTTATTTCATGTTGTTGTTAATTCAATAGGAATTTTTTTTTAAGTTTTAAAAACTTTAAATGAAAGACACGTTTTTTTATTAAAGACACATTTTTATATTAAAATAGAATTTATTCAATCAGAAGAGAAATGCAGATATGTTTATTTAAATGAAAATATTTTTATTTACAAAATATTTTTTATGTTTATTTAAATAAAAGGATGTTGGGACCAAGTAACCAATAAATAACTAATTTTTTTATTAAAATCTAAAACTATTTTAGTATAAAAACGTGTCTTCAGGTGGTAAATATACACGAACAAAATTTTAAAAATCTTACAGAGAAATTCTAATGCCAAAAAAAATCATCTGTTGTTTGTAAACAAACAACTGGGAGTTAACAGTGAAAAGCAAAAGGTGTTCCTTTCAAAACAGCTCTCACCTGCGGTGCTTAATGGTTACTTGGTCTGGTTTTTCAGCCACACATTCTGGATTTCAGTCAATGAGGGGGGGGGGGAAACTTTTTAGACTTTGGCATTATCCCTAATGAACTAATTGAGAGACTTGAAAATTTATTTCAGCACCTGACATCCAATATAATCTCCTACAATAGAATGGAGGGATCACCCACCATAGGGTAATTCCATGTCAAATCATCCAGGCCATGTCACCCACTCCTTTCAATTTTTCTGAAAATTTTTCCAGGTGTAGACTATGTTAAAGTTAGACACTCCTCAAAATTTGAGCTTTCAATTCAAAAAATTGGCAGAGTTATGTCGATTTTTAGCTCTCTAAATTTGGTGGGGTTTGCAAAAAATGGCAACTTTTTGTAATCTATTTTTGTCTGTAAAATGAGTTTTAGAGCTTCCCTACTCCTAAAAATTGGTTTATAAAAGCATTTTCGCCCAAGGAATCCAAAAATGCTATTAAAAAAGTCTTAAAGTCAACCAATTTTAAGTTAGATGATTTCTGATTTTTTTCATAGCAAGATTAATATCCAATATGGCATACATCAATGACAAAAAAAAATTCTATTATATTATTTCTATTTTTCTGGATGATGTGACATGGAATTATCCCATAGTGAATTATCCAAATCCAACAAAGAAACTTCACCATTTTAAAGAATTTTATTTAATTAATTTGGCTACATCTTCATTTATGCAACTTGTTGTATAGCTTGAAGGTGATTAACTATGATTTATTAGAACATTAATTCCATACTAGCAGGACCTGCGGATATACCACAGTATGATAATATAATTATTACCATGTTTGATATGTTTACTTAAGAGCTATTGAAAAAATAATTCAATATGTAAGTAAACTCGTCGGGGCAGCCTAATGTTGGTATCAGCCATACAGCGACGGAGTCTATCCCCTTTTACTAGTGCTAGACCAAGGAGATTATTTTAGCATCTGAGGTGGAGCGCCGCACCTATCACCAGCTCCTCACTTTACCACACAGATCCCTGAGCTACTCATACACTGAGTTGGTGAGGGCCAGTATCAAACTAGGAACCTTGTGGTTTCTAGCCGAACGCTCTACCGACTGAGCTAACCCGGCCCTTTATTCAATATGTAAAAAGTATAATAATCTTTTTTTTCTTTCTTTCTTTCTTTTCATTATGTTTGATTGAAAGAGATTATCGCTTCTGTACGCCCACCACCTCTCTCTTTCTTTCCCCAATTCTCTTTCTTATTTATTTTGTCTGTGTATGATTTCCTTTTTTTTTTTTCCATTCCTCTAATTATTAAAAAAACGGAATGGTCCATTATCTAGCTGAGGGAACGACACTTATAAGAAATAAGAATTTGGTGGATAAGCAACACCAGATAATCAGGATTTACATTTTTGCATTTTATCTTGGACAATTTGGACAGTCTCATTTTTAAACCAGAGGGTGTTGCAAGACGATAACAGTCAGAAAATTAAGGAACTAGAGTATTAATCTATAGATGTCACTTGTGTAATTCTGAATCACTATTGTAAATATTGTATCTTGGTAGAATTCTAATGGTAATTGTCTTATAGATATCAAAATAGTTCCCTTCTCATTATTAAATGTATGAAAATAGCATTAATGTTTTTCTTTCTTATTGAAAAGGTATTTCTGCATTTCACATAGCGCTAATACCCTTGGGGAAATGTATGAATACAACTATTCCCCCTGCAGCTGTGGATAAATAGTAGAGCAGACTGGGTTCTTTAACCTTGGTTAGGCAACCAGTTTATGAGAAGGAAAACTCTGAATTCAAATCTATTAAACCCTCTTAAAATTGACCTTTTGTCACATCCTGCTCATGTCGAGTATATATATATATATATATATATATATATCTTATTATAATGGAGATTGTGTGTTTTTCTGTCTGTAACCGAAACTATATTCCTACTCAAGTCACAATTCTCTTAGTTATTGACAGCACATTCTCCATGATTTTATGTTCATCTAAACCTCAATTATTAATAAAATTGTCTTACATTATTAATACTGTTAACTATGTCTACATACTGACAACATGCAATTATATTTATATATACAGCAAAGTAGCGGTTTACAGTGTGAACGGGAAGGCTAATTTGCATATTAATATTAAAAAATCGAATTTAATAAATATGTGTTTAGTATTATTGATTTCTAACTGTTTGGTTTTATTTTAATGAATATAAGCAAAAATCTCTTCAATGAATCTTAAATGAAATCCATTAACAAGATAAAATAACTGTCATTTTATTCTTTACTTCCTCTTATAACTAAATACTTAAATTAGAAAAAATAACAATGAAAGACGAGAGTGATGGAAGAGTAAGTTTCAGTTGTTCCATTTTTATTATACTCCATTTCAAATCTTTTATTATACTCCCTCTGTTTCAAATCTTTTTATCTGTATTCTTATTTAGTTTCATTAGCCTTTCTAATTTAATACAATATTTTATTACATTAAAACTTAAATACTTGCACCCGGAGGGTGCATATATTTACTAGTATATATAAGGGAGGGTATGAATCATTTAATGTTGATAAATCGAGTCGAGAAAATTCAGCAACCCTGTCGCAGTCACTATTGTTGAAGCCACTACTAAACTAATTTACAACTTCCGTTTAGTGTTTCTAGCAAGACTATGCGCCCTCCGCCCGTAAGTATTTATGTTTTTGAAGTAATGAAATATATTAGAATAGAAAGACAAACAAAATTAAATAAGAACGTTTATAAAACGATTACACTTATTCTAATCATATTCTAATTGTTTCTATATGATTATTCATAGATTTATTTTATTACGTTGGAGAATAAAACAATAATATTAGGTCAATAAACCTAAGTAATTATTTATTAAAGTCGGTTTTGTTAAAACCAGTATGCAAATTAACCATTCATATATTATGTAAACCATTATTTCTTAGTGATATATGGTGAACAATAATGATAATAGTGAAATAGTGATATATGGTGAACAATAGTGATATATGGTGAAACCATTATTTCTTAGTGATATATGGTGAACAATAACGATAATAGTGATATATGGTGAACAATAGTGATATATGGTGAAACCATTATTTCTTAGTGATATATGGTGAACAATAACGATAATAGTGATATATGGTGAACAATAGTGATATATGGTGAACAATAGTGATATATGGTGAAACCATTATTTCTTAGTGATATATGGTGAACAATAATGATAATAGTGATATATGGTGAACAATAGTGATCTATGGTGAACAATAACGGAGAAACCATTATTTCTTAGTGATATATAGTGAACAAGAATGGTTACTTTCAAAGAAAAGATGATTCAATCAGTTAGAAAAGGATTGGCATACAAGAGACAGAAAACAGGCGTAAGAGAATTGGTTAATAATCATTCTTTAACCAAAACTAAAGTGATTATGGTTTGGTTTGGTTTCTTCCTTTTCTTTATGATAAAAATTCTCACCCCTCTCTATCTTTTCCCTACTCTCTTTCTTTCTTTCCTTCTTTTGTATTATATTTTTCTGTGTAACATGTCCTTTTTCTTCTCTTTTTTTCCTTTATAATAAAAACGGAATGGTCCATTATTTAGCGGAAGTGACAACACTCAAAAGGAATAAGACAACACTATATAATCAGGATTTACATTTTTGCATTTCATCTTGGACGATTTGAATGGTCTCATTTTTAACTAGAGGGTGTTGCAAGAGGATAATGGTCGTACAATTAAGGAACACGAGTATTAATATATAGACACCTGATGTTCATGCCTACTTTGGCTGCCTTACTGTCAAGAATTGTAAAGTGAACAGTGAATTGTCATTAGCATATGTCTGTCAGTTTCTAAGAGCTTAATTCCAATTCAACTTGATCCCATAAAGTAGTTCATTAGATGATTTATGATACAGTTAAAAAGAGCAATAGACAATGCTCTATTACTGAGACATCTTAGTGGAGATAGACATAGCTCTGGCTGTCAGTGAATTAGGTGAACGCTGACAGTCTGTAGCTGTCACTGTTTTAGGCTGATTCCAGCAGTAAACAGATTTTGCCTTGTCATTGGCATCATGTCCGGTTTTAGGCCTCCCCTTCCTACTTCCTCCTCCAACCCCAAATAAAGTACCCCATGACCCTGGTAAAAATGGTTACCTTATAAAAAATAGTTCTTGGGTTTTTAATAACCCCTATTATATGTGTAAGTGCATTTTCTGAGATTGTTTGGAGTGCTTATTTTGCCTTTGTGTTTTATGATGAGTAACTCTCTGCTGTTTGTGCAGTGAAATAGAAAAGGGTTTTAAATAAAAGATAAAGTCTTGGATTGAGTAGGAATTTTTGGTATTGTCAAGTCTAAAAGAGTGCTGGCAAAAATCTTTCTTTCCATTGAGATGTTCTTTTGAGCAAGTCAAGTTTTTTGAGGCTCCGATTGTGAGCAACTTTTGGCGGTATTTTTGAAACCGCAATTCTTAGAACCACTAAGATATTGGTCCCTTTAATGTGCAAGTCCCTAAGTGCCAGCAAAGGTATTTAAGTCCTCCATTCTCTTCTCTGAAACTGCATTTATTTACATGTTGTTATTTTGGTTTAATTTGTAATTTCTCAAAATGAGAAATATCCTTTTCCCCTGTTGAATTATTGTTTGTGCTTTTTTGTGGCATTTGAGTTCTAAATACCCCAAACCCCCCTTCATATGTGTAATTTGTAATTCATAGTTTTAGCTTTGAATGTTTTTATAGTTGGAATTTTCTGTGTAATATTTGTCTATTTTATTGTATTTGTATTTTATTGTATTTTGTGTGATATTGTGACTTATACGAATTTTCGTTTAATTCACAGTTTTCACGGCATTCACTGTATGAAAAAATAAAGAACTATTTTTGAACTACGGTGTTGTCTGTACGTCCTTGAGCGCACAGTGCGAAGCAACTTCTTTGTAAAGACACGGAAAGCCAAATTTGTTGTCAGCAAAATTGTGGGACTGTCATTAACACAGTCGAACTAAACAGACGTCTTTTTTTCATTGCTCTAGAAAGCAATAAAATTAATGTTTTTTTTAAAGAAAATAAGAGAAGTGATGACTTTTTTTTTTAAATCTGTCTATTCATTATCAGAATTATATTCTTTATTAACTTGCAAATCTTCATCTTCAAATTACATAGATCTGAATTAGACACACATTTATGTTTACTGTTTGTTTAATATTTATGAAATCTAAGTTAAGTTTCTTATATAAGTTATATAACTTAACTACCTCGTATATTTAACTTATGACAAGAAACAAAAAAAGTACTCTAACATATTTGTTTATGTGATAATTACTTACATAATGAAAAGGTTTTTGTTTTGTTTTCTTCTTTTTTTTAAATGTATTATGTTGGGCGATGAAAATTGGATACTTTACAACAAAAAAAAGGGGTCCAGTTTAGCTCAGTCTGTAGAGCATCCGCCTTGGAATTCCGAGGTTCTGAGTTCGATACTGCTCACCACCAACTCAGTGTATAAGTAGCACAGATTAGATATGATCTGTGTGGTAAAATGGGGAGCTGACTATAGGTGTGGAGCTCCACCCCAGTAAAAACAATCTCCCTGGTTTAGTGCTAGCAAAAAGGGGATAGACTCCCTCGCTGTCCAGCTGATACTGACAACAGGCCATTCCGTCAACAACTTTACAACAATGTGAAACATAAGAGATTATTGAGATCTCGCACGTCATGTGATTTGACTTAATTAATTCAGTTCCAGCCAAAATGTGACGCAGTGCAGATGTGTAACTGCGAAGCTGTGACTCCCCACGCGGTGAAACGGGCAATGTAGAAATAAAACCTTTGATCAAAGTAGTTACAAGTCTTGTTAATTAATTATGCATGACTTAAAAGATGCCCTTAAAATAGAAGAGACGACAAGAACTAAGAAGATACTAAGAAGTAAAGAAGACTAGACGATCACACAAATGGCTGAAAGTAAGGAGTTAGAAAGAAGCAACAAGAAGGAACTAGACGTTCACATCATGGCCGAAATAAAAGGAAGAAGATAGAGAAGAACAAGTAAGTCCAGAATCTGTCTGTCACTCTCTCTCTATGTTGGTCCACTCTCTCTCTTTCTCTCATGTGAAGAACAATATTGTTTATATACCCACAACATGGGTACATACCAAAATCACCAACTATACCAAAGATTTATCTTTATACAAGATGGTGATGCTAGACACCCAGCAGGACGAAAATCAAAACCTGTGAAAGGGCGGAGGAAGCTTCTCACTCAATGGCCATCTAGCACATTAACGCACATAGAAATACCTGGGTTGGTATCCAGGAGCATAATAGTCTAAATAACCCGCACTGCCTTGTGGGTATCCTCTGGAGAGGAAAAGACTAAGGGAGAAAACCCTGACAGAAATCACGGGTTGGACTCCGTTAGGCAGTCCAGTGTGTAAAACACTATCTGGCAACTCCTGCAGCCAAACTGATACTGAATGTATTGGTTCACTATTCCTTCGGATCACGCCAGCAAGGCAGAGAGGGGGACCCTGTCACTTGGCCAACCCAGGGCCTACATACATCTTGCCCAGGCTCTTTTTTTTATGCTTGATGCTATTTATATGATTAGACTAGAAGGGCATTATCTACTATGAACTCTTCCCAGAGAACAAATAATTCAAACAGTATTGCTACTAATTAAACCAATTGAAGGTAGAAATCAATGAAAAGCAGCTGGAATTAGATAATGAAAAAAGACATGATATAGAATGTTTCCTTGAATAGCATTCCCAGCACTTTAGCTGATTTTGGTGGACATTGACAAATTCAGACCTCAATCGGTTCAACTTGCAATTTATTGTGTATTTCCATCTCTTTAAAATATTTATATGGTTGTATATATGTATACATGCAGTAGCAAAATGAAAATGTTCAATAATCTTGTGGTAAACTTTTTAAAAAACAAAAAGCGCTGATATCTGTACCTCTTATTTTCTAAATAATAGGTTACAGCACAGAGATACATACAATTTGAGTACAGAATCAGAAAGAAGATATAATTTTACATAAGAATGCCAAGTTTTATCAAAATTGCTCAAAAAAAAAAAAAAAAAAAAAAAAAAAAAAAAAAAAAAAGAAATGATGAAGAAATTACTGAATTTCTTGTTTTGAATTGGTCTGTGATTTGACATATTTTTTGAGTAAAATCATGTCCACTTTTGTACCTCCAATTTTGGGGCTTTAAATTCTCATAATTTTTTTAACCATTGGGGATATTTGCATAATTCAAACAGTTTTGAACTCCATTTACAGAGCTTTATATAACTAATGTAATTAAATAACAATAACCACAAATAAAAAAAATCAACTGGGAATGCTACTTTCATGATCAAACAAAATGCTTCTAGCTTGACTGAGAATTTTTTCATTCATCTGCTGTATTGATAGCAACTCTATGTGGCTGTTGCAGGCCTCTGGATAGTCAACTAAAAACTGACCAGATTGTCTGAGGTGTGGAAAGCACACATCAAAATCATTAATATAACAAATCTGTTTAGAACCTTGCATGGTGTAATGGTTAACAACATAGGCTAGCAGTCCATTGTCAGTGAATTTGATTCTTACTGGGTACTCAAATATTTGTGCTAAACTAAGCTAATCAATTAATGCCGGGTTAGCTCAGTCGGTAGAGCGTTCGGCTAGAAACCACAAGGTTCCTAGTTCGATACCGGTCCCCGCCAACTCAGCGTATGAGTAGCACAGGGATCTGTGCGGTAAAGTAAGGAGCTGATGGTAGGTGTGGCGCTCCACCTCAGATGCTAAAACAATCTCCATGGTCTAGCGCTATTGAAAAGGGGATAGACTCCCTCGCTGACTGGCTGATACCAACTTTAGGCTGCCCCGTCAACTTTACTTACTTACTTTTTAAGCTAATCAAAATAAATCAAACCATAAACAATTTGGATTATTTGAATTATTCAGACTATTGTCCTCATCTTCATTTATGTCCCGATTATGACATGAAGGCTCCCAAGTTTGAAAAGAAGGTTCCAGAGTTCAACAAGAAGCACCTGAAGAAGGCCGGAGGGCATATTGGCTGAAACGTTGTGTAGATAACAAGAAACAATAGTCCAAATAATCCAAATTATCAAGCTTCATCTCAAAAATTCAGAAAAATACTAATATCTAGTAATAAGAATAATTAATTGAAATATGATAAAATTGACACTGTAGGTAAAGAGTTTTTCCTGCAAGTTTTAGCAAAAATAATTATCATGTTGAAATAGTATAACTGGTACTGATTTGAATTTTTCTATTATTAATAAACATTATTCATTATTTGTGAAAGTGTTTACATAAATTAGCTTAAATTGCTTGCTTATATTAAAAGATCATTTTATACTTACATTGAAAGGTATGAGGATAATGGTACCTTGATATTTTGTATCTTTGATTGCTCGAGGAGTGCGATTATCAAGCCGAATCAAATTCCGTTGTCTATCTACACGATAGAGTTCAAACTTTTTACCTTCCAAAACTGGATAAATATTAGTGAGGAATTGTAAAAATCGGTCTTGATTTTGTTTAAGGCACAGATATGTCTTTCTTGGAGTTCCATCCATATAGTCTTGAGCTGGAAAACCTAAAATTAGAAAAAAAAAAAAAATGAAATCATAAAAAAAGAAAAGAAAACAATTATTTAAAGATTTAATAATCTTCATACAATGACTGCTATTTACACAGTAGCATTGCAACCAACAAAACCTTCATCAGATGATGACTTTGGGTTCAGGAATGGTTTCAGGGCCAAAGCATCATTATTACTAACCCAGAGTGCCCCAGCAGTATCTCACGATACCACCAGACTTTGTTAGTTTGATGTCACATTGTAGGATTGCCATATTCATGCTGATGCGGTTAGAGCTTTATTCTGGATCTTTTTGATGTATTTCCTCTTGTCTGGTGGAGAAAGTCCAAATTTAGTCAAAGATGCCAAGGTTGAGTTGGCATCCAACTTCAATAGGAAATACATCCATTATCCATCTATTTCTGAAGCATTGTTCTCATAGATTTTCATATTTTTCCAACTCAATTTTTCTATTTAACCCATAGATGGAACCCTAACAGGTACTACCACTCCAGGTCAGAGTGGACCAGGGAGCAATGGTGATAAAGAGGCGCTCCATATTGCCCAAACCTCTAAAATTGGAGTTTAACGTCATTCCCAGGACATGAAGACCTTCAGCTACCGCCTTCTAGCACCAATATGATAAAAAGGGTTGGGGCTTGCCATTAGGGTAATAGGGTTGGGGCAATCATATAGGTGCTAGGGCTTGACGTGACCAGGCGATTGGTCGGAGGGGCCTCTCCGACCACCCATCTAGCCTAAGTAAGGGTTTAAGTGCAGTGTTGCATGTCATGGACTGCTCAGCCATCTGGGCTCCATCCTTAATCATCATGGGTCGCCACTCATGGCCAACAGGTAGCCCCATTCAGGGAGTCTTACCCCTCTGCAGAGGTGCAGTCGGTGTATTCTAACACCCCAGCTGACAGGGCATCATCTGCAGTGATGCTGATAGCTTTTTGATTTAGTGCATCCTGGGGCACACATATTTGCTTTGAATGAGTCCCCAGGGAAAATTAAAGGGTCCCAACTAAAGTTTCTTAATAGACTGTAGGCTTTTTATCTATGATCTGGGGAAACAACTGACACACAAAAATCTAAAAAGACACAGTAAAATCATATCCATGCATCCCAGTGTTTTCTTTTTTCTTCACTCACCATTTCCAGCTAACTGTAAATACATTTCAATAGTTTCTTAGAAATGAATTACACAGGATAGGTTACAAGGTAGGAGTTAGACGGCTTTAGTTGTTTCCCTAGATCATAAATAAAAACTAGCCCGGTTTTATTAGAGAGGATGTCTCTCAGGGTTTGCTCTTCCACTGTGGCAGAATCATTGGGTGGGTTGCAAAATAAAAGATCTATCAGAAAACAACCAAGTCTTGTTAATTGATTATTAAAAACAAGAAATGACCAATCCAACAAAAAAAGAAGAACCAACCCTTAACAGAAAGCCCTGAAGAGAAATCAGCCTGAAGAAAATGGCAGCTGAGCTAGAAGCAGTAAGCAGAGAGTAAACAAGTAAGACCATCATCCCCTACTTTATCTCTCTGCCTGTCTCTCTCTCTCACTGATTATATACACCTAACTAAAGGGGGAATATAACAAAAAAAGTAGTTTTCTACTCTTCTCAACTTCAGGTAGCTATCAAAATGGTAAAATCAGGTAAAACCTCCAACCTTAATTACCGTAAATCCTCAAGTATAGTCCGCCCTTGAGTATAATATGCAGGGGATTTTTAGGGGGCTGTACCTCTGAAAAAAATGTGTCTGAATAAACATTGCTGGACAGCAAATAAAGACTCGAACATTGCTTAGAAAATATTTTTCATTTTTAACCTCGTATATAGTATGCACTAGGGATTTTGATCTTTAAATTTTGGGAAAAAAGTGCGGATTATACTTGAAGATCTACGGTATATCTTATTGGAGCTACTGAAGTATGAAAGTCTTTCTATTCAAACATGACTGATATCGCTTACTCTTCAGATATGGGTAACTAAATGGTTTAAGAATGGAGAGATGCAAATATTGTAACTACCTTTAAAAAAAGGGTGACAAGCAGCAATGTGGAAACTTTCTTTATTCACTGTCACAGGAAAGTCCCTGGCTAAAATTGTTGGATTATTTCGGCATATAAGATGTGCTGTAGGCCCACCACTTAAACTTACAGACTCTGCGTGGGTGCATGGATTAAAGCCAGCCAATCAACATGCTCAAATACGTGGTTAGTTAACTAGTTAATTGCTAATCTTGAAAGCTGTTCATTTGCACGTATTCGACATGGACAAACGAATCTGCTCAACAAAAGGATTCTGCCTAAACACAGAGGAACAACCAAAGATTCTTCACTAAGAAACAACCAAAGGATTCTACCTAACACTAAGGAACACAGGGGATCTCCACTGCAAATGCTTTCACTTGCAGCCTAAAAATGGCCACGAAAATCTTAACAAAAATATTTCTTTGAAAACTCAAGGTAAATTCCTGATGTGTTTTATTTCCTGTTGGCAATTTTTAAACTGAAGAGCTTTTTAATTGGATGGAAATAATCAATAAATTGGTAAAAAAAAATGAAGGAGTTTGATTTTGGTTTGGTTTGGTTTAGTTTGTTTTATGGCATATCAACCACAGTGGGTCATTTAATGCCTATAAAGTTTTGAAATAAATTCATTTTAATGAATACACAATTTTTTTATAAATAATTTTTCTATTTAACCCATAGATGGGACCCTAACAGGTACTACCACTTCGGGTCAGAGTGAACCAGGGAGCAATGGTGATGAAGGGTGCTACACATTCCCCAAACCTCCAAAACTGGAACCTCACCATCAGATAGAGTTTAACGTCATTCCCAGGCATTTAAACCCTCAGCACCGCCTTTAGCACCCATATGATAAAAAGGGCTAAGGGCAATAGGGTTGGAGCAATCATATAGGAGCTAGGGCTTGACGTGACCAGCCAATTGATTGGAGGGGGCCTTTCCAATCACCCGTCTACCCCAAGAAAGGGCCAAAGTGGAGTATTGCAAGTCATGGACTGCTCAACCACCTGGGTTCTATCCTTAAGCATCACGGGTCGCCACCCACAGCCAACAGGTGGCCCTATTGGAGGAGTCTTATCCCCTCTGCAGTGGTGCAGTCGGTGCATTCTAACCCCAACCGACAGGGTGGGAAATGAAAGAGTAAGATTTGGTCCTAACATCAGTGTTATTTCATATTTGTATATTTACATAATTTACAATAATCTTTATCTCTCATAATTTATATACATAATTTTGATGTTTCTTTCATGTCAACAATAACGAAAGAATTATTCAAATTGAAGAAATGTTATTACTGTATTTGATAGCATATAGGACGCACTTTTTTCCAAAATTTTGGCTCAAAAAATTGCCCTGTGTCTTATACATCGTAGGTGAAGTTTGAGACCTAGGCTAATCTTCTCCATGATGCTCACTAACCCAGCTTACGCTCAGTACTTTTACCTACCCTAAACTCCATGCATCCTTATTTTATAGCTATGTTTCTGCTTGTGTAATGCACAGCTAGACTGTTTTCAACAATATATGCTTAAATACACTAAAAACTTTTATCCTGAATCTGACCTGCTGAAATGAGGGTGCGTCTTATATGCCATCAAATACGGTACTTAATGTTTTAGTGATTTGAAAATTAATAAATAAAGAATAAAGAATAAAG
>CM042146.1:76905324-77012626 GCA_023376005.1 Doryteuthis pealeii | reverse complement strand
AATAACATATTATATTCATAAATATATAGTAAACGAGTGCCTATTGTCGTATCAGCTGGACAGCGAGGGAGTCTATCCTTTTCACTAGTACTTAGACCAGAGAATTGGTTTTGGTATCTGAGGTGGAGCACCGTACCTATCATTAGCCTCCCCACTTTACTGCCACAGATCCTTATTTTAAAAATTTAGAATACGAGCTGTGCTACTCCTGTGTTGTGTGATGAGAGACGTATCAAACCGGAATCCTTGTGCTTCCTAGGTGATACGCTACCGACTAAAGTAACTGACCCTCAGTGTTATTTTATTTTAATCATTTTTCCCTTTTAGTGCTATTTCTTTCATTTAATCTCAGTTGCTTTCACTGTAACTGCTATACTCAAGTTATAAGTATGGAAGGGTAATCCAGAGTTGAAATTTTTAAGACCTTATTTTTCCAATGCAGTGTCATTGGGGAATGAGAAAAGTATTGCTAAATGAACCAGGCTTTTTTCTCTGAAATTTTTCTGAATTTTAGATGAGGCTTGATGATTAGATTCATCGCATTATTCGGACATTTTGTCCTCATCTTATTTTATTTGTACACACGTTCGGCTGATGTACGCCTCCAGCCTTCTTCAGTATTTTCTCTCGACTCGGAACAATCTCGGACTCGCGAACCTTCTTCAAAGTTCCGTGATGGCTCCTGATTATTTGACAAGGAGTTCATGAATCGAAGCTTCCAGAGTCCGACAAGAAAACCTGAAAGGCCGGAGTACATCGGCCGAAATGTTTGCTACAGCGATAACAATGAAGATGAGACAATAGTCCGATAATGCAGATAAATACGAACAGGCTTTTCTTGTTTACTATAACTTTGGATTTACCCTTACTGCTACTCTAACCTGGACTAAGACCGGGGTTAGCTCAGTCGGTAGAGCGTTTGCTAGAAACCACAGGTTCCTATTTCGATACCGGTCCCCGCCAACTCAGCGTATGAGTAGCACAGGCGATCTGTGCGGTAAGTTAAGGAGCTGATTAGGGTGTGGCGCTCCACTCAGTGCCAAAAAAAAAAAACAATCTCCATGGTCTAGCACTATTTGAAAAGGGATAGACTCCCTCGCTGACTGGCTTGATGACCGACTCTAGGCCGCCCCGCTCGCTTTACTTATAATATAACCTATTAACCACCTACTAGTCTCCCTTTCTGTGATTATATTAAAAACTTTTTTTGTGTTTCAATCTAAGTTGTTCTTAAAGAGCTACAAGAGAATCACAATGGAGGCATTCATGATGTAACGGTTATTGTCATAGGAAATGGACATGAACACTGAATTAAATATTCCTGTATGAAGCTTGTTTGCATTTCCATATAGTGCTAATACATTGGAAAAGGTAGCATCCAAACTCTTCCATCAGCTATGAGTAAATTAGTAGGGGCAGATGGCTTTTAATCTGCAGAGATGCTGATAGGTATGCGTATTGTGTCCTTGACTCACTAAATCTAATCCTCTTGTCATAACTTGGTTTTGCCTATGTTAAATTCAGTTGATTTAACGGTGCAAAAAGAAAACATTGTCAATCATAATTTTCATTATTTCCGTAAGCTGAAAATTTAAAAAAAAAAAATTCAGGAGCTTGTTTTAATGTTTCTTTCTTTCGAATGGAAAACATTTTTCAGATAATAATTAGATTTTTATGAAGCTTTCATTGTTGTTAAATATAGGGGAGGGGATTTTTACAGGGAAAATTTTGGTGCTACCTAGAACTCTGACAGTTATTTTGCTCCATATAGCTACTTATCAATGGCCTGAACAGAAAACTCAAAACGCTTAAAAAGAGCCAAATTTTAACTGACATTGTAAACTCGCTTGTGAGCAAAAGCAAACTCCAATTTTGTTATAAATAATATTCAATATATGTAGAAATAATAATTTTAAGAAAGAAAATTATATGTAGTGCCACTTTGTTTTTTCACTTATTATCTTCGCCACTTGAAAAATCAGAAATCATTCATAACGTAAAAAAGGTTTATTTTATGACTATTTGATAAACATTTTGGATTCCTCAGCCTAAAAGCCTTCTATAAACAATTTTTAGGAGATGGGAGCACTACGATACACATTTTATAGACCAGTGGTTCTTCAAACAGTGCCACCCGGTCACATGGTGATGCCTGGCACACTTGGTGCGCCCCAGAGCTTTTTCAGGTGGGCTCTGTAGTATTCCTTGTAAAATCTATCAGATATGAAAAGCAAATGTATTATAAGTTATTATATTATACCATTTCTTACGAACACTCTGCTTGTTTCGTTGGCAACATATTATGATATTATAAGTTACTTTTCTTGCAACTAAATAAAACACAGTTAAACAATTTTATTGAGAAAAAATGAAAATCAGTATGGTGTTTATTGAAAGTTAAAAAACACAAAATTTTAATAAAAATATAAGATCATAAACTGTTTTTCTTTATATGAAGATCATCTGTCATGCCACTTCATCACTGTCATCATCACTGTCATCATCTTCTACAGCATTGTTTCCAGTAATTTCCACAGCATGTATCTCAGATAAGATGGCGAAACCAGCCATACCAAGTGATGAAATGTTTGCGTATTAATGTATGTCCATTTAGAAGCCAAAAAATTATATTCTTTGTGAAATGACAAAAGCTTTCTGTGGACAGATGCAGTTATAGTCCACTATTTTTCTGAACCAAACTCAGATGCTCCAACAATCCATGCAAGAAAGTTATATAAAATGTGGGATTATAGAGGTATGTTAAGTTGCTTTTTGTAAATGTGTTATTTTTTTATATTTAACAGTTAACTTAATAACATATTAGTCCTATTTTGTATACATGCGCTATCAAGTATCTGTAGTATTGTAAGTGCGCCCAGACTGTATGCCACTGTTATAGACAAAAATAGATTACAAAATGTCGCCATTTTCTGCCCCCCCCTCAAAATTTTTTGAGTTTTAAAATTGACATAACTTGGCGAATATTTCGAATGGGAGTTCAAATTTGGGAGATTGAGTCTAACTTAACCTAGTCTACAATCTGTACAAAATTTAGAAAAATTGAAGTGGTGGGTGACATGGCCTTGATGATCCTGACATGGATTACCCATGCTATTTTGAACTTCTTAGCTGTTTCAAGTCGGTTTTCCCCGAAAAGTTAATATGATATGAAAGTGATATTTTACGCCCTCCCAAGTCTTTTCTTGACAAGTAAATGTAAATGGGTAATCCATGTCAGATCATCAAGGCCATGTCACCCACCCACTTCAATTTTTCTAAAATTTTGTACAGATGTAGACTAGGTTAAAGTTAGACCATCTCCCAAATTTGAACTCCCAATTCGAAATATTCGCCAAGTTATGTCAATTTTAAACTCAAAAAATTTGAGGGGGGGGGCAGAAAAATGGCGACATTTTGTAATCTATTTTTGTCTATAACAGTGGCCATACAGTCTGGGCGCACTTACAATACTACAGATACTTGATAGCGCACTGTATACAAAATAGGACTAATATGTTATTAAGTTAACTGTTAAATATATAAAAAATAACACATTTAACAAAAGCAAACTTAACATACCTCTATATATCCCACATTTTATATAACTTTCTTGCATGGATTGTTGGAGCATCTGAAGAATTTGGTTCAGAAAAAATAGTGGACATAACTGCATCTGTCCACAGAAAGCTTTTGTCCATTTCACAAGATATAATATTTTTGGCTTCTAATGGACATACATTAATACCAAAACATTTATCACTTGGTATGGCTGTACGCCATCTATCTGAGATACATGCTGTGAAATTACTGGAAACAATGCTGTAGAAGATGATGACAGTGATGATGACAGTGATGAAGTGGCATGACCAGTGATCTCTCATATAAAAAAAAAACATTTATGATCTTATATTTTTATTAAGATTTTGTTTTCTTTAACTTTCAATAAACTACCATAAATGATTTTCATTTTTCTCAATAAAATTGTTTAAAACCTGTGTTTTTATTTAGTTGCAAGAAAAGTAACTTATAACTATCATAATAATGTTGCAACGAAACAAGCAGAGTGTTCGTAAAGAAATGGTATAATATAATAACTTAGTATACATTTGCTTTTCATATCTGGATAGATTTTTCAGGAATACTACAGAGCCCACCTGAAAAAGCTCTGGGGCGCACCAGTGTGCCCAGGCACACCAGTGTGACCGGGTGCACTGTTTGAGAACCACTGGTCTATAAAATGTGTTCTAGTGCTCCCCATCTCCTAAAAATTGGTTTATAGAAGCTTTTAGGCCTGAGGAATCCAAAAATGTTATCAAAATAGTCATAAAATAAACCTTTTTTACGTTATTAATGATTTCTGATTTTTTCAGTGCAAGATCAATAAGTGAAAAAAACACAATGTGGCACTACATATAATTTTCTTTCTTTAAATTATTATTCTACATATATTGAATATTATTTATACAAAAATGGAGTTTGGCTTTTGCTCACAAGCGAGTTTACAATGTCAGTTAAAATTTGGCTCTTTTACGTTTTGAGTGTTTCTGTTCAGCCATTGAATAAGTACTATATGGAGCAAAATAACTGTCAGAGTTCTAGGTACCACCAATTTTCCCTGTAAAATCCCCCTCCCCTATATTTAACACAATGAAACTTTCATAAAAATTAATATTATCTTGAAAAAATTTTTCCATTCGAAAGAAGAAACATTAAACAAACTCCTGATTATTTTTTTTTTAAATTTTCAGCTTACGGAAATAATGAAAATTATGATTGAAAAACAATGTTTTCATTTTTGCACCGTTAAATCAACTGAAATTTAACATAGCCAAAAACAAGTTATGACAAGAGGATTTTAGATTTTAGTGAGTCAAGGACACAATACGCATACCTATCAGCATCTCTGCCAAGATTAAAAAGCCCAATCTGCCCTACTATTTACTCATAGCTGGATGGAGAATAGTTGGATGCATACCTTTTCCAAATGTATTAGCACTATATGAAATGCAAACAGCTTCATACAGGATATTTAATTCAGGTTTCATGTCCATTTCCTATGACAATAACCATTACACAATGAATGCCTCCATTGTGATTTCTCTTGTAGCTCTTAAGAAAACAAACTTTAGCAATTTGAAAAAAAAAAGTTTTTAAATATAATCAAAGAAAGGGAAACTAGTAGTGTTAATAGTAATATTAATAGTCCAGGTTAAAAGTACAGTAAGGGTAATCCAAAGTTATAGTAAACAAGACAAAGCCTAGTTCGTATTATTGCATTATTCGACTATTGTCCTCATCTTCATTGTTATCTGTACAACGTTTCGGCTAATGTACCCTCCGGCCTTCTTCAGGTATTTCTTGTCAGACTCTGGAACCTTCTCGGATTCATGAACCTCCTTGTCATAATCAGGAGCCATCACGGAACTTTGAAGAAGGTTCCCGAGTCCGACAAGAAGAAATACCTGAAGAAGGCTGGAGGGTACATCAGCCGAAACGTTGTACAAATAACAATTAAGATGAGGACAATAGTCCAAATAATGCAGATAATACTAATCATCAAGCCTCATCTTAAAAATTCAGAAAATTCAGAGAAAAAGCCTGGTTCATTTAGCAATACTTTTCTCATTCCCCAATGACACCTGCATTGGAAAAATAAGGTCGTAAAAATTTCAACTCTGGATTACCCTTACCATACTTACAACTTGGAGTATAGCAGTTACAGTGAAAAGCAACTGAGATTAAATTGAAAGAAATAGCACTAAAAAGGGAAAAAAATGAATAAAATAAAATAACACTGAAGGGTCAGTTTAATTCAGTCGGTAGAGTATCCACCTAGGAAGCACAAGGTTCCAGGTTTGATACCGTCTCTCATCAACACAACACAGGAGTAGCACAGCTTGGATCTGTGCAGTAAAGTGGGGAGCTAATGATAGGTACGGTGCTCCACCTCAGATACCAAAACAATCTCTCTGGTCTAGTACTAGTGAAAAAAGGATAGACTCCCTCGCTGTCCAGCTGATACCGACAATAGGCCAGTCCGTTTACTATATACTTTACTGAATATAAATATGTTATTGCATTAAGTAATTATTAGTTATTATTGGTTTGAGGTATTTCTGCAGTGGAGTCTTGCAACAAATGCCAATGTTTTCCATCTTTTACAATAATGGCCAACCTGGGTAGATTTATACTTTGTGTTGGTGGAGTTGCAATGCCAACATTATTTCCAACATTTATTAAAACTAGAGTTCCAGCTCGCATTCCAAACAGCTTAAAACAGCACGCCTCTCTCGCTCTCATATATATATATATATATATTTAAATAGGTATGCCCACCTAATTAATTAATTATTAATTAATTTTCAAAATTAGGTACACTTCAATCAAGCACATATTCTCCCAAAAATTGTCGGCTAAAAAAAAGCCATATCAAAACACATTGCTTGTGTATTTACTTCTCATATATATATATATTGTTGTCTGTTGGCTGAGAAATATCAATGATTGAGGTTGTCTGGGGTCTTTGGTGAATGACTAAGGATTTTCATATATAAAAAAGATGCCTGGATTTTCATTTTCATGTATAAAAAAGATGCCTGGATTGACAAATCCAATTTCATATTTCGTTATTATTTCTCCTGTGGTGAAGCATGTATGCCAAAATGCTCAAATAAAACTATTGCTTTTAGTTGGTAATCTTCTATTCTCTATGCATATAAAATAAAGTAAGTAAAATCGTTGGGGTGGCCTAAAGTCGGTATCAGCCAATCAGTGAGGGAGTCTATCCCCTTTTCACTAGCGCTAGACCAAGGAGATTGTTTTTGTGTCTGAGGTGGAACGCCACACCTACCATCAGCTCCCTACTTCACCGCACAGATCCCTGTGCTACATATACGCAGAGTTGGTGAGGGCCGGTATCAAACTAGGAACCTTGCGGTTTCTAGCCGAAAGCTCTACCAACTCTTTTTTTTGTTTTTGTCATAACATGTACATTTTTTTTCATCCTAAACACTCATGAGAGAAATATGAAAAAAAACCATAAAAACAAAAAAATGTCTTGTGATTTAAAAAGATGTTTTACTCTTATTAGCATTACAAACATTTAGCTGAAAAACGCTGACATTTTCAAATTTGCGACCTTAATCAGTTAAATTTGCAATTTCTCAAGTATTTCTTAACCAATCTTAAAAATATCGATATGGTTGGAAAGAGAATAGAATAATCTTTCTAAATATGTAATTTTTATCGGTTTTCATCATTGAATTATTTTTTACAGCAAGTTAAAACCGTATTTTCGGTCGAACAGCTGAAAACAAAAATATGACCGGTTTTTTTTAGGATAAATTTTACACACTGTTTTGTTTTTCAAAATCAAAGTGGCTAATCTTTATCAATATTCTTGAAATTTTGCACTCAATTAGAAGATACCTGGAAGTACAAACGGGGTCTTTTATTTTGTTTCTAGGACCCATGGAAACGAAAATATGAGAGAGCAAAGTTCAAGGCTTTTTGTTTAAAAAAATATAAGAGAAGCGAAAAAGAAGTACTATGTCCGTAATATTAGAGAGTTTCAAAATTATTTTCATATAAAATTTGTGAAATTTAAAGATTGCTATACGGTTTGGGATTTGCTCCAAAAGTTTGGATTTTGAAGAAAAAACTTGAATTTAAGTGACTTTCGGATGTAAAAACACCCTGTCAACTGACGTCACAAATCAGACCTTATTGATTTAAAATCACAATTTCTCGTATATTTATGGTTCAATCTTTAAAATATTTATATGGTTGGAAAGAAAATAAAATAATCTCTCTAAATATGTAATTTGTATGTGTTTTTATTAATTGAATAATTTTTTACAGCGAGTTAAAAACGCATTTTGCTTCAAACAACCGAAAATGCGTGATAGGAATTTTTTTCCGAGAATACATTTTACACTCTACATTTTTTTGGAAAATCTAAGTGGCTAATCAATATTCTTGAAATTTTGCACTCAATTAGAAGACACCTGGAAGTACAAACAGGGTCTTTTTTTTGTTTCTAGGACCCATGGAAGTGAAAATACAATAATGCAACTTCAAGGCTATTTGTTCAAAATGTGTATGAGAAGCAAAAAAGAAGCACTATGTCCATAATATTAGAAAGTTTCAGAGTTATTTTGATATATGATGTGTAAAATGTAAAGATTGCTATAGCGTTCAGGATTTGCTTCGAAAGTTTGTATTTTGAAAAAAAAAAAAACTCAAATTTATTTGTCCGACGTGCGTAAAAGCATCCTGCCAACAGTTTAGTATGTGCATTCAACTGGCGTCACAAAATCGGACCTTATTGATTTAAAATCACAATTTCTCGCATATTTATGGTTCAAACTTAAAAAATATTTATATGGTTGTAAAGAAAAGAAAATAATCTTCCTAAATATGTAATTTGTATATGTTTTTATTCATTGAATTATTTTTTACAGTGAACATGAATTTATCCGATTTAAAAAAACAAACAACTTATGTAAAGGCCGGCTTGTAGTAGTTTTTTTTTCTTGCGATCTCTTTTCCACATTCATTGCAAAATATTAAGAATATTTTCATACTAAATGGTTTTAAAGAACATTGAATTGTTAAAAAATAATATTCCATTTTGAAAGGAATTTTGTCTGAGTTTTATTTTGAAAAATAGTATTTTTATTTTAAATAAATGAAGTTCGATATTCAACATAATGGTGATCTGTTTGTATTAGGCATACCAAAAATGAGGCTAATCTGCGTTTTTGACAAAATGACTTTAGCCCCCCCTATAGAAAATAATTTACCAAAAATCTGGGAATTATTGGATTTTAATGAAATTTTCAGTGTTTATTTATCAAAGAATGATCTTTATAATGCATTATTTATTTTATTTCAAAACTTTCTCATTTTTTTCAGGTCACTTAATTTTGACCCCCTCTTATGTTGGGGGCGTAACATTTTTTTCAAGTTGGTCTTATAGTTTTCTAATTACAGTATAAATAAAGGGATAAAAGACCGAAGTTATGAATACAAACAAAAAAAAAGATTTTTACGGTGGCTTTGTATTATTAGATATACAATTGTGCTTGATATATATGTAAATATAGATATGATCAAAAGTGAGTTTTAAAATAAATAAGATAAAATTAAAATAAAATTAGAAAATTTTTTTTTTTTTTCAAATATTTACCTTTGAAAAATCAACCTGTGCAAAATTTGTAAATGACAATGTACGTTTACGATTTCTTTGAAATGTACTGGGTCATAGTTTGTTTTGAAATGTATGATGTACGACGTACATTGTACATTTCAAAACAAACTATGACAATAATAAATAATTTGGGTTCTGTTTTTTCTGGGTCACCCTGTAATATAATGGGATTTTGATGAGAATTTAGCTGTTTAGCAAGTTTAGCTGTAATATCATGGGATTTTGAGTATGATTTGCAAGTTTTATACAATATTCATTTAACATTAATTTTTGGCATGAGAATTTTCAGATTCACACGTAAAAAAATTGATAATTATCGTATTTTATGGAAATTTCCGCAACAACGAAATTACTATTTTTCTGTACTTTTTTTTAGGTATGTTTTAAAGTCTTTTAATGTTATGAAATTTCTACACACAAAACCCTATATAAAACGTTTTTGGAGAATGTTAATCATTAAGGAAATGTAGGGTTTTTTTTCTTTTACATTATTTAATTAAAAAATAATTTAACAATGTTATAAATTTATTTATCATTATTATTATTAAGCTTGAAAAGCTAATGTCACATTGCATTAACAATATGACATTCTGTTTAATCAAATAAAGTTTAACAAAATTGACAGCATCATGGAAAGAAGGGATATATTTTTGGCCAGACAGAGATGATGTGCAAAATGTAAAGGCCAAATTTATTCTAAAAATTGATTTGGTCCCAGAATGCTTAAGTTCTGGGAGATTATGGAAAATTCCACATCATGAACATGTACAAGATTTTTATGAAAAGTTTTCTGCTATATATTTTTGAAGAAAATATATACTGATTTTTGTAATTTATTTGTATGTATTTTTTATAAATATTTTTCCCTTTTATTTGAAGATGAATAGTGAATATCTATTGCAAATGATTTCTCTTAATGAAAATGTATTTATCATGTGATTTTTAAGATTTTCAATGATAAAATATGTGTTTGACATGTAAAAAGGAATTCTAGGTCTTGTAATATAACACAGCAAGCATTTAAAAAGCTATTTTTAAGTTCAAAGCGGTGTTATTTATTTGAATTAATACTATACATGTATATACATGCAGTATTATAAAGAAAATGTTGAATAATTGGGTGTTAAACTTTAAAAAAACAAAAAACACTATCTGTATCTCTTATTCTCTAAATAATGGGTTAAAGCATAGAGATATATACAATTTGAGTGCATAATCAGAAAGAACATACAATTTTACATAAGAATACCAAAATTTATCAAAATTGCTCCAAAAATAAAGAAACGGTTAAGAAATCACTGAATTTCTTTTTTTCAAATGGTCCGTGATTTGACATATTTTTGAAACAAAATCATGTCCACTTTTGTACCTCCAATTTTGGGGCTTTAAATTCTCATAACTTTTGAACCACTGGGGATATTTGCATAATTCAAACGGTTCTGAACTCCATTTACACAGCTCTATATAACTAATGTGATTAAACAACAATAACCTCAAATAAAAAAATCAACTGGGAATGCTACTCTTATATATTCTCTTAAAAGTTATATCATTTAAGAGATTGAATTTTTGTAGTTTCATTAGTAGCAAATATGTCAAGACTAGCAGCACGTAGCTTGCAGGGTGGAAACTTGAAGATGGCCTACCAACTGAGCTAACCCAGCCTTAGTACATCATTAAAAATGGTATATCCTGCGTATTAAAAAAAAAAAAATAATATATTTTAAATTCTGAAAAATCATACAAAATACAGCATTGTGCAAATGACAAGTGGTAAATAATTATGTAAAAAAGTTTGTTTAATTTCTTACCATAGCCCTGCATTTGATAGGATCTGACTATTTCTTGTTCTAATGGGTCACATGATGTAAATTTAGGCATTTTTGCATACATGTCTGGTAAACAAAAAAGAAAACAACGGAAAAAATCCTTCTCCTTGGGACCACGTTTCATTTTTTCTCTATGAGGTCGGAGGCGCTTTTGCAAGATATACGGTAAAGTGAAGCATCCTTTTTCACCAAAAATCCTCTTGGCCGGTGACGATCCATCGAGGTGCAAATTGCCAAGAGTCGAAGCACCAAGTGTTGGATTTGTTATTCCCTGAGAGGCGACAATTGACTGATTTATATTGCTAGATAAAGAATCAGAACTGGAATGCAACAAAGAGGGGACAGAAACAGATGTAGATGTTAGACTCTCAATGACTTGGGGAGCAAGTTGAAGTAGCTGTTGTTGTTGTTGTTGCTGACTTAGTGGAAATTGTTGGGATTGTAGCATCTGCTGCTGCTGTTGTTGTTGCTGCTGCTGTTGTTGTGATTGTTGTGGGGACTGTTGAGTTTGTTGTTGTTGTTGTTGTTGTTGTAGATGTTGAACTTGTTGTTGTGATTGAATTTGTTGAGATTGTATTTGTTGTGCATCTGTATTTTCAAGTTGCGGTAATGACTGAGCAGTTTGGGAATGAGGAATCAAATTGCTCGCTGTATTAATTAACAGTTGTTTAGCAAGTTCTGCCATTGCATTGTTTGATGCAGCATTGTTGAGAGGCTGGATATTGTTGTTACTGACATTATTGCCAGAACCATTTGACATAGCAGCAGCTACGGCATTTTGTTGAGCGAAAAAATTTGCAAGCTGCATTATAATCTTTGTATTTTCATCCATTTTTCTTAGCTTATATTCTTGTTACCCATCTGCAAAAAATAATAAAAAATGTGATAAAAACTATTTAGTTTGTTTCAAAGGAAAAAAAATATCAACAAATAAAAGGAAGTTTTCTAAGCTTAAATCAAATAAAACAATGAAACATTGTCTGTCAATTAAATAAGCCCAAGATTTAAAACAATAAATAAATCTCTAAATTTCATCAGGTAACAACATGGAACACACCGGTATGATGCACTAAGTACTTGTTTACATATCCGTTCATAAAAAAAACAAAAACTTTTCAATCTACTTAAAATTTCAAAATCTAAATGAAAAACTTTTACAATGTATCAGAGAATTTAAATAAATAAAAATTACTCGAAGTAGCCAATTATTTAAATTCTAAACTGGAATTCGTTTTTCATCTAAAATCTAATAGATTTTGACAGGTTTATTATTCGCTCATCATTAGATACAATAACAAACAATATGACATTTTTGTAGGTAAAATCAATAATCGTGTCACAGAATGATGATAATCATCACATAGAAAACACATCCCTCAGGTGTTCTAACGTGACGAGATAGGTAGTAAACTCACCTTTTTTTTATTAACAATTATTTTGTCAACAATAAAATTTCAAAAATTAAAGATTTTTTTTGTGATGGAAATAATGGATCATTTTAAATAAATGTTTTTTAAACTTTAAATTTATAAAAATTAATTAAAAGGCAATAGTAAGTAGGTCCACTTCCGAATGAAATTAATTTACCATAATCAACCAGTAAGAGTTGAATTATTTTATGAATTTCATAAAATAAATACTAAATAGTAAGTACTAATATTTAATAAAAGAACAAAACAAGCATTTCAATTAAATATCAAAAGCACTGAACATCAAAATGAATTAAAAGGAGAATCACCAATTTTAAACATTGATACGATTTCCATTATTAAATAACAAAATATCAATTCTAATTTTAATAGAAAATAATAAAATAATTCATTTGAAACTAAATTTCGGCGAACGACTATTTAAACCTTTCTTTCTTGGGTAATTTTATTTTATTTTTTTTTGTCTTCGTCTTAGCAATAAATAAATAAATAAAAAGAACCGTCAGTGTCATTTAAATCAAATTTGATTTGGAACGAATATAATTGTTTTAAATTTCTTGTGTTAAGCCTTGAAGAAAAATAGTAATTTTTGTGAATAGGGAGAAAATTAAATAATTTTTGCTCTTAATAATAAAAAAAGATTGAATTTTCGTAACCGAATTAAAATGTATACACTGGACATTGGACAAAACGGTAACAGTTGTAAATATGGTTAATGAAAATAAATACGCTGATAAATTGTAATTTAAATAAAAGAAAAATATCTCCATAATCCTAGCGTGTTAATATTAGATAATGTATAATGTATCATTTAAAAATTGTATTTATTATAATTTTTAGTGGAGGAATAAAGTATAAATGTCGACAATTAAGACAGTGTGGACGATTGGCCAACAACAAAAACTACCAAATGGTTCGGATTGAACTTATGGCTACGTCGTCGACTAGACGAATATATCTTCATTATTTAGTTCATCAAGAACTAGGGCAATAAATGATGTCTACCTGAGAAAAGTCAATCATTTAAGAAGACCAAGGGAAGAGGAAAAACTTTTCAGTTCATTTTTGGTTTTACTCACGCACGTAGGTTTGCCCAATGGCGACCGACAACGGTGCAAAATGCAGCAGTTTTTTTTGTTTGTTTTGTTTTTCTTCTCTTTCTCCCTCTTTCTTCCTCTCTTTGTTTTCATTTGTGTTTCCTTTTCTTCCTGTTACTGCTTCTTCTTGGAAATGTAGAAGCTTTTATTCATTTCTTCCATATTTTTATTTCACGTCTTTAGTTTATTATACATATTCACACCAATATCCTTATTAATATATTATTCACTTTCTTTTTCTTTAAAAACCACCAAGGTTCTCTCTCCTTTTTGGCGACGGCATTATATCTCACTCCACTCTATTTTCTTCCTTTTTTTTTTACTTTGAGAAGAAAAACAAAACCTTTCAAAAATTCATTTTTCGTCCAGGTCTAAGGCTAAATTTTCTTTTTACTGTTTAAATCATTTTCTTCTGTTATGTTGATATTTCTTGGGGTTCGTCTCTCTCTGTACCTTTTTCCTTTACGTAGTTTCTTCTTCTCCTCCGCCTCCAACAATTCTTTCTTCCTCTCATCAATTTTCCAAGTTCCTTACCAGAGAAAAAAAATTGTTCAAAATATTTCAAACTTTCGATTTAAATCTTATTCCAATTTTATTTTGTTTAGTTTAAGTTTGCTAATTGTTGAAAAACTGGAAAAAAATCAACATTTTTCTTATTTCTGTGCTTGTTCTTTTAATCCTTAAATATTGTCTTCTTATATTTTCATATTATTCACATATGTCAATCTCACATGCATTTTTATTATCCATGTGGTTACCACTTGCATCAGTCAACTGTGCAGTTGCGCGCGTCAAGGCCTCCGCTTAAAAACTGACCTTGTGTCACACCTTGCTTTTGGTGGATTGGCGAGGTAAATATGAAATAAACCTATTGATTATGTTTTTATCTTTTAGAACCATATATTTCTCACCATGAAGGATTTTGTCCAAAAGTGGGAATTAATAAATTATTACCTTCTACAAAAAAAAAATTGTCTCACAAAAAATACAAACTTGCATGATTTATTTATATTAATAATTAATTATATATTAGAATTTATCAATATTAATAATTAATTATATATTAGAATTTATCAATATTAATAATTAATTATATATTAGAATTATCAAGTTATGGGGAAAAAATATAAATTTTATATTTTCTCCCCTAAACTTGATAAATTCTAAGTCTTATATTGTTATTATATACCTTTTTGTATTTATTCATGAAAAAAAGTTAGAATTCGAATAAAACTAAAACTACATACTAAAATATAGTAAACAAAAATTTTTTTTTAAAGCGTAATTTAAGTATATTTAAATTGCGCTTTTTTGCTTTTTTTTTTTTTTTTTTTTTTTGTAATTACTATAAAATGTAAAAATTATATATAAACCCAAATTTTTTTTAAATCCAAGTTTTTTTTGGGGGGGGTTAAGATTTCTGCCATTACCACATTACTGATAATTCAAATTTTGTATGATTTTAATCTTAAAACATTGTTTTTAATTTGCTAAGTCATGATTATTTATCTATTAAAATTTAGATCATTATGCAATCAATTTGAAATATTTTTAAATTGTAAACAATTGAAAAATATTCAGCAAATAAAGTTATGTTACTTTTTGTTGGAATTGTTCATCAGATAATTTTAAAACATAAAAATTATGATTATGGAAAAAACATAATTTTATGATCCTTAATGATAATCCTTAAGTATGGTTTTGGGAGTAAGCATATTTAGATTTCCATTTTCCTTAAATTGATCATACCATAACTTTCAGTAATAATTTTGTTTACCTTAGATTAAAAAAAAATATCTCTGTAAATGTATTCTTGTATTGATTCTGTACTATAGTGAAATATTTAGTAGGATAAGGGAATGGTGAGTATAAAATCTCCCATCTTTTCCATGACTTTTCTTCAGCCAGTCTATGGGAATTGAAAAAAAACTTAAATTTAAAAATTAAAAAAACTCCCATGAGCCTTCACCGGAAGAACCCTTCACACATGTGCTAGAAAAAGGACCCACTTCCGACCCCCAAGAGAATCTCTCAGCCAATCAGAATTAGGATTTGTCTGGGACAAGACACCAATACTGGCCAGGGAGAAATTTCCTTGCCACAAGGTAGCTATGTTCCATGAATAAAGCCTAAATCATTAAAACCACCTTCTGTTTTTGTCTCTTTCTTTTCTTTCAATTCCTTCCTTTTTAGCACAACCACCAAATAAGATTGGGTTAGAAAACCCTAAGAACACACACCAAAAATAACCACAACTACTTTTTAAATCCTAAAACATTAAACCCTCTTGCCACCCCATAAGTCTCATCATACTAACATTTTCATTCAACCAAAGTGTTATCTACTAATCCGTGCCAAGTTGTAATTGATATTTAAGAGTAACAATTACATATCAGGACATTTACACATTACTAATATTTTAACCTATTTTCCTGTTATGATTAATTACTAAACTTATTGATTCACACCTAAAATCACTGCTATTATAGTGATATTAGAAGCGGCTACCCGGTGTCACTTGCGTAGAGGAGGGAATTAAAAAAGTTAGTCTCGCAGATCCATTATTACTGATCCTGAGTTGGATCCTCACTGAATGCTTTATAAAAGTTCCAATGTAAAAAAGACCAGGTGGGACGTCAGGAATTTTTTTCCCAAATATATATATAAAATCTTCAATATTTTTGCACAAAAAGCAAGCTCTGGTGATAGTGAATGTGTATATATATATTTACTCTGTAGTTAATTGTTTTATTTTCATAGTTTCCTCCAGACATTCATACATACACACAACTGCCCTTTATATATGTATAGAGATATATATGTATATATGAAAAAGGAATGACTTGCTGGTGAAAATATTGGGTTGGTCTCAATATTTAGTTGATACAACTTTTACCCAGATAAGTCAGTGTTATAACAAATATAATGTGCTCAATACATAAGTAGAGAAGATTTATTATTATAGTGTTTACAGAAATAACCTACTCGAGTTTCACCATAAGGAACTTCAGGGTCAAACCCACTGAATTAATCAAGATATTGATTAATTACTGCTAACTGCAAGAGTTCATGATGTAGTTATGACCATTGAAAACACATGAATTCCTGCAGTTTGCTGTAATTAATCAGTATTTTGATTAATTCAATGGATCATAATCATAGAAAATATACAAGGTGTGTCATAAAAGTGCTGAATTTTGAAGCTGTATTTATCAAGTATAACACCTTTTTAACCTGGGGGTATGCAAGGATACCCCTAATCAGTTCATTAGTGTTTTCGAACACTATCTAGTGAAAGTCATCTAACTGTTTCGCCTGGGCAGTCGGGCACGGGGAAAATAGATGCCAGTATTCTTTCTAGGGATGTGACCACTCACCTCCCCAACCCCACACTGTGTAATTTTTTATAAGTAAAAGAAGGTGAAGATTCACGTCTGAAAAGAAAAGGCATCGCAGTTGGTGGCTGGAATGGTTATATAAAATGAACAAGTCAAGTCGAGCTCACCAAAAACAAGATGTTTTTATGTAGTGCAAAATAATTCGTACAAGTCGTATAATTCGACAAAGTTTTCCGTCGTAGTTAAAGTTGATGAGGTAGATTGCGGGTGTGACACTAGTTTGGTACAGGAGTTGGTATTTTCTTGCTGGGGCGGTGTGGTTGGGGGTGTCTCTCAGCAAAGCATTCAAAAGCGACTCTCGGTAGCAAAGGTCCCAGGCACAATGCTTAGAGTCTCACAAACGGCTCGCTTAAGTACTAATCACCCAAACCCAGGGTAGGTTCAGATGGGGGAAGAGATTTCTTCCTAACGTCAATTTTTAATCAATCTGTATCCATCATTCCTTTGTTTAAATTCTCTATCTTCCAAATTTGGAAAAATGCAACGTCGCCAATTTCTATGGTACAACCCCTTTTTCTCAAACCTCTATAGTCCTATTCCGATACTGTTACCTACCAAGAGGGTTCCATGAGGAAAGCTTTCCTCCTCCTCTCTTAATGTCTATTGTGACTACCTCTCTTATGGGTATCAACCTTTGTCTATTCGACAAACATGCATAGGCAAGCGATTTGCCGAAATCGAAGGGCCATTAATTATTCCCTTATCTGATTTCCCTCTTCGGGCAAACATTCTGTTTCTTTATATTAATCAAGAAATTTACCAGATGCCTTAATGTATTTTCTAAATAATATTTCGACATTCCCCAAATCAGGGGTGAAATAATATCCTTATCTATGTTGATTTGCCATTTTCCCAGCTAACTTAGTCAACTCGAAATTCGGTTGAATTTAAAATTATCTAACTCTGAAAGGTTTTCAAATGGATCCTTTCATTTTTCTTGACACTTAATTCATCAAAGGCATATGGCTTTTCTCAAGATTTTATATCTCAATTTTCCTTTTCCTGACCAGGCAGTTTTTAATATCTACACTACCTTGATTATATAACCTTAGAAACTTCTAAGTTATTTAGCTTTCGTTTAAGGAGATTAACCCCCTAATGTCTATAGTGTCACACAAGATAGAAATGAACAATGAATGGAACATTAATTTTTTTTTTTTCAGAATACAAGGTGTGTCAAAAAGCTTTAAAAATCTCTACTTTTTTTGACACACCTTGTATGAAACCTGCCATTCCAGGGCCCCCAAGCAGGCTCCTCTGCATTAGCCAGTGACTGGGATTAATCATTGAAATAGGAATATTTGTTCAAGTACAAAGTAGAACATAAGCTGAGCAACATTTTTATGGTTTGTGATAGCTCAATGTAAGGCATTTTCCTATTGGCTGCTCATTGACAAATTCACTATTAGTGTATAGAAAATAAATCGCCCACCCACAAGGATTTAAAAAAATCACCTTCCTGTAAAAGGGTTAATGATACATCTAATACTCATCAGTGTTTCTAGTTATGTATGGGGATTAAAATGAAATTGAAATAAAAAAAAATAACAAACTCCCATGAGCCTTCACACCAAAAGAACCCTCCACACATGTGCTGGGAAAAAGGACCCACTTCCGACCCCCAAGATAATCCCTTGGCCATTTGGACTTAGGCCTTAACTGGGGGCGAGACAAAACTACTGGTCAGGAAGGAATTTCCTTACTGTAAATCTACACTGAAAATACAAATTTGTTTGAATCAATACAACTGAGTGTTTTAATACGAAAATGTCATAAAATGTGTTCTTAATTGTGCTTGCGCATTATTTGAAATGAACTTAATTGTTATTAAGAACACATTTTATGATATTTTTGTGTTAAAACATGCAGTTGTATTGATTATGGTGAAATGAAAATGGTCGACCAAAACATATGGCTTCCTCAAAGTGAAATAAACAAGGTGAGGTTACTCTCATTTATGTAGCTAATGTTCAAATTACCTATCTCATTAAAGAGATTTTTTATCCAAGTAAAGATAAGATGATGGCTATAGTTGAAGCTTCAATACCTCATCATCATCAGATCATGCTGACAGCACAGTACATGAGTGTTTAAAACTTTTAACATCCTATACTGCCTCATTCCACCCGACCAGAAGTCACATTCGTTGTCCTAATCCACCCCAAATGATAGACTTTGATTAAATGTAATATTAAACATATTTAGAAGTCTTTATTTTAAGGTAACTTTAAATGAAAAGGCCATTTTTAACATTTTTGATAGATCCTTATAGGAATGGGGCTCTGGACTTAGAAAATTCTCAACAGGATGTTAGCTTTCTGGTGTAATGGCTATCATCATAAGAAATGGACACAGTAACTCAAGTTCAAATCCTGAATGAGGCTGTTTGTGTTTTTTCCTTGTGTGAATGCCTTTGGCAAAGGTAGGAATCCAACTATTCTCCTTCCAGCTGTGGGTAAATAGTGGGGTAGACTGAGCTCTTTAACCTTGGTATGGTAACTAGTCTAGGAGAAAGAAAACTCTGAATTTAAACCTGTTAAAGACTGCTTAAATTTCACCTTGCGTTGTATCATGTTTGTGGCAGAGGGGTTGGGTAAATATATATATAGAAATTTTGTCCCTAAAATATACATTGCATTTGAACGTCTCACCACATTTTTTCAAGAAGGTATTCTATGGTATTGGGGTTAAGATAAATATGTGGCCTTCAGAGAACCAAAAACACTAATACTGTGCTTTGAAGCATTAGTACATTTTGGTCTGAAACTACCAATCACTGTAGTAGCAGATAGCACCTTGTATGAATGCGGTCATGTTTAACAATAGACAAGATTGTCCTATTACATTTGCCTCTAGAACACTGACTAAAGTTGAAAGGAGCCAGTTAGACAAAGAAGCACTAGGAATAGTGTTTGTCCTTTGTGTTGGAGGTGCGTGGGTATGATTTTTTTAATACTATCCTCATCTGAAGTATGTTTTCCTTCATAACTTTTTTTTTCGAAGGGGGGGTCATATGGTTTAATGGCTAATGTGTAAGGCTGCGATATAGTAGTGAGTTGTAACTCCAGTTGTGGTATTACGTTCACTTTCAGACTAATACCCTTAGGAAAGGTATGAACTCCTCATTACCCAGCTATTGATTAAATAGTACCACTATTGTTCTTCTACAATGATTGCTTTGGCATTAAATAACACACGAAAGTTGATATGCCATTGATCAAAGATCCAATCCAAACATTTTGACCAGTTCATCCTTTGGTTTTATTTTTGTGCAATGTCCGTTTTAACCCTTTCACTACAAGAATTTTTAAAAAAAAGTTTTTGATATTCAAAATTATCTTTTGGGTACAACATTTTAAGAGTTAAAAAGAAAATGAAACAAGAGAACTCTTCACAAGTCAACATTTTACTTGGAAAAGACAGGAAAATTAACCAATATATAGAGAGGAAAAACAGCTAAGATAAAAATAGTTGTTTTTTTTTTAAGATCAAAACAAACTTTTATATATCAACAATTGATCTTAAAATTTAATAAAAAGAACCGTCTTTGTCTATCATTCTCAAATTTATTCCAAATTTAAATCAATTCTTTAATATAGTCAGTTCTAAATTAGCAGGTAAGGATACATGTGAGCTATGAAAAAAGACATTTTTTGTATTACTCTGTTTATACTGAACTTGAATTAATGATCTTTATTTCCACCATCATTTTAAAAATATATCAATTTTAATTATATCATATTATTATTATTATTATTATTATTATTATTATTATAATAATAATAAAAAAAAAAAAAAAAAAAAAAAAAAAGATGGTTTAATTGATATAAAAATTAGATGTTTAAAAATCTGTGAATTTTTATCTTATCTAATTAATTTTAAATCATTGCAAAGACAATGAACCTTGCCAAAATAAACTAAAATAAATTATTTTTATATATATATATATATATATATATATATTATGTGAGAAGATGAAAAGCTAACTGCAACAGCTGCACTGCAAGCAAGTAGTGAAGAGGTAGAAATAAAGGGGAGATAACAACTATGGTAACTACATAATTAATCTCTCAGCCAATCACGTTTCTCTGAACGGTATCCAGATGGTTTCTTATTCTTATTGTCAACATGAATATCGATAATGAAATGATGAACAACAGTCAAGAAATTCACGAAAATAGGAGCGCACTCTAATTAACAGGTAGTCGCTTTCATGTATAATAGCTTAATATTATTTAAATCGATGCCATCAAGAAGATAATAATTGCTCAGTAAAAGCCAATTCCGCCCTGTAAATTCTACACACCATTTCTTCAGTTGGAAATCGCCGCTTCTTCATAGCCGCTTTTGTTTAACGACCTAACAATATTTTTTTTTTTTTTTTTTTTTTGTACATTGAGGAATTAAAAGCAAATAATATTGATTTAAATTTAATAGAACCTGATTATTTATTTTTTATAACTCTGTTTATTTTTGAGCTGATGTGGTTTTTTTTTTGGGGGGGGGCATGATCCCTGAATTGTTTAAGTAAACAACTTATGACATTCACAATGAGAATATATAATAATAATAATATATAAAAAGTACTTCATTTTATGTAATTTCTTTCATACACCCCTTTTATTTTATTTCATTTTATTTATTTATTTGATTCAAATATTAAATCGAATAAAATTTCCTGACAACGCGCATATTTACCTGCACATTTTTAGACTTTTTTTTTTTTTTTTTTTTCGGGACGAAGCTATATCTTTGAAGTAAGTCTTAAAAGAATACAAAAATACATTTACATTAAAATGTCTATTCAGTAATTCACTGATGGAATAGAAAAAAGTCTTCTATGATAATTGTTAAAAAAAGAAATAAACAAAGCAAGTTTTTGTGCTTTTTGTTTTAGTTTTTTGTTGTTTTTTTTTTTCCTGCCCCTCAAACAAAAAATATTTTTAATTAATTTCTTTATTTTATTTTTTTTAAATAAGACTTTAGAAACAAAGAAAATTGATAACTTTTATTTTATTCTTTAAGTTTCAATTAATGTTTGTTTTATGAATTTTCTTATTAAGGAAACTTGTCAATTTAAAAGATAATTTCTCTTTTGTTTTGACACCGGATAGAAATAAAAATCGGCTGCTTGAAGGGTCAAAAATATGAAACTGAAATTGAAATTGAAATTGAAATTGAAAGTGATTGCTTGAAGTTATAAAAATTTATTCAGTGATGCATAAACAATAAAACGAGAATTTTCTTTATAATTTAAAAAAAAACTTTTTGAAAATAAATTCGGATTAAAATACACGACTTTTCAAAGATTATGAAATTTTCAAACATGATTTTTTTTTTTTTTTTTTTACATTTTTGAAATTATTTCAACATACGAGTTTATTTTAGGATTGCAAAAAAGATCGACTGATTTTCCATTTACGGTAAAAATAAATAAGTAAATAATAAAAATAATATAAAATATTCGATGAAAATAATAGCTAAAAAAATGTGTTGAATCCTTGGCATAAAAAATGTCTTTTATCAAACAAAATCCAGTATTCTTTTCTTCTCATATAAAATGTATTGTTATTTTCAATTTTGGGGTTTAAATTGTGACGTTATTATTGAAAGCATTTCAAAGTAAATATACTTCTTGATTTTTTCCCTAACCCAAGCCCAAACAACATAACAAAAAGGAAAAATCGAAACTAATAAACTTTTCCTTCCCCCCCTCTTTTTTTTAAAAAAACTAAAGATAAAGATTTGATAGAGGTCACACTTTTTCTAAATAATTTCTTTCTTTCTTACTTTTATGGGTCAAAAACTTGTCTCCTCACGTACGAATTCGCAAAGTCTCGTGATTTTGATCATTACATGTCTTTTGTACTACGCTAGGTATGTCCAAATTAACTAAAGGGACGTAATAAAAGAAGTCTTTCAATTTAAATTTTAAAACAGTTATTACAAAATCAGGGAATTGTCCAGTTTTAATGAAATTTTCAGCACTTTATTCATTGAGGAATTAATTTTATAACGGATAGTTTGTTTATTTAAAAAAAAAAAAAAAATTAAAACCCCAAAAAGTTACTTGAAATTTTAAAAGTTTTAGTTTTTGTTTTTGTTTTTTCAAAAAATCATTTTTGTAGCATGTTCTCTCTCTCTCTCTCTCTCTCTCTCTCTCCTCTCTCTCTCTCTCTCTCTCTCTCTCTCTCTCTCTCTCTCTCTCTAAAAACAATAATTTTTCTTTGAATTGGTGAAAAAAGTATTTTTTTCTGATTCAATTAACCTATTCTTAATCGCTTAAAAATTTAATTGTGAATTTTAAATGTTTGGAACGTAGGTTGTTGTAGTAAACAGTATTTTTGTCATGATAAAGATTTATTTAGATTTAATCTTTCTAAAAATTTGTGATTAAAAATGCGCAATTTTGTGAAACATTTTCCGAGATTTTTTTATATTTAAAAATTGTTCTTTTTTCATTTACGGTAGATTACAGTTGCTTAAATAAAAATGGAATTTTTCCCCTTTTTACTTCAAAATACCCAGATGTGTTCATTTATTTCAGCAACAATTATTTCAGTGCGTGTGTCGTTGTATAGTTTGTTTGTTTTTGTTTTTTTTTCTAACGTTTTTTGGTTACGCATTGATGTATGAAATTGACACGCATTTGCTCCCATAATTTTTTTCCATTCTTACTTTAAAGCCTGAAAACATCATTTGTCTCCCTTTAACTCGCCTTTTTGGTCATGCCTATACTACGCTTGAGTCTATTTCCGGGAATGGCTACTACAAAAAAAGAAGAAAAAAATAATGCTTAATTATCGTTGGAAGTAACACAAAATAATAATATTCTCCAGTTTTGTATCCAAAAAAGTTTCACCAGAAATTAACTAAAAACTTACACTGATTCATTGTTTTTTTTGTTTTTTTTAATTTTGTGGGCACATATGATCCGTTATTCAGAAGTTGAGGAATGTGAAATAATTAAATGTTGCAACACAATTACCTTTACTATCAGACTTTAAACAGTAAACGCCCTTCTGTGATCTTAAAAAAAAAAAAAAGTACATTTAATGAACCTGACAAACTATTTTGATTGGGTAATCTGATCTGTGCGGTAAAGTATCTGGGAATTGATAGTAGGTGTGGCACTCCACTTCAGCAAAAAAAAGAAGGCTCCCTAGTCTAGCGCATAAGCCCTAGCAAAAAGGCAATAGACACCCTCACTGTTTGATACCAACATTAGGTCACTTCACTGACTTTTCTTTAACTTACACAAATACCAATAATCCAACTCGTACTTACTTTAACTAATGACAATTTTCAGATAAATTTCAGAAATTAGATTTTTTTTTTTAACAAGATTATTTGCATGTATTCTTCCCAGTGTTAATGCCAAGCTGCACTTCATTTGTATTTGATTTGATAATAGCACTTAATTCAGATTAAATTAGTGAAATAGATCACTAATTAGGACTGAGCCTATTCTAGTAGTGACCACCCAAAGTGGAGTTTAAACAGAGTTTTCCTTCTCCTAGACTGGTTGCCTAACCAAGGTTAAAGAGCCCAGTCTGCACTACTATTTACCCATAGCTGAGGGGGAGTGTAGTTGGATTCATACCTTTCCCAATGGTATTAGCTCTATCTGAACTGTAGCTTCATTCAGGATTTGAACTTGGATCGACGAGTCCATTTCCTACGACTCTAACCATTAGACCACGCACCTCCAAGTGAAAAATACCATAGATTTTGAATCCATAGTCTTACAAAGTTAGGTTGTTTTTTTAGTTAAGGCTGGTGTTAAAGAATTAACACCCTCTCACTTGATGACATGCAACACTCCACTTTGGCCCTTAGATAGGCAGTCAGAGAGGCCTCCTTCGATCAATCAGCTGGTCACCTCAAGCCCTATCACCTATATATATTTACCAACTCCTCTGCACGAACAGGATGCGACACAACATCAATTTCTTATGTGGAGTTTAACAGGTTTGAATTCAGAGTTTTCTTTCTCCTAGACTAGTTACCTATCCATGGTTAAAGAGCCCAGTCTGCCCTGCTATTTACCCATAGCTGGAGGGAGAATTGGATTCATACCTTTCCCAAGAGTATTAGCGCCATGTGAAATGCAAACAGCTTCGTCCAGGAATTGAACTCTGGTCGACGAGTCCATTTCTTACGACTCTAACCATTAGACCACGTGCCTCCATAAGCCCTAGCACCTATATGATTGTCCCAACCCTATTGGCCTAATGGCAATCCCTAACCCTTTTTATCATATATGTGCTAGAAGGCAGTGGCTGAGGGTCATATTGTCCTGGGTATGACGTTAAACTCAATCTGATGGTGAAGTTCTGATTCTGGTGCTCTCGGCAATGTGGTGTACCCCTTCATCACCATTGCTCCCAGTTCAACTCTGACCTGGAGTGGTAGTACCTGTTAGGGTCCCATCTATGGGTTAAATAGAAGAAATGTGTTTAAAACAAATTGTGTACCCATCAAGAATGAATAAAAAAAACGTCTTTAGCATAAAATGACCCAACAAGGATTGACATGCCATAAAACCTAAACAACCAACCAATCAACCCTTCACTTGAATAATAGAGAAATAGAAAATAGTAGATATGAATGAATAAATTAAATGGACTAGCAAATATATGCCCCTTCCAGGTACAAGTATTTTAGTTTTAATGTAATAAAATATTATATTAAATTAGAAAGACTAATGAAACTAAATAAGAATGAAGATAAAGATTTAAAACAGAGATGGGTATAATCAAAAAATAGAACAACTGAAACTTACTCTTCCATCACTCCCGTTTTTCATTGCTAAATTTTCCTAATTTAAATATTTAGTTAAAATAGGAAGTAAAGAATAAAATTACAGTTATTTCTTCTAATTAATAGATTTCTTTTTAGGTTTATCACCAAGATTTTTGCTCATATTCATTAAGATGAAACCAAACAATTAGAAATTAATAATACCAAGCAAATATTTATCAAAATCAAATTTTTAATATCAATATGCAAATTAGCCCTCCCGTTCACACTGTAAACTGCTAAATAGTTGTATATATAAATACATCTGCATGTTATTAGTATGTAGATATGGTCAACAGTATTAATAATGTAAAAAAAATTTTATCAATAATTGTGGTTTAAATAAAAATAAAATCATGGAGAATGTGATGTAAATAACTAAGGGAATTGTGACTTCAGTAGTAATATAATTTTGGTTGCAGACAGAAAAACAAATAATTTCAATTATTATAAGATTTTCAAAGATTTAATAATTTGGGACAAAATTTATTGTATTTAAATTTTGAAATTGAAATAAAATTGTATGGATTGTTTTATTTGGCATTTTATAATTCATCTTTAAAAAAAAAAAAACGATTAAGGCTGTTATAGTATGTGGCCTATCCGGTTTGAATGTGTCCTACCTCAGTAAGAGTATATTTATAGATATAAGTAGTAGGCAATTTAATGAAACTAATTATTTTTCACATATATTCAATTTCAAGAAATGCAATTCAATCATAAGTTGTATATAGTAATTAAGAATAATTACAAAAGAATTTATCCATAATTTACATGAATCAGAGATCTATTTAATTCTAAAATATTCTGAAATAGGGTTAGGGTTAGCAGTTATTATTATAACTTTATGATATGCTTTTTATGGTAGGCCACATACTATAAGAGAGACAAGATTTTGTAGGCCACATTCAAAAGGTTGGCCACATACTATAATGGTACCAAAAAATGTTCCTAAGTTTTTGAAATGATGCCATTATTTCTCTCTTTAATGAATAAATAATGTGAATTGAAAATTACTAAAAAGATCCACAAAGTTTTTTATTTGTATTTTTTTTATATATATATATATAGTAAAGTAAAGTCGTTGGGGTGGCCTAATGTTGGTATCAGCCTGGCAGCAAGGGAGTCTATCCCCTTTTCATTAGTGCTAGACCAAGGAGATTGTTTTTGTGTCTGAGGTGGAGCGCCACACCTACCATCAGCTCCTTACTTTATCACACAGTTCCTTGTGCTACTCATATGCTGAGTTGGCGAGGGCTGGTATCAAACCAGGAACCTCGTGGTTCCTAGACAGACACTCTACTGACTGAGCTAAACTGGCCCTAATCTTATATATATATATATATATATATATATAACAATGTATAATGTCATATATTTAGTTCACTCTAAAAGCAACTAATGATGATGGAATTAAAACTAAAACTGATGGATTTTTTCTGTGTGTAACAACTGATTTAAAAGCTGGATAAAATATTTAGAAAGTTTAAATATTAAGTACAAATCCAAGTCAACTACTTAATTCTTTTTATATTGAAATAAGAGTTATTTTTTTTACATTATTGAATTGAAGAGATTAATCCTGTTTTTATAAATGTGTTGCATAGCGGCTTCTTTACCGGCACTAAATAGGTATATGTTATATACGGGTCTTTTCACGATACCAATCTATATAACGTTATATACCTTTCTTACTTCTTACTCTGTCATCTATTCTTCTGGCCGGCTTTGCTTCTGATCGTCTATCATCTATCTTGGTCTGGTATATCTTCTACAGGTCTGGTCTTTCTATTGAGGATTCCGGGTCTGGTTTCTGTTGGGATTTCTTCTTATCAGAAGCCTTGTGTCATGGTTAGTTTTTAGTAATAAACACAAGACTTCGATTTATGTTGATGTTACTTTATTCCAAATCCCCACCCAGACAATCTGCGCAGATGAGGCTTACATGTTGCTAGCTCGGCTTCTAAGTTCTAACTGACTCTTACTTAGTATCCTTAAACCGGAAGAGGGCCTTCTATTGCCTTCCGATTCTCACGGTCCATCCCCGGAAAGCAAGGTCAGAGTGAGGTCAAACGCTGTCACTCACTCTCAAGGCCATCAGCTATACTAATCGCCATTATGATTTCTACAATACCTTATAAAAGCATTAGGGATCCAATAATTATGTAACAAATGTAAGATTTCGAACTGAGCCACTTGAATGATTATGATATATCAAACTTGTCCTTATCTTTATTGTGTATAAACACAACGCTCCGGCCTCTGTAACAGGTGTTCTTTTATTTATTATTCTAATTACCTTAAAATAAGTTATATTCAGACAATTACCCATGAATTCAATTACAGTTTTGGGTATAAATCATTACCCAAGGGCATTCTAAGCAGCATAAATGCCACCAGACTGTGATTAGATATAGAAAATTTAAATCAGTGGTTTGCAACCTTTTTCTATTCCCACACCCTTAAAAGAGTTTTGCTCTGAACTCACACCCCTCACAATTTATACTTTATAAAATTTATAATATAAATAATATTAATTACAAAAGAAAAAAATTTAATCTAAATTTGAACAGACGCTTCTTGCACCCCCCCTGGAATGATGCTTGCACCCCTGGTCAGGAACCCCCTGAATTAAATAAACAAAGTTACTTAGTCTAAAAACTGAAATCTCAAAATATTGTAAAGAATGTTACATAAAAATATGAACCATTTTATAAGAATGAACTGAAAGCCTACAAAGACAAAATTGATATGTCCGGGAAAGGGATGTATTAGTAAAAGTAGTAGCATGGTACACTTGAGCAGGTAAGTAGTAATACTGGTGTGACATCGGTGTGGTAGTAGGCATAGTAGTAAGCAATTGTACCTCTACATTGTTCGGTATTTATAGCTGCCACCAGCCAATCATATTACTGTGAGGGGGGACCCAGGTGTATGCATATTCAGAAAGAAAAGCTGCTGGCCCATATGGCCATATTCCCTCTGAGGAGATACTTGAAAGAAGTGTTTTGGAGTAAATTATCTTGGGGTCCACAAAAAAGTTTCTTACAAATTTGAAGAATTCAAACCAGTAATGCAAGAGTAACCACTTACCAATTCCAAAATCAAACAACCTGAGTGATATGGGGAAGATCTCAGTTGGTAGAGTGTCGGACTAGGAACCACAAGGTTTCGGGTTCAATACCGGCCCTCGCCAACACAGCGTATGAGTAGCACAGGGATCTGTGTGGTAAAGTGAGGAGCTGATGGTTGGTGTGGTGCTCCACCTCAGACACCAAAAACAATCTCCTTGGTCTAGTGCTAGTGAAAAGGGGATAGACTCCCTCGCTGTGTGGGTGATACCAACTTTAGGCTACCCCGACGACTTTACTTACTTACTATAAAGGAATAATATTGTCTCTTTTAATTCTTAAAGTAACAAATAATGTTACTCAACCAAATTTAACTTGTACTTAATCACCAACCTGAAACCAAACTAAAATGGTTTTAGGCCAGGTAGATCAACAACATGTACTATCCATGTGGCTAGTAATTGAAGGATCAATCGGCTGGTCACATCAAGCCCTAGCACCTATATAATTGCCCCAACCCTATTAATCTTATGGCAAGCCCCAACCCTTTTGATCATATGGGTGCTAGAAGGCGGTGGCTGAGGGTCTTATTCTCCTGGGTATGACAGACTATCTGATGGTAGGGTTCCAGTTCTGGAGGTTTGGGAATGTGGAGCACCCCTTCATCACCATTGCTCGTTGGTCCACTTTGACCTGGAGTGGTAGTACCTATTAGGGTTAAATAGTAAAATGTGTTTATAAAAAATTGAGTATCCATTAAAAATGAATTTATTTCACAACTTTGTCAGCATTAAATGACCCACCAAGGTTGATATGCCGTAAAACAAAACAATCCAAACTAGTAATTGAAGATGTCAATGTTAATGATCCAGAGCGGTCGTATCTGTGGGTTAAATAAAAAAAAATATGTTTTAAATAGATTGAGTACCCATCAATAATGAATAAGAATAAAATGGCATAAAATAACCCAACAAAGGTTGATGTGCCATAAAACCCAAACCATCAACAGCAAACCAATGTTAATGTTTGGAACTATTTTATTGTTTGCTTTTTGTTGTCATGGCAACAGGCCAAAATAGAACTCACTTGTGTCTGTGAAATCTATTGCATGTAGACATGTTATTTCTGAAGAAGAAATATTTATTTTCACACATTTTTTACAAAAAACACAACAAGCGTGGTGGATGATCACTAATTAGGACTGAGCCTATTCTAGTTGTGACCACCTATTTCATAGGTTTTCAGGTTTAAATAGGTTTTAAAATATTTTAACAGATATAAGTAATTTTTAAAGAAGAACAAAGGTTATTAATTTTAAATATACAGTAGAGACTGGGTCTCTTTTTTGTTGGTATTTGATTACTTCTCTATCTTTTAAACCAACCAATAGTAATTCCTTCATTCGTATGTTAAGTCAAAGCAAGAAAATTGCCTGCTATCATCCTCTTTGTTGATTTTAGCAAAGCATTTGATAATATTCAATGCTCAAAATCTTACAAGTATATTGAGGTACTGGAAGAGCTGGTTTTAACTATAGGAAAGACTTATGAAAATACAGGAACTTGTCAGTGGGACATTAGAATGCACTGACTGCACCTCTGCAGAGGGGTAAGACTCCCCCAATGGGGCCACCTGTTGGATGTGGGTGGTGACCTGTTATGCTTAAGGATAGAACCCAGGTGGTTGAGCAGTCCATGACTTGCATTACTCCACTTTGGCCCTATCTTGGGCTAGACGGGCGGTCGGAGAGGCTCCCTCCTATCAATCGGCTGGTCACGTCAAGCCCTAGCACCTTTATGATTGCCCCAACCCTATTGCCCTTATGGCAAGCCCCAACCTTTTTATCATATGGGTGCTAGAAGGTGGTTGCTGAGGGTCTACATGTCCTTGGGAATGATGTTAAACTCTATCTGATGAGGTTCCTGTTTTGGAGGTTTGGGGAATGTGGAGCACCCTTTCATCACCATTGCTCCCAGGTCCACTCTGATCCACAGTGGTAATACCTGTTAGGGTCCCATCTGTGGATTAAATAGAAAAATGTATTTATAAAAAAATTGAGTATCCATTAAAATTGAATTTATTTCAAAACTTTATTGGCATTAATGACCCACTGAGGTTGATATGCCGTAAAACAAACCAAACCAAACCAAAAAGAACTTGGGTACTTTTTGTGGATGGAGAAAACGGAATTTTTCCTGATTCTGCAGAGTGACATTCTTGCCCTTATCAGTCTAGGACTTTTTTATGCATCAAGCAATCGACAAGAGAAAGGAAAGCTTAGGGTTCACCAAAGACAGATATTGTGCTATTACTGTTACCAATCTTGATTTTGTTGATGATATATATATTTACCAACCCCTCCGCACGAGCAGGATATGACACAAGGTCAATTTCTTAAGCGGAGTTCAACAGGTTTGAATTCAGAGTTTTCCTTTTCCTAGACCAGTTGCCTAACCAAGGTTAAAGAGCCCAGTCTGCCCTACTATTTATCCATAGCTGGAGGGAGTGTAGGATTCATACCTTTCCCAAGGGTATTAGCACTAAGTGAAATGCAATTACCATATCCAGGATTTAAACTCGGGCGACAAGTCCATTTCCCATGAATTTAACCATTACACCTTGCACTTCCTAATTTTGTTGATGATATAAAAAGTTCAAAGAGTATGCACTCTGGTTCTTATAAAGCATTGGGTTACTTAATGCAGAACATTTCAGTTGGATCACAACAAACGCATTATTTAAGGACATACAATGTTTAATTTATACAAATTTATTAAATTCTTTATAGAAAGAGTTCATTGAAATATTATATTCATATGTATACAAGGTCAAAATCAAGATTTTTTGTACTTTTTGACACACCTTGTATTTGAAAAAAAGTTCCATTCATTCTTCATTTCTATCTTAGTAAATACAGCTTTAAACTTGGTACTTTTTTGACATGGCTTGTATTCTGAAAAAAATTAATGAATGGAACGTGTTTTTTTTTTTTTGGGGGGGGGGGCTTCAGAATAATTGCCATAAAATGTGTTCTTAATTGTGCTTGTGCATTATTTGAAATGAACTTAATTTGTTATTAAGAACACATTTTATGATATTTTTGTGTTAAAACATGCAGTTGTATTGATTCGAACAAATTCATATTTTCAGTGTAGATTTACGATGAAATGAAAATGGCCAACCAAAACATAAGGCTTCTTCAAAGTGAAAGAAACAAGGGGAGGTTACTCTCATTTATGTAGCTAATTTTCAGATTACCTATTATTTTATATGTATGCATGCAATGTAAATATGCCTAAATCTTTGCTTCTTTTCTCTTCAACAGTCTATACCTACAAATGTGTGGAAGCTGTGAAATCTTTGCACTTAGCTACACTAAAAATGTCCTGATTTATTGCATAAATACATCCTGATCTCCTGCACTAAAAAACGCTAAACGGTGCCTGCTCAAAATCCAACCTGTGCTACTATTGAAATCCCTAGCGGTTTGAAGGTATTTTTCCTGAAAAGTTAATGCGATATGAAAGCAATATTTTACCCTCCCCCAGGTCTTTTCTCAACAAGTAAATGTAAATATTTTAACCACCCACTCTTTATAATGTTTTTTTAGTGGTTTGAAGGCATCACAAAAACAATTAAGACATTAAACAAACACAAATAAAAAATCAGAATATTTAGATTTCTTTTTTATTTTAATTAAAAATGTGACAAAAAATATTTTTTTTTAAATCTTCTTTTTTTTTTGGTATTTTCATTTTATTTTGATTAAAAAGACTGTCACGTATTTTTAGATTTTTAGGTTGGATTTTGAGCTGGCGCCGCTTAGCGTTTTTTAGGACAGGAGGCCAGGATGCATTTATGTGATAATACCTGACCTGAATGCAGTTTTTCCTGCATTAAGGCTACAGAGAGAGGGAGGGTGGGAGAGAGAGAGAGAGAGCATGTGGAACGTTTCCAAAGAAAAGGGAATTCCCTTTCTATTTATCTGGAACTTACTGGGAAACATGGTCCATTATGGATATCCATGATTATGCATACACCTTCAATGAACATTGCCTTCTTGTGAAAAGATTCTTAGACAACCCAGATGGGTAATCTGAACATTAGTTACATAAATTCCTTTCTGACGCTATCAGCCATTTTTTATTGCAACATTTTAAAATTACAAACAAAAGAGAAAAAAACATAAAACTTCTAAAATTTAAATTTTCACATGTTTGAATTCAAGAAAACTTTATTGAATTTCCTTCAAATTTATAGATATACAAAAAAAATATTTGAAAAATAAGTTTTTACTAAGCAAAATATTTTTATTTGGTTCAATGTTGGAAGAGGAGATGAAACCATCTCATTGCTTACTTGTTAAAACAATTTTTATTTAATTTAATTATTATCGTTCATTTAGCAATGGTTATTTCGAATCAATACAACTGCATGTTTTAACACGAAAATATAAAATGTGTTCTTAATAACAATTAAGTTCATTTCAGATAATGCGCAAGCACAATTTCATGGTAGGAATTTATGTAACTAACGTTCAGATTAACCAAAGTTGTATATTATGTATTTACGCAACCCTTCCACTATAAGTAGAATGTGACACACGGTCAATTTTTTAAGTGGAATACAACTAGTTTGAATTCAAAGTTTCCCTGTTTGTAAACTGGTTGCCATACTAAGGTTTAAGGAGTCCAGTCTGCCCTATTTACCCATAGCAAAAGTACAATACAGTTCAAAAACAATATACCAAATGTAGAAGTTGCAATAATAAACCAATATGAAATGAATGCCTTTGTTGGAACAGTTCAGTTAAAACATGTCAATCACTAAAGGTTGCCATCTTTGCCATTTCGTATTAAAATGTGGCTGGCTCTGTACTTATACCAGTCTGGAACAAGGGAGATAATTCCTTCTTGTTTTTACATCTTCCCTATCTTTACCTCCAGGTACTGGTAAGAGTCGATGAGGGGGCAAACAGTTCTTTAGCACCTGCAATGTTGTTTGGGAATAATCTGAACAGAGCTTGAGAACTTCTTGATGGCATGTGATGTTAATATTGAGGGCATGTTGAGATATATATATATATATATATATATATATATATATGCCCAACAACTTCATACAAGCAGGATGTAACACAAGGTCAATTTTAACAGGTTTGAATTCACAGTTTTCCTTCTCCTAGATCAGTTGCTATACCAATGTTTAAGAGCCCAGTCTTCCCTATTTGCCAATAACTGGAGGGAAAATAATTGGATTCATGTTTTTCTCAAGGGTTACATGAAATACAAACCACCTTGTGTCTCTTCCTATGATGGTATTAGTGTTAGTATAGCAATTAAGTCTAAGACTAACAGTAACAAATGAATGAATTAAAACTTTGATTCTAACAATTTATTAAAGAACAAATAAAACAATGACTAACAATATAAAGTTATTCCTGTGTATAGAGCCAAGTTTGAGGGACTTACCGGTGTGATGAAGAAGATATCTGGTATCTTACTGATTTCTTGGAGAGAATTTCTGCTACATGGATATTGTAGATTCAAAATTTAATTATTAAACGGTACCAAAATCCTGAAGATTTCAAAGATTCATTTCTGTGATTTTTTTGCTGGCAATGCCTCTACTACTTCACTTTCACCGTGTCGTGTACAAGGCAAAATGTCTAATAAACAATTGAGTGTTGGATGTATTGCTTAATGCTCTGTAGAACTAAACAAAATCCGGACTTTGACACCATTAGGCACCCCAGCCCAAAAAGGAACTGAATTTTGCTTTTCACTGGTTGTTATTATTATAACCTTATAATATACTTTTTATAGCTTTAATCATTCCCGTGTTAAACGTGTCTACCGTTAAAAGTTTTATAATTAAAAAAGAATTGCTATTGAATTAACAACAACATAAAATAAGTAAAAAAAAGTGTCTTTAATAAAAAAACGTGTATTTCGTTTATAGTTTTATAATTTAAAAAAAATCGTCTAAAAATGGTCTGTTAACAAACAACCGGATTTTGACAACAAAAAGCAAAACATGTCTTTTGAATTTAGGTCACAAATGGGGTGCTTAATGGTGTCTTGGTCCTAAAATCCAAGGGTTTTAATAGGCAGTGAGACTGGGCTATTTAATCTTGGTATGGTAACCAGTCTAGGAGAAGGAAAACTCTAAATTTAAAACTGTTTTTAATTGGAAATATTTTTCAAGAAAGGAGTAGTATAAGCCCGATGAGTTAAAGGGCTCACTCAATATCCAAAAATGGTTGTCAAGATCGGATTTTCTCCATCAACCATGGGTTGCAGTGTTTTCTACACTTGCTAAAAGTCTGGCTGAATGCCCACGTTGTGCTCTGATCTCAAACCAGAAGCTGATACACCACGATTAACGGCAGCTTAGTGGTTACATAATGAAACAACAACTCTTTTTCTTTCAAATTTAACAACAAACATTTATATACAAGAAGAAAATACAAAAGTCAATCTTACTCAAATCTGTGGGAATGATGGACTTCTAATCAATAATGTTCTGGTCAGAATATAATAATGGGTTCTGAGAAATATTGCTCAGGCAAAAGTATTTTGATGGCCAAGTTCTTCCCTCTGCTCAAATTCAAGATAGGAATCTTTTTCTCTAAGTTCTTTGATAGTATTGTCTGAAGTCAGTTTGTCTGTCAGCTCCTCATTAATGGACAGCATCTGTCTTTGCTGTTTGCTCAGCCTATTCTGCCTTAGCATAAAAAAAGACTCAGTTAAATAATTTTTCAATCCGGAAAATTGATTTCCAGCTGGCGTGAAGATATTAGCAATTCTTTTTGGACATTCCACTTTGGGCAAAAGTACCGCCCTCCTAGTCCAAATCCGCCAATGGAATCCAACTTCGATTGTCCATATCACTAATCTCTATCACCTAAGTACAACCCCTTTTTTTTCTTTTTTCTATTAGCTCTTCCGGTCACCCAAGTGGTTTAAAAGTTTCCAAACAAACATCTGGTTTGATTTTTATCTAAGTTCCCTTTTTATTTTTTTAAGTGGAAAAATCTTTTCATTCTTTTTTTTTTTATTAGTTCTTGGATCAATCGGTTACCCTTCTGGTCACTCAAGTGATTATCAACAAAGAGTCAGGTCTCCAAATAATATCTGGTTGATTTTTATCTAAGTTTCCTTTTTATTTTTTTAATTCTTATATCGGAATTCCGTTTAAGTGGAAAAGATCATTTCCTTTTCTAAGTCCAAGATAATCTCCAACCAAAAATGATAAAAAAAAGATTTTCTAAGCACTTTCCAACAGTTGACCCAAGTGGAATCACCACAGGGGATTTTCCTAATTTACTTGAGGTCTACTTCTGGTTTCTCAAGCCAAAACCAGGTCACATTAGTTTTTGTTTTTATTTCAGTGTTTTGATATCATTTTGTCTAAAATGTGTTTTATTTGATATTTTAATAATTTTTTTTCTCTTTCCAGAAATTGCAAGTGAATACATAAATTATTAACAATGGATGATAATACAAAAGTGATGCTTAAGTTAGCAACTCTTTTAGCTCAACAGAATAATGCTAGAGTAAATAATACACCTGGACAAAACCCCCTTACTGAATTAGCAACTCAGTTACTAATGAACAGTGCTAATGAAACATTAGCAATACCTACTTCAATGCAATGCAATCCTGCAAAACAGCAGCAGCAGCAGCAACAACAACAACAACAACAACAGGATAACCATAATTCAAATACGTACGCTACACAAGTTATGACAAATTCTCAAAATATAGACAATTCCAATCACATAGGAGATACATATAATACTTCACACAACCAAAGACTTGGTGAAGTTAATATAAAACCAATTCCCAATAAAACAACTGAAGATATATCCATAAATACTTCAGTTTCAAAAGATATAATTACACTGACTCCACCTGTAAATAGAGATTCCTATGGAATTGTGTCTTCCGCCATTGGAAACAGAGAAAGTTTTTCTCCTGTAAACAGGGAGAATTTCTCTGTCCATTCACCTGTTCTCAAAGATGGTTTCAATGGCACTGTTTCAAATTCTTTGCTAAATACCTCAGACATGAATAGAGATATGTTTACTGTTGCTTCTTCTTCAGGCTGCAGAGACTCATATACAACTTCTTCTTCTACTTCTTCTACTGCGAATAGAGGAAATGCCTTTCCTGTCACATCTTCTGCAAACAGAGATGCATATACCGCTTCTTCTGTTAGCAATAATACCGCTCAACAATCTTTAATGTCAGCGGTAAATAGAGACTCTTTCTCGACTTCTATGAATAGGGACACTTATTGTAATTCTGTTCTCAACAGAGATAATTTTAATTTAAGCAGAGATGCCAATAATGCAGTGTGTCCTAATAATCGGGACTCCTTCTCGACAAATTGTTCTGTTACAAGAGATTCTTTCACTGACAATTCACCAATTATTAGAGATTCCTTTGCTTTAACTTCCCCCATAAATAGAGATACCTATACAGGTACATCTATGACTTATTCAACTCCAGTGAACAGAGGTTCTTTCAGTTCAATTGGTACAGAAGAGCAAGAGTCTTTTACGATGAATTCCCCAAATAGAGTTCAAGAAGGAAACTCTATTAATACAGTGAATATGATGAGAAATGATATGGCCAATAATTCGTCTTTAAACCGAGGTCAAGATGAAATGGGTATGAACCATGTTGATGATGTTGTTGTAAGTAGTATAAGTAATATGAACTCACCTATGTGTAACATGTCTTCTATGAATCCTTCAAGTGAAATGCCAGTAAATTCAAACAATTGTGCTTATTATAAGCGACCAATACAAGGAGAGAAAGGACGTTCGTATCCTCAACCAGTGATTCTAAGATCTCGTCCTCGTCCTGCAAAAGAAAGATCTAAAAGAGGTCCAAAAGAGAAAGACTATTTCAGGACTGCTTTCTTTTGTTTACCAAGTGTCACTGCACGACTTCCAAGATTCACTTCTGCAGATCCAAGAGAGCAAGAACTTGTCTATGAATACCAAAAGAAAGGATACGGTAAGATAGTACTGTTTCTTAGAATCTTGTTAAAATCATTCTTGTTCTTTTGTGTGTGTGTGTGTGTGTGTGTGTGTGTGTGTGTAAAGCTTAAAAAGAAGCACTCTATGCAGGACTAGAAGTGACTATCCGGCATCACCTGGGTAGGGGTGGTGGCAAAAAAAACTGGTGTATTGATTTGTTTACATTTGAGATTTACAAATGCTGGAATTTTTAAGTAGAATTTCAATGCTATTCCTATGTATATTTTAATTTCTAAATATCTTCAAATATAAATCAAATCTTCATAATTTTTGCACAAAAAGCAAGAATTAGTGATATTTGATGTGTATATATATTTCTTTTGTCATTAATTGGGTGCCGTTATAGTATGTGGACTACATTTTTGATTCTGTTATAGTATATGGCCTACTCGGTAAAGTATATTTATAGATATAAGTAGTAGGCAATTTATGGAAACTAATTATTTTTCACATATATTCAATTCAAGAAATGCAATTCAGTCATAAACCGTATATAGTAATTAAAATAATTAAAAAAGAATTTATCCATAATTTACATTAATCAAAGATCTATTCAATTGTAAAATATTCTCAAATTCTGAAATAGGGTTAAGGGTTAGGGTTAGCAGTTATTATTATAACCTTATAATATGCTTTTTATGGATGGTATGCCACATACTATAAGAGAGACATGATTTCATAGGCCACATTCTAAAGGTAGGTCACATACTATAATGGTACCGTTAATTGTTTTTTTTTCGTAGTTTCATCCGGACATACATACATACATACATACACACCAACTGCCCTTTATATATGTATAGATTACTTCTCAGTTCCTGAGATAGCCCACTATACTCCAGAATGTCTACTGTTGATGGATGCTCAGTCCCATTTGGCTGAGATTCAATTCGACCATCAAAGTGACACATCCCTTCAATCCCTCTTAAGCAAATTTTACCATCTTTGTATCACATCTACAAACTCCCTGACTAACCAGCCTCCACCTCCTTGTTCCCTTGTCACAGGTCCTATGTCCTCATCGACATACAGGGTGTGTCAAAAAAGTATCGAGATTTTTTGTACTTTTTAACACACCTTGAATTCTGAAAAAATCAACATTCCATTCATTGTTTATTTCTATCTTGGTAAATACAGCTTCAAACTCGGTACTTTTATGACACACCTTGTATTCTGAAAAAAAATTAAGGGTCGTGTTAGTTTGCATGCTTAAATTTTGAGTGTATCTATGTTATGACAATTTTGGGTAATGTGATATAAGCAGTGACATAGTTTCAGTTACAGACAGACAGAGACCTAATCTCCATTATTAATAGATTTACCAACCCCTACACATGAGCTGGATGTAGCACGTGGAATTTTACAGGTTTGAATTTAGAGTTTTCCTTCTAGACATAAAGAGCCCAGTCTGCCCTACTATTTACCCATTGATGGAGGGAGAAGAGTAGGATGCATACTTTTCCCAAGGGTATTAACATGATGTGAAATGCAAATAGCTCTATCCATTTCCTACGATGATAACCATTACACCATGAGTGTCTTCATAGGTTGTAGAGGAAATCAATTAAAATAAATTAAAGATAAGTGTAATCTTTTTTGTGTGTTCTTATTTAATTCCATTAGTCTTTCTAATTCAATATAAAATTTAGATACATGTACTCGAGGGCACATTTTTTTTTTCTAATTAAATAAAATGATATTTGATTATAGCATTTTTTTTTTTTAGGTTAAACTAATATACGGAGTATATTGCATTTTTTTTTTTTTTTCCTCATAAAAGATTATTTTTCAATTATCTCACTTCATATAACAATTGAAAGTCTGCGGGGGGGGGGGGGGGTCATATTGTTCTATGTGAATTTTTAAAATTATTCTTAGACAAAATTGTTTTAAATGTTATCTAATTACATAAATTATGAATCCAATTTTGTTTCATTGATTTTTTTTTTCTATTTACTTTTATTGTTAAATAATAAAGATTGATTACACTGGCCTGCATTAAAAATGTTTTTCCAAATGTCAAAGGTTTATCAAATGATATATGATCACCATTTTATGCTGAATTCAAAAATACCATTCATTGTGTTTGGTCAGATCTACTATTTCTCTGAATTTTTGAGATGTGGCTTGATAATTAGTATTATTTGGATTATTTATAAACGTTGTACCGATAACAATAAAGATGAGTACAATAATCCGAATAATACTAATGGTCAGGTCTAGTTTTTAAGATGTGCTTGAATACTTCACAACAACTTGTACATAATAATAACACTTATTCAAAAGTCTGTGGACTCTACTTATCACAGATAGTTATAATACTGTTCTATTCATTTCAATTAAGAGCTTGTATCTTAAAAATTTGATCTGATTAGAAAAAATGAATAAGATTTTTGGATTCAGGATAAAAAGAATACCTAATAGCTATTATATTATTATTATTACTTGCTGTCCATCGTATCCAATGATAACACTATGTGAATATGTTTCCTTCAATTGATTCAGTCTCTGGTTGCATCTTGCCAACTGTCTATGGGGGATGTTAAAGTCCTTCAGGTTTCTCTTGATGTTGTTTTTGTAACTGAGCTTTGGTCTACTGATTCACATGATCCCTCTCTTAGTTGAGAGTACAGAATCTGCTTTGGCAGTCTGTCAACCCCAAGTCTGTTTAAGTGGCCAGCCCATCTCAGGTTGCTCTGGACAAGTATGTTATGCATGCCAGGGAGTCCAGTTCTCTTCAGGATGGTCCTGTTGGAAACATGCTGCCACCACTTGACATTTAATATACTGCACAAGTGATGCATGTAGTAGACATGTAGTCTCTGGGTATCCGCTTTGTATACCAGCCAGGCTTCCGCACCATACAGGAGGGTTGAGAGAACTATGGCATGGTATATTGCACATTTAGTTCTCTATTATATATTTGACCTTGAAAACATTGTAGGCCAGTGTTATTTTTTTCCAAGAAACTAACATTTATATTGTCTGATTTTAATTGTAGGATTCCCCGCAAAAGATTTCTTTGAAGGAAAACCACAGAAAACTTATATCCGCCTCAGTCATGATGAGGAAAGTTTTCGTTGCTTTCTTTTGAGTATCTATCCTAAACTGGAAGGAAAATATTATGAACTATATAGAATTGATCGACAGAGAAACTTAGTGCGCATTGAAGCCAAAACACCACGAGGAATTAAAAATGCAAAATATCAAGGAACAATTATTATATTACCATATGTAAGTATATTTAAATTAAAATTTGTATTTATATTATGGTAATCTGAACATTAGTTACATAAATGAGAGTAATCTCCCATTGTTTGTTTCACTTTGAGGAAGCCGTATGTTTTTTGTTGGCCATTTTCAATTCACCGTAAATCTACACTGAAAATACAAATTTGTTCGAATCAATACCACTGCATGTTTTAACACAAAAATATATCATAAAATGTGTTCTTGCGCATTATTTGAAATGAACTTAATTGTTATTAAGAGCACATTTTATGATATTTTCATGTTAAAACATGCAGTTGTATTGATTCAAACAAATTCGTATTTTCAGTGTAGATTTACAGTGAAATTAAAATGGCTGACCAAAACATATGGCTTCCTCAAAATGAAAGAAACAAGGGGAGATTACTCTCATTTATGTAACTAATGTTCAGATTACCATCAGCAAAGATAAAATGCATTTTTCTAATTCATGACAAATCTATTGTATAGAGACTGAATAATGATATCACATATTCCAAATATTCAAGAGATTATTTACCAAATAATATAGATAATGTGATATCATTATTGAAATTAAACAATAGATATTTGAAAACAATAAAAATCAAAATGACTTTTGAGCTCTTCTTTTTATTTTAATCTCTATACAATAGAATTGTCATGAATTGTTAGAAAAATGCATTTTATCTTTGCTGATTATGTTGGATATTGTTATTGTTATTGGCGATGGCATAGTGTCTAATTTTTTTTTTATCTGCATCTGTGAGAGTGGCTGAGCAGGCCAATTTATGAATGGTAGTCTCTGGTGCACTGACTGCACACTAACAGTGAGGCTGCTGTTGTCTCTCCTTCTTTCTGGCTGTCTTTGCTTTGGAGGTTACTTTCCTCACTGTTTCACCTGCTTTTGTGCCTTGTTTGATATTGAGGCACCAGGTCGCTCAGTTTTATGCACCAACTCTCATGTTTTGGTGTTAATATGGCATGTCTTAATGTCTTTCTTGCAGCGTGGTCTTCCTACTGGTCAGGAGCCTTCTACTAATTCACTATACAGTAGGTCTTTGGGGATACAGCCTTTATCCATCCTCCTGACATGACCAAGCTAGCGCAGGCACCTCTTGCAAAGGATGGCAAATATGCTGTTTAAGTTGGCTTGGTCCAGCACGTCTGTGCTTTCCACTATGACTTTTGTCTCATTTAGACTTATGGCAAGTCCAAACTCCTTGCAAGCATGTGTGAGGCAACTGACAAGCTGTTGCAGGCCGTCCTCAGTGTGTAACAAAAAAAAGTGTTGGATAGCCTTTTTATCATTCTTCTTGGGTATGTCTTTCATCTTCTTTCTAACATTCTATTCTGGCCAGATTGTGTTCAGTTCTCTTTGTCTCTTGTTGTGTGGCGGTTCTCATTTAAAATGGAGTGATGATGTGTTAATAACAATAATTGTTGTATAATCTCTAGTTTTGCTCTATTTAGAGAAGCTCGAATCTGGTTGCTGGACTGATGTTGGCATTCTTTGATATTTTGAGTCTGGAACCAACTTGGGATGATGGAGGACATCTTGCCTTGTGCTATTTATAGTTTTTAGTAATAACACAAGGCGAAACTTATTCTTTTCTCGTGAGGTATTTAATTTCCCCCAAGTCAAACCCCCCTGTGTAAGAAACATGTCTCACCAAGTAAAAATGCTTTGGAGAACAGACACTCATCTTATGTCTGTTCTCTTCAACAGCTCAGTCCAGACTGACCTCATTACTCTCTCTCTTTCTCTCACTCTTTCTCTCGCCTTGTCCTGACCAATAAGAAATCAACAGGTAGCGTTGTACTCACCAATCAGAAATAGATTTTTGGTTTTTTCCACCTTATTATTCTACATTATTTATCATTGTTAAAATTAGAACATTGTTATTTTAAAAAAAAAAAATTTTTTTGTTCAAATATAATCATAATATGATTTTTGTTTTAGCCTGAAGCATCTAATCCTCCTTCAGCTGTGGTTCATAATCCGAGTAGCTTAGGGGAATTTCCAAATCGTCTTATAGAAGAAAGTATTGAAGAAAGCATTGAAGATATTGAAGATGATGAAGAAGATGAAAGTATAATCCAATCGCCAAGTATCAGTGGTTCAACACCCCAACAATCACCTGCTGTTTTGCAGACAAGTGAAATTGGTGCATATAATCAACAGGTGAGTGGCATTATAATTTAACCCTTTGTCTACCAGAGCACCCCCAAAACGTTCGACGATCAAAATGCCAGACCCCACCCCCAACACCCAAAATTGTCAGCTCTTAGAAAATGGTTTAGAGTTTTAAAAAAAAAAATTAAAAAAAAAAAAAAAGAGAAATGAATTAAATGAATTCATTTTTATTCAGTAGTAAATTATCAGCAATACAATATGATATAATGAATATGTAAATACCTTGGTACCCCCTCACTATAATCTGATTTGGACAGTGTCATGTATAAATAGTCGACACTGTGTTGGTCCTATACCTAATGCCTACAAGCTAAACTTACTTGCTAGACGACACCACGACTGCTCGGCAGACAGACAGACAGCTATTCGACATACCAATTACTACTGCGATAATATACCAAATACCAACTTCAGAATATATCCCTTAACCCGGATATATCACAATACTATCTTGTCAACCATTTCACCACATTTATTGCACAGGTGACAGTGGTAGATAAAGGGTTAAAGAATTTATTTTGATATTTATTCTATTTTCTCCTTGTACTAATGTGAGTCAAAAGTTTTGCAATATATTGGTAATGTGTGACACAATTTGGCAGCTCTGAATGCGTTTGCTGAGGTCATCAAGGTGACAAACAACAAAGGACTGTGATTTGACAAATTCACCTGATACTCTCTGAGTGCTACTTGTCGGATTTGCCTCTATTTCTTGGAGAATGGTATCAGAATCCATGGTTTTATAGGCCTAACTGTTATTGCCCAATCATCAAGGTTCTTGCAACTGAGCAAAATGTTCTTGAACCATCTGGTTACTCTACAGTGATCAATTGTGAAAACAATTGTGTTAAAATGTTCTTGAACCATCTGGTTACTCTACAGTGATCAATTGTGAAAACAATTGTGTTAAAATGTTCTTGAACCATCTGGTTACTCTACAGTGATCAATTGTGAAAACAATTGTGTTAAAAATGTTCTTGAACCATCTGGTTACTCTACAGTGATCAATTGTGAAAACAATTGTGTTAAAATGTTCTTGAACATCTGGTTACTCTGTGAAAACAATTGTGTTAAATGTTCTTGAACCATCTGGTTACTCTACAGTCAATTGTGTTAAAATGTTCTTGAATCTGGTTACTCTACAGTGATCAATTGCATCTTCACTTTTCACACAAAAAATAATTTTGGTTTCTTTCACTGTATTATGGCCCACTGTTGCATATTTGCAATGGAAGATTCCTCTTCTGGTCAAAAGACAAAGAGAAAGATAAAAATATATATTTTTAAAAAAGGGAGAACGGAAGAGAGGTCTTCCGGTGAGGAGGCGGAGAGAAAGATAAAGAAATATATATATCCGTTATCAGATCAAAAGATAAAAATGTGAACTGTAGCTTCGTGTCAACGAATCTATTTTCTACGACTCTAACCATTACACTACGGCCTCCAGTATTACAATTCCCTCAGTTATTTATGTTATATTGTCAATGATTATAAAATAATCATTATTTAATCTTAATTAGCATCTTATTTAGTGGCGATTTCTCTATTAAAATGTAGCTGATCTAGATTTGCCTCAAAACAACCCGTGTTATTGATGCATTTAAAATCCTGCAATGTGTGTTATATATCACTAAGAAACAAAGGATTACTTAGTATATGGTGTAGATAATTTGCATACTGGTTTTAACAAATAATTATTTGGTGTTATTGATTTCTAATAAAATGAAACATTCTATTCAAAAGTCAATGAAAATTACCAGCAACAAAAAAGGTTGAAACATTGTGATAAAATCAAGTTTTAATAGAAATCATTTGATAAAATTATTCATATATTTTATCCTCAAAGATAATGAAATTATGTTGACTGAATATCTTTATTATATTTATTACTATTATTATTATTGTTATTACTATATTATTATTGTTATATGTTATTACTATTATTATTATAATTGTTATTACTATTATTATTATATTATTATTGTTATTACTATTAATAATAATAGTAATAATAATAATAAATATCTTTAAATATTTTGTTTTACCACTATTTCTTTTTACTGTAATAACCACATGATCAAATTGTAAAATGTAATATTTACTTTTTTAAAAATATCTTTTAAAGGAAAATTGTCAGAACTCACCACCATCTCCTGAAAGAGATATCAAGCCATTCCAAAGATTTGAATCAGGTAGTTTTTTTATTTTTTATTTTAAATAAAAATCTGATTTGATTATAATCTAACTGATTAAAAAGGACATTTCTGTAAGGTTCCAATTTCCACATATTTGTATATTGACTAAATTTCCAAAGTTGGATTTTTGTGTATTGGAAGATAAATTGATTGTTATTTATAATTGTATCATTTTCTATATTTAAAGATTGTAATTATTCTTTTAAAAAAGTAGAGATAAATGTCTTTGAGATTTATTTAGCAAAAGGCAGGGACATATTTACCAAAAGACATAGTAAGCAGTGGTAGATAAAGGGTTAATTCAAACAAACTTTTTGTCCAGCATGGGATACATTTCTAAGGTAATTCTATGGCTGAAATAATTCAGTATAAACATTGTGCCTGTATTTAAGGATCATAAGATTGATATAAAATTGAGAAAAAATACTTATATTTAAATTTGTTTTTAAAAATGTAAAATTTATTAAGAAACTTTAAGCATTTTTATGACTTAAAAATTTTCTGAATATTTATTAGGAGGTTGATTTAGAAGGCTATCACAATGCAGTTTGGAATAAATAAAAAATAATAATACGGTAACAATGGTGTTGTGTGTTGACCTGTATTTTTATTATTTCTCACATGAGAATACAGTTATTTCAAAAATAACATCATTTTCAAAAAAAAAATTAATTTGGGAAGAAATGCCATAGCTGGACTGCTTCAGTTCAATTCTTTTGATAAAGAGGTATTACCTCGAAAATTCAAGAAATAATAAAAATACAGGTCAACACACAACACCATTGTTACCGTATTATTATTTTTTATTTATTCCAAACTGCATTGTGATAGCCTTCTAAATCAACCTCCTAACAAATACATACACAATGCTTCAAGCAAATTATGAAACTCTCTTTTCTGAATATTTATTTGTTTTGACTTTTATTTTATTTTGTTCTTTCAGAACATTCAGAATTTTTTCAAAGGATTTCTCTCATCAAACAAACACTTTCAGAAACAAGGAACTTGAAAATGGACAAACGTTCTATCGTTGGCAATCTCTTAGAATTGTATCGTTGTGAACAAACTATTTGTAATTATGATATTCGAGTAACCTTCAATAATGATCCTAATTTAAGTTCATCAAATGATCCTGCATTTCAAACACGACATATGTTCTGTATTTTTTGGAAAAAAATATTTGATAAAAATTTTGTGGGTAATATGGAATTTTACCCAGTTATCAATCCAGAAGCAGATGAGGATATGTTTGAAGTTCTCGGTCGTATTTTGGCCCATGGACTAATTTTATGTAATTATTGGCCAATACAATTTGCTTTGGCTTCAGCTACGTTCATGTTGAGTCATGAATGTTCAAATGAATTAACTGTGAAATCCTTTATCAACTGTCTCAGCGGATTCGAACAAAGAGTTGTGGAATGTGCTATACAAGAATCTCAAGCCCAAATAACCGAACCGTATTTTTCTCTTGATCTCAAAAAAGATTTATCCGCTTTCTTGTGGATGCACGGCTGCGAGATAGACAAATCCAGACAATTTCCAGACGTTCTTCTTTGTATAGCAAAAAGTTTACTCATCTATCAGCCCTATTGGGCTCTTGTGAAACTCAAGGAAGGTATGGACCACTGCTGCAGTAGAATATTTATGGGTTGTTCGGAAAGCGATGTTGAAGCGTTATATCAAGCGTTAACACCTGAAGCATCACGGATATGTAAATTGATAAAGTACGAATATAGTCTTGATGATAATAATAAAGAAATAGAAAAGGTGTTACAGACTTACCTGGAGAAATTATTGTGGGAATTATCTTCAATTGAACTTTCAAATCTGCTGCAACAGTGGACAGGTGTAAACTGCATGTCACAACAGACTTTATTTGTGAAATTTGTAAGCAGTATGGAACATATGCAGTTTGAGAATCACAAGTGCCTGTTACGCATTCCACGAAAATCTATCATATTTGAAGAATTTACAAAATTGATCAAAATAATTATTGATGATACATAAATAATAAAAAAAAAAAAAGTTCATTTCTCTTTGGAAATTCAAGAATCATTAGTTTGCTTTTTCTTTTTCTTTTTTTTTTTTTTTTTGATTGATAATCAATATGTGGTTATTTCCTATAACTCCAACCTAAAAAAGGGGAACCACTCTGAATGAATTTTATCTGCTAATTAATCTACCCATTTTTTTCCCATTAAACTAACCCTAAACCCTAACCCCGTCTTCTTTTTTCCTAGTAGATCAATAAATAAATAAATAATTCATAAAATTCATTCAGAGTGGTTCCCCCTTTTTTAGGTTAGAGTTATAGAAAATAACCCAAATTGTTGTGTCATTAAAAGGGATACAATCAGACAAGGTTGTAGTCGGGTGGAAGAACCAGTCAACACGTTTGTAAATTTAAGGTAGGTTTTTATTGCAGAAGGATACTATGAGACAGACAAGTATAGTGAGGTACACTACTAATCCTTGAAGCAAGCCCAGCATAATGCCATACTCACTATATATATAGTCAGACCACATGGGTGAGAGGGAGTGTGGACTATTCCATTACAACACAATAATTCTTCTCTCAAATGGTATTTATGACATTTAATAAAAAGTCTAAAAATCATGTTGTACACTGATGCAGGTCGATTGAACACTTTTGATATATAAATATCAAGTCTGAAATATCATAATTATTAGGTATACTCAATTTGTCGCTGGCTCTAAAAATGGGTGATCACAGGAAATTCTTCTAAAAATCATATAAAATAAACTAACTATCCAATTTTGATAAAACTTTCGGTATTTGAAGTAATAAAAGATAAACTTTTATTGTAAATAAATATTTACTAAATTGAAAAGGCTAATAATTTTTTTTGTTAGTTTTTGTTTCGCGCATTGATCCCTCGTACAAATATCTTTGTCATTTTTGGGGGGGGATATAAATAAATTTTACATTTTTGGAAAGATAATTTAATGACAGAAATTATGTAAAAAAAAAAAAAGGCTAATGAAACTAAATAAGAATGCAGATAAAATGATTTGAAACAGAGAGGGGTATAATCGAAAAATAAAACAACTTTGAAACTAACTCTTCCATCACTTCTGTCTTTCATTGCTAAATTTTCATAATTTAATGATTTAGTTAAAATAGGAAGTAAAGAATAAAATTACAGTTATTTATTCTTGTTAATGGATTTCTTTTAAGATTTATCTCCGAGATTTTTGCTCATATTCATTAAGATTAAACCAAACAATTAGAAATCAATAGTACTAAGCACATATTTATTAAAATCAATTTTTTAATATTCATATGCAAATTAGCCTTCCCATTTACACTGTAAACCGCTATTTTGTTGTATATATAAATACAATTGCATGTTATTAGTATGTATATATGATCAACAGTATTAATAATGTAAAACAATTTTATTAATAATTAAAGTTTAAATATAAATAAAATCATTGAGACTATGAAGTAAATAACTAAGGGAATTGTGACTCGAGTTGTAATAGTCTTGGGTTTTTTTTTTAATTCAGAGAAATAATAGATGAGATGATTGTCATAGTTGATTACTCTTCTTGTTACTGACTCATTGCTTACTGTTTCTACTGGTTCTATCTCACTGCCATTTTCTCTGGGCTTCTTGTTAAGGGTTGGTTTTCTTCTTTCTGTTGATTCTTCTTCATGCTGGGCCGGTCATTGTTTTTAATATTCAATTAACAAACAAGACTTGGTTGTTTCTTGATCAAGCTTTATATCGCAACCCTGCCCATTTGATTCCGCTGTGGGGGGAGATCGTCTCAGAGTGACAACCTACACATCCATTCACTCTGAAATCTCTGCCGAATCTAAACTAAACTATCTCACACATCCAATTAAACTAAACTATCTCACACATCCAATCACACGTTTCAAGGGGTCAAGCAAAAGGTTAGTTCCCGTCAACAACTTTCAAGTAACCTTCCATGGACCCCGTCATTCTAAATCTAACAGACTCTAATTCAAAATTCTAACTACAGGTACATTCATAATTTATAAACTGCTTATAAATTATGTAACAATTGCTATATTTTCCTAATTGTATCATTTCTCAGCTTTCACTAACATTCAATTCCTATTATTTGTCTGTATTTTTGGAATGAGGCTTGATGTGAATTATTTTGATTTTTCAGACTATTGTCCTCATCTTTATTGTGGTATGTATTTTTTCTAAAGGATCGGGATTCTTCTCATGAGACATGTCAACAGTCAAACTATTAAAAATAATTTCCCAGGTTGGATCATTACTATACTTGGATACACAGGGAACACCTGAGGATACAGCAGTAGAAACGTGTTTATACATACCACAATAAAAATGAGGATAACAGTCCGAAAAATCCAAATTATTCCATTCTTAATTGAGAAAAAGATTTCTGTGAATCTATTATAATCTTTAGAAAACTTCCTTCTCTCTTCCAAGATTTTAATTGTTTTCATTTTTATAAAAGATCTTTATATTTTGAAAATAAAAATGTTTTTAATTATATTTTAATAAGAATAAACTATTAATTAAATATTCAGAAAAAAAATTATACAAAATTGAAAAAAAAAAGTTGCCTGACTTTTTAGCATGGCTCATAAAAACTTTAAATGAATAATGTATCAAGACATTTTTTGTAAAAGATTTAGATTTTAATAAACAGTTAAATATGACTACCAATGATATAGATGTAGTTTAACAGGTGTGAATTCAGAGTTTTCCTTCTCCTTGACTGGTTGCCTAATCAAGGTTAAAGAGCCCAGTCTGCCCTACTATTTACCCATAGCTGGAGAGAGATTAGTTGGATTCATACCTTTATCCCACGGGTATTAGTGCTATGTGAACTGTAGCTTCGTCCAGGATTTGAACTCAGGTTGACGAGTCCATTTCCTATGACTCTAACTATTAGACCATGCACCTCCAACTGCTGTAACATAGTTCATGAAATCAAACATTTAAGATAATCCATTTTTATAAACCCAAATGAAAAGTGAAAACAGCTTCCATAATCATAAACAGAAATTAACTTTTAACCCACTCTGAGTTTTTTGGTTGTTTTGGGGATAGGTATTTACCCAACACATTCGCCACGGGTAGGATGTGACATTGTGCGCTAGCAAAGGGTTTAATGTTTTAGGTTTAAAAGGTAGCTGGTTATTCCTGGTGCGTGTTCTGAGGGTTTGCTTTTAACCCCATCTTATTTGGTGGTCGCGCTGAAAAGGAAGGAATTCAAGGAAAAAAAATGAAAGAGACAAAGATGAAAGGTAGTTTTATGATTTAGGCTTTATTCGCGGTTCATAGCCACCACGTGGCAAGGAAATTTTTTCCTGGCCAGCAGTAAGGCTGTAACTCGAATGGCAAAGAGATTGGGGGTCGGAAGTGAGTCCTCTTTCCTGCACATGTTCGGCAGGTTCTTCCGGTGTGAAGGCTCATAGGACTTTGTTATTTTTTTATTTTAATTCCCACAACATGGGGCATCCAGCAAAGATCAAACTATTCAATAGTAATGGATCTGTGAGGCTAGTTTGCTAACCATTACACCATGATAGGATGCTCTGATTTAAAAATCAGAAATCTGTTTAAAATCAGAAATATCTAGAAATGCCGAACATTTTTGAAAAATCTTCAATAATGTTCAATTTTAGAAACATAATTAAAATTTTAAAATATTCTTTTAAAGTTTTTTTTTTTGTTGTTTTTTTTTTAAAGAAAAAGTACCAAATTTTTGTTTAAAAAAAAATAATAAAAATGATAATAATAATAAGGAAATTTATTGTGTATAGTGCTCAGGTGCACCACAACTCATCAAAGTCTCATGTCTAATACATAGAATAATGTATTAGTGTCAGGAACATGAATAGCGTACAGTAATGATATACATGTATGTGTGCGTGCATATGTGTGTGGAATCAGGTATAATGTTGGTGGATTACAGGAAGCACAAACAAATTTTCCTTTAATTTCATCATAGAACTGAAAGTGAATTTTTTTTCTTTCAAATTCAAACTAAAACAATTAAAATTCAATTACTCTCCCAATAAAGATGATTTAATTAGTTACTAATTATAACTTTATATCATTATTCAACAAAAATGTAAAAGAAAAGAAAATCCCCATTTCCTCCCAAATAAAATAATGAGAAATACCTTTGAGAAAAGTCGATATATAAACTATCCTCGACATAGATTGGCAGCAGTAAAATCATAAGTATGGAACTCAATACGTGCAGTAATATGATAGCAAATGATGAGTCACTTGTTAATACTCCAATTTCTTTCATTGCTCAAACTTTCCATGCTGGATCAGTGTTTGTGTTTGTGTTTGTGTTTGTGTGTGTGTGTGTGTGTGTGTATGTATGTGTATCTCGGGTGTGGGCACCAGGATGATGAATTTAAAATATATATATATTTATTGAATTGTAAGGTTTTGGTGTATGCTTCCCATATTTTGATGACAAGATTATTAAAAAAAAATGTACTTGTTCTTTTTTTTTTTGGGGGGGGGGGTTAAGCATGAAACAAGTGAAACTAAGGGTTCAAATGGGCTAATAATCAAGAAATACAGTTGACTTACCAGTTTTATTAGTCAACTGTATTTTGTGAATATTAGCCCATTTAAACTCTTTAAAGTTTCATTATTCTTTCATGCTTTAAAAAAAGAAATACATTTATTTTTATAACCTTATCATATATATATATATATATATATATATATATATATATATATGATAAGTTGTAAACACGGTATGTTTGGAATGGCTTTTTTGCTGACAATTTTTGGGAGAATATTAGGTACGACTCAAATTAAGCACATATTCTCCCAAAAATATATATATATATATATATATATGTCTCTCCCAATTTGTAAATTCTAAACTAAATAATTTAGAAGCATATGGGAAAACTTATACCGCATATATATATATATATATATATATACTTGTCTAGAATATCATTTCAAGGGAATACCAGTGGATAATATACAAATATAATACTTACATTCACCCTCCAGCTAAGTGTAAGTTTCAGTTATTGGCTTAATATTTTTCTTTTTAAAAACCACCTCTTAAACTCTAAACGATTCAGCCACCTGCTATATTTCTTTAGTATTTCCCCCTCAAACCACTAAAAAGATGGCAACTTATAACCGATTGTTGATGTATCATTTTATGGACTAAAATGTAATTGTTCAGTAAAAAAAAAAAATTAAACTTGTGACTAAAACTTTTCTCATTGGTGAATGTAAGCTTTACATTCCTCTTTATTTTTTATTTAATCTTATTTTTTTTTTTTTTGTATATCACCACAGACATTTCCTCAGTGGGATATTGGGATATTCTGGAGTACATTATTCAGGGATTGACATTTTCTCGATTCATTTAGCCTTACATTTGAACATATATGCCCGCCTAAATTCATTAATTATTAACTAATTAATTTTCAAAATTAGGTATGACTTCAATTAAGCACATATCCTCCAAAAATTGTCGGCTTAAAGCCATATAAAATAAACACATCTGTTTGTTTACTTAACTTCATATATATATATATATATATATATAAATGAATATGAGGAGTGAAGGATGGAGTAAATCTGACAAAATGTGGTCGAAAATAGAGGAAAAAGTGGATATAACAACACAGCAACTAAATTTAATTGATATTTTGCCTCATTATTTAGTTGAGGCTTCCTCAGAATTTATTGAGAAAAATTTTACATTCTGCCTTTATACTGAAAGGGTAATTGGGTAAGAGATAGAAAGAGGAGAGGGTTTGGGTGTGTGGTATAGAGAAGTGAAAAAAGAAGGGTGGGTTTAGTATGTGGGGTATGGGTTTGTTTTTTTCAAAGGCAACAAACTGACCCGATAAAAATACCATACCCCAAATACTAAACCCACCCCTGCTTTTTTCACTTCTTTTAAGAAAAACATTTTTTAGAACAAAATTATTTTTGCTGGACTCTTTCAAAGCATGAAATAAATATATGTAAAAATATTAAGAAATTGAAAATTCAAAACAAGCTAAGATTAACGGGTCTTCTTACTTACCTTTTTGAAATTCGGTCTAGAAATGATTTTAATAAATATTATAACTAATTCTAGTTGTTGATTTACCGGTTTAGGTATAATTTAGGTTATATTAAATTAGAGATGATAAAAATCAATTGAAAAGTTTAATAACTTTTAGTTGTAAAATAAAAGAAATAATTATTAATTATTAATTAAAAAAGAATATAGGTTATTTATTTAAATTTAAACTAATGAATGATTAGTTTTTAAAAAATGAACAATGTACAAAATAAATAATAAATGAAATAAATCATGTGAAAAATAAAAGGCAAACTGTTGCTTTTATTAATAATACTTGAAAATATTTTCCAAACTCAACTCATTCAAAACATCCATCATCTTTTAACAACAAAAATCTTTTTTCCTTTACTTGTTTTATATTGTCCTGAAGGTTTCTTTGTAAACCGAAATGTTTGAACATTGACACTATGACTAATAATAAATTTCCATCCAGTTTAACATCCCGTGTTTGTTTACATTTCTCCACATGCTGTTAGATTGATTTCCTCATTTTACTACCATATATATATATATATGTATATATGTATGCATGTGTATATGTGTATATATATGTATATATATGTATATGTGTGTGTATGTGTGTATATATATGTATGTGTGTGTGTGTGTGTGTATGTATGTGTGTGTATGTATATGTATAAGTTTGTATAGGTATGTAGGGGTATGTATATTTGAAGCGATATGGAAAGAAAAGAAAAGAAATTAAGTTAAACATAAACTACTAAATAAGTGAACAGGGGTGGCCCTGAATTCTGAATTAATTGAATTAACAGTAACTCCTAACAAATTACTGACAAGCGGTCAGATATCTTTGGTTTTATTATTATTGTTTACTATTATTTGTATTTTTATTCCTATTTTTATTACTCTACAGCTGAGCAGGACAGGACAATTTAAAAGGAAGGAAAAAAAAAAAAAAAAAAAAAAAATCTGTTTTCAAATGCCTTAAAAATAAAGAATTCATCATTCGCATCTGATGAGTCGGGAGAATTAGACATTTTTGTCTAAGCTCCCTGAAATAGTCTATAATGCAAGATCTCTAAGTTTTTTGTTATTTATTTAAATATATATATATATATATATATATATATATATATACTAGCAGTGGCTACCGGCATCACCTGGGTAGAGGGGGATTTTTTAAAGTTAGTCCCACAAATCCACATGTAAAACAATAGACCTTACATTGATCCAGCTACTCTGAAAAGAAATGTTAATGTCTACTATCTAAAATATTAAATGAAAAAAAAATCCATGCTATTATCATTAAATTTTATTTTTTAATTATCTTCACAAATATAAATCAAATCTCTATTATTTTTGCTCAAAAACCAAGCCCTGGTGATATTTAATGTGTATATATATTTACTTTGTCATTAATTGTTTTATTTTTCGAAGTTTCCTCAGGACATACATATACACACAATTGCCCTTTATGTATGTATAGATAGATATGTATATGTATAAAGTAAGAAGAATGATGCAACAGTTCATAGATACTTTTAACTGACTAATTGAAACAAACAAAACCCTGACTTCTATTTATATATATTCACATATATATATATATATATATATATATATATATAAATAGAAGTCAGGGTTTTTTTTTCATATTAGTCATTTGTAAAGTATTTATGAGCTATTGCATCATTCTTCTTACTTTGCTGCACCCAAGTTAAAAAAATAGTTAATGAAAAACTGATCATATTCAATATATATATATATATATACTACAAATATACGCTCCTACATTTGGGGTGCTGGTGGTTGTCGTCAGTGATGTAATCTGCAAGGTTCATTGGGAAGTTTCGGATCTTCCAACATCAGACTTCCCTTGCCTTGCTGACCCTATAAGAGGTGATCAAAGCTCTGGTACAACCACCAACAATAGACACTAAAAGACGTTTGACTGAAAGACGTTTGACTTTTATTTTTTTTGAATGGTTGTAGAACTCTAATACCGCTCATCTGATTGGTTGTTGCTAACAACCAATCAAATGCGCGGTACCTTGTATTTAAATGGGATACGTGGACAGTAACACTTTTCTCCGTATGGATTACTAGCTTTAGATGATTAGGTAAGTCAATCTTTCATTAATAATGATAAGAGAGGAATGATTTGTTTTACATTTTTTTTTTATAGATTTTATCCTATATTGTTTAATTTTTCCCTCTCTTTGGTTTTCTTTGCCTGCCTCCCTACTTTTCCTCTCCTCGTATCCATATCGTTCTGCTGTGTAACTGACAATGATCTTAGATTTTATTAAGTTACGTTTATCCACCGATCATTTGCTGATGTTTCGAGAATTTCACAAATGTCCCTGTCAAACTCGTGCCAAGCCTTACTGGCCATTATATATATATATATATATATATATATATACACATATACATATATATATAAGGTAATCCAAATGATTGGTAAGTAAGGGCTGATTCTATTTGGGATCATCAAAATCTCACTGTACAACCATACTGTGTTTTCTTGTAGGTGCAAACATATATACTCATACAAGGATTTTTATAAATACCTAAAATGAGCTCAATGTATAATAATCAATAAATTAAATTATATACAGAGCAATATTCAACATAACTTACAAATAGATTTATAAAACCCATCTGATGAGGCTAGATTCATTTTTTGAGTTTCTGGTTGAAATAAAAATATAACGGGATGACAGTTTGTTAGGTTTTTCTTTCTTTGAAAGTTCTGCATGGCGAGCCATCCTTTGCCGGGATTCACTTGTCAAGATTATTTTCTATAATTATCGAATTTTATGCGATACATGCATTATAATTGCCTTCAAGCAAAATATAAATAATAATTTATTCAACAATGCTTCTATAAAAAAACAAACATCCAAAAATCTTATTCACTTCGCCGAAGAGCTTACGGCCGGGTTTGATTACTACTCAATCAACGTCCCCTTACCTACTATGGTAGAGGCATGTAGTATCATTGACAAGGTTAATTTTGCAGGGATTGTTCGCTATGTACCGAAGCGATATGGTCTCTGACTATGCCTGCTGAGGTCCTGCTTTCGATTCCTGTCGGAGGGGAGTCGTTAGTATACATCGCTGATGAGACTTAATAAAGTCGAAACAGTCTGTACGGTGTTCTGCATGGCGAGCCATCCTTTGCCGGGATTCACTTTATTTTCTATAATTATCGAATTTTATGCGATACATGCATTATAATTGCCTTCAAGCAAAATATAAATAATAATAATATATATATATATATATATATATATATATAATGAATGACTGCAAATAGTTTATGCATCAAAATTATGGATGTCCTTACTCAAGTTTCATGTGTATAACAAAATCCCCATAATTATTTTTACTAATTTGATTCGTACACCCTGTTTTTATTTTACAATGTCCCCTCCTCCACACACAAAATACAAATAATGGGGAGTATAAAATATCTACATTAATTTGCCGACATAAAGTGACAAAAATACCCCTATAATTCATCTATTTTAAATGATTGCAAATGTTTAGCTTAAATGTAATTAATCTTAATACTTCTTTCCTCATATGAGGATATTAAAAATACCACCCTGTGGTATTTTGATATTAATTGCAAAAGACATTAATTGACGGAGATTTAAGAATATCATTCTTTTAGAATTTTGTAATTATTAAAAATTATCAGATTTTTAAATTTAGCTTTTCATTACTTTCAATTTAATTTTAAATTTAGCTTTTCAATTACTCAATCTTTCAGCATTTTATGCAACATATGTATGAGCCAAAATTAGTTGGGTATTAGTTTTAAGTTTTATTATTAAAGCATGCTGGCAGCACAGATTCCATTGACTCTTATAATGAGAACAGAAATTTGTCGGGTTGGACAGTCGAATCTCTCCACTGAAAAAGACATTCTCCCAAAAGCCAAAGTCCCCTGACCAAGTCCTTCCACCTGTAACAATTTAACAGCAGTCCTCTGCCAAAGCTCACTCACCTCTTGTTCTTGCACGTTTGTGTTCTCCTTAGCAAGATCAAAATGCAACTGTTTCAGTGTGGGAAGGCAGGCCTTAAATAATGATTAACTGCCCTGATCAAAACCACACATCCAGGCTGCCATCACAATGTAGAAATTTGCATACGCGCCAACGAGCTAGTCTGACTTCAAGCTACGACTCACGATCAAGAGGCTGCGAGTTCAATCTCTGTAGTCGCTAGCTACACTCCCCTCTGATCTCTGTAGAATACTGTTAATTGTTATTCTGTGTTACTTTCACCCTTAGCCAGGATGGAACCTGCAGTCTGGAAATGACTGTTACAGATTGTTAACTATTGGACAGTGGAACAGTCAAACACCTCCTCAGCTTAATGGACTCTTCCCGGCAGTAGTGGCAGTAATTATTTAAGCTGTTATAGTGGGTTCATTGGAGAACTAGTAACTGCATGGTTAGGCTTGGCCAGTCACATTGCTCAAACCAATTGTTGACTAACTGACTTACTTCAATAATCTTCTTATTTTTCATGCCAGACATGTTTGTGCTCGCTTTGAGCTACCACATAAGTAATTTCTCTCACTACAACTGTTTATCTCTCTTGCAGTTCATCCCTATGGCAATCACTCTTGGCAAGTTCTTTAGACTGCAGAGAGCTGATGAACATAAGTTTTTATTGGTTGCTCCCTTCCCCTCACAGTCAGCTGGCTAAAGGAAATTAATTACTAACACCTGTATCCCCTGACACAGGAAAGGTCCTGTTTAGGATCCCCACACTGGTCTGCCCATGTGTATGAGTCCATAGGAGAACATTTCTGGTTATTTCCTATAAGTCTAACATAAACAAAGGGGAACCACTCTTGACTGATAAATTATTTTCCCATTAAACTAACCCTAAACCCTAACCCCATCTTCTTTTTTCCTAGTATATCAATAAATAAATAAATAATTTATCACTCAAGAGTGGTTCCTATTTGTTTATGTTAGGCTTATAGGAAATAACCACATTTCTTATAAGTCCTTACTTTTGTCTGTTTAATAGTTTTGCTTAGTTTAGTACAAGGTCAGAAATATGGAGTGCTAAGTGAGAATCAAAGTCACTAACAATGGTCTGTTAGTCTAGCTTGCTAACTCTGTTGGCTGGGGCTTTAGAATACACTGACTGCACCTCTGCAGACAGGTAAGACCCCCCCCCTAATGACCTGTTGGTGGCGACTTGTGATGCTTAAGGATGGAATCCTGAAGGATGAGCAGACCATGACTCCACTTAGGTCCTTATTTAGGCTAGACAGGTGGTCGGAGAAACCCCCACCAATCAATTGGCTGGTCACATCAAGCCCTAGCACCTATATGATTGTCCCAATCCTATTGCCCTTATACAACCCCCAACTCTTTATCATATATGTGCTAGAAGGTGGTGTCTGAGGGTCATCATGTCCTGGGTATGATGTTAAACTATCTGATGGAGAGGTTCCAGTTCTGGACCTCTGGGGATTGTGGAGTACCCTTTCATCACCATTGCTCCCTGGTCCACTCTGACCCAGGGTGGTAGTAGCTGTTAGGGTCCCATCTATGAGTTAAATAGAAAAAATGTTTAAAACAAAAACGTCTTTGGCATAAAATGACCCAATAGGTTGGTTGACATGCCGTAAAGCCCAACCAACCTAGCTTGCTAACCATTACACTATGTGGGGAGCCCATATAAAAAATGAAAATAATATACATTCTGATAAAAATAAACATAACAATCTGTGACGTCATAATTTGTTGTGAACATTCCTGAACAGACAAATTCTAAACTAGTACCGTTGGCGTTAGTTGAATTTAAAATTTAAATTTTGTGTAAGCAGAAGAAAAAAAACTCCATGTTCAGTATTTTCAAAATCAATTCTGTTTATTACAATATTTACACACTCTTGTCTTGACAGATAACAGTGTTATCATAACACAGTTTAAAAAACATTGTTTCCGATACGCACAGTTCCTCACTACCGTAGAGATAAGAAAAATGACAAATATTCTCCATTTAAAGAATAAATTAAATAAAATCTCAGTTAATTAATTTTTAAAGAAACACACTTTTATTAATAACATTAAATATTTTGTTCTTGTTTATACCACGTAATTCTTCCCCTGTTGAGTTTTTTTTATTTTTTAAAAATAAAATCAATATTTAACAGCAAATCTTTAAAATGTAATACACACCACATAAAATCCTAGTATTAGTTCTCTCTCAACTACTTTAAATTTAATTTAATCATAATATATATATATATTTTTTTTAATTCAGTGCTCCGTGGAGTCTTTTATCGGTAGGAATAAAAGCAGAGACAAAATATGTTGTCACTTGAACCAAGTCGTTTTTCGATGTAAGAAAAATGTTTTTATTTTTATTTTCTGAGATTCTGAAAAAGATTTGTAGTAACTCCATACAACAAGGAAAGGAAAGAAGTTCCGTTGTCAATAAGACGGATCTAACAAAAATCGAATCAAGTGACAACAAATCTTATCTGCTTTCTTTTTTTTTTATTCATATCGAAAAAATAATCAGTACTTCCCCTGATTCATGAAGATTATCTTTTAAACAAGGTTTCTGTCCATAGTCCAGGTTAAAATCGCGGCTTCTGGTTTACTTTACCGGGTTTTTAACCTGGACTAAAATGAAATTAGAATAAAGTTATCTAATTCGACAATTTATTCAAAAATACGTCCATGTTTAATCAACTTTCATGTTATTCCATATTATATGGAATAACATGAAAGTTGATTAAACTATTTATATGGACCATATAAATAGTTTAAAAAAAAACATTTTAAAAAAGGGATGGGCAGAGAGAATAAAATATTTTTTTCTAAAATAGTAATAACAAATTCCTGAGAGGAAAAAAAGGGGTAAAGAAGAACAATTTCCTCGTAAATTCCTACCATAAAATAAACTGAACCCTCATTTTATGTCCGTGTTTTTGCAATAAATGTTTTATTTTTCTTGCACCCGTTATTTTACAATACTAAATATATTTTCTTTATTTGTTAAAGAATAAAGAATCAATAAAATATATTTAGTATTGTAAAATAACGGGTGCAAGAAAAATAAAACATTTATTGCAAAAACACGGACATAAATTGTTCTTCTTTACCAAAAAAAGGGTTATAAATATGAAGCCAGCACAACATTATTTAACGACGTTTTGTGCCACCAAACCCGGAAGATGTTCTTGAACCTGAATCTGAAAATGAGGAGTGTCCACTGGCACCACTCATAGGAGAACCAAACCAGTCTCTTTGAAATCCATGACTTTGGTATCCAGGATTTTGAAATCCATATCCATTATTGTAAGAATTGCCGTAACCAGATCTGTTGTTGCCGAACAAATAACCCATCAAACCACCTGCAAGCATACCAGAAAAAAATCCGGGTTGTCCATTGTCAGAACTAGCACTGCTTTGTTGTCCAGTTTGTTGATATTTGGGTGGTTGTTGTTGTTGATACTCCGGTCGAAATCCATAAGGTGGAGGGTTAGATCCATAAGGTGGAGGAGCTTCATATGGTGGAGGGGCACTAGGAGTAGAAGTGTTCGGGTATGTAGTACTACTATCAGCAGCAAAACAAGTGCGGTATACAAAGAATATTATCATGATGACGCAAATAAATCCAAAAGTGGAACCTAAACCAGTTTGAGAGTCATTATTATGATTATCTTTATAACTGGAATAATAACCAGAACTTTGTGCGCCGGATACTTTATCAATCGAGTATTCTAGTCCACAGGATCCTGCTAAAACATAAGGGTCGTCAGCATACTCATAACCCTCACAACTGACATCAATTTTACCAAAACGATATTTATTGTCCATGTCTGTTTTACACTCCCATTGAATATCATAACCGTCTGAGCCTCGATTGTAGCACTGTACGTGTTGAGGGACGAAGGCATAACAACCAGCTGTGCCTCCCATACATTTCAGTTGGGGTACAGGCGAAGATCTTCTACTAGTAGTCATTTCTCCATGTCTCAAAGTCAGTGTACGAAGATCTTGAAGTAGAATTTTTCTTGGTTGAGCCAAATGTAACATAGCTGCTGCTATACAAATCACGAAAAATTGGGCCATGTGTGACATCTTTCTTTTTCAGCAGTCGCGACAATAATAAAAAACAGTGACAGGGAGGAAATAAAAATAAAAAAAAGAAATTACTGTAAACTTGTTTAACAAAGTTCCTACTCCAATATTCTTAGGTAGCTTAGTTTTTGGCAGCAGTTTACAAGTATGAGAATATCCAGTAGAAATCAAATTCACTCCAAGCCGTCCAAATGTTTACAGGTAAATGTCAGCTTTAAAAAGCTTACGCAATTGTTGTATATTTCCGGTTTATTCTATTCACCCGGAAGTATACGTGTTTGTTCGAAATGCGCATGCGTAATATAAAAACAGACTAAATTTGTTTTTATTTTTTTGTCAATTAAGTTTATGGTAAACATTAACTGTTATCTGTTACACATAATATTTTTATTGTCTTTAACTTGAACTTTTGAAATAAAAAAATTATAATAAATATAATTTGTGAATAAAACTATTGCACTTCTTTTTGAGTTTTATTTATGAACCCATTAGTATTATTGAAAAATATTTAGCCAACATTTTTATCGAATGCACAACTTTGGAAATTCTTATTCTTTACTTTCACTATTGTTATTTGATATGTTGTTTAATGTTTAATGATTAAATTAAAACAATATTAACTGAAATTATCTTTTAATATCCTTCTTTCTTATCATCATCATCATGAGGAGGGTTAGGGTTCGTATTCAGAAACATCGATATATAGACTATATCGGTCAATAAAAAGGAGGATTGGCTATAATACAGACAATCCTCCTTATTATTGACCGATCCTTCCTCTAGTGTGAAAACAAAGTACAATTCTTGATAGAAGTGCTAATAATTATATTTATAAACGCGGTTTTTTATTTTTTATATTTGTGACTAACATTACACTTTTACTCTTTTTAACAGTAAAATAAATCAATGAAAGGTATTTTATTGATATACCTTTTTTTATTATCTTGAATGATTGTTTGGTTAAGGTTTTACAGCATGTCAATGCCTGTGTCATTTTTTGTTGAAGAAGTTTGTTTTACTCATTCTTCATGGGTACTCAATTAAAAAAAAACACATTTTTGCAAACTCATGTTTTTTCTATTTAACCCATAGATGGGACCCTAACAGGTACTACCACTCTGGGTCATAGTAGACCTGGGAACAATGGTGATGAAGGGGTACTCCACATTCCCCAGAATTGGAACTTCATCATCAGATAGAGTTTAACATCATACCCAGGACATTAAGACCTTGAGCCACAACCTTCTAGCACATTTATGATAAAAAGGGTTGGGGTTTTCCATATGGGCAATAGGGTTGAGACAATCATATAGGTGCTAGGGCTTGATGTGACCGATTGATCACATGGGGTCTCTCCAACTACCAATCTACCCTAAGTAAGGGTTAAAGTGGAGTGTTACAGGTTATGGACTATACCTCAGCCACCAGGGTCCCATCCTTAAGAATCACGGGTCACCACCCCTGGTCAATAGGTGACCCTATTGGGGGAGTCTTACCCCTCTGCAGAGGTGCAGTCTGTGTAAAGCCTATTTCAATTGAATAATAAAGAGATTAGCCTCAAGTACTCAATCAATTTATTAAAAAAAGTGACATATTCTGAACACAATAAATCAAAATTTTATATCTTAGGTCTCCATCTTCATGATTTCCAGAAATTAGGATTCCAATGCAATTTAAATCAAAGCACAAATTGAATAAAAAAGATAATTTTGATTTTATTTGCATATTTATATAGTTTTGTTTTGCACAAATAAGAAAAATGATTAGAATGAAATGATTGTCTTTTTTAGACAATAATTGGACCAAGTAACTAATAAGCACCCCACCTGGGAGCTGTTTTGAAACGTAAACTTCCGGTTGTTTGTTTGCAAACAACAGACGATTTTTTTGCATTAGAATTTCACTGTAAGATTTTTTAAAGTTTGTTCATGTATATTTACAACCCAGAGGCATATTTTTATACTAAAATAATTTTTGATTTTAATAAACAAATTTAGTTATTTCATGTTGTTGTTAATTCAATAGGACTTTTTTTTAAAGTTTTAAAAACTTTATACGAAAGATATGTTTTTATATTAAAGACACATTTTTATATTAAAATAGTTTTTTTATTTAATCAGAAGAGAAATGCAGATATGTTTATTTAAATGAAAATAGTTTTTATTTATAAAATATTTTTATATTTATTTAAATAAAGCGATGTTGGGACCAAGTAACCAATAAAGAACTATTTTTTAAATTAAAATCGAAAACTATGAAACAGAGAGCCGTAGCTGGTACTCCGATAACTCACCAACCTCAAGGACTTCAGTTAAGTGGACTGTATTATTATATTTATATAATTATCATTCCTGCAGACAAAACCTTCATTTGCAAGTATTTCAAGCGTAATTTCTTGTTTGTACATATATCAATACAAGTTATTTGAAATTCTATGTTGAGTTCATGTGTTTTCTGTTTTTAACTCCTGTCTGCTTTACACTCATGGCGTGAATCAGCACAGTATTGCTCTTCTGTTTTTACTTTATTCGTTTTTGTAGCATTGTGAGATTTAGAGTTCTTATAATGATAAGTTGGAAGGCTTAAAGTAGCTTTCCAATGTGGGTACACATGTGTACATAAATTAATCCGACAAAGGAGTTAGAAGATATAACAAACACTGACTTTAATATGTGAGCACATAAAAAATACATTCAGGAGAGAAATACATATACTCATCACAAAAGGTATAGCAATACATAGACAACAGATACATAAACATATATATGAAGAATGTAGGACTTATGTCCTAAAGGATGTCACTAATAGCTGGTTGGGGGGGCAAAGCCCCCTTACTTAAGGGTAAGAGGCACAAGTGCCTAAACCATTTGAAGTTTTTGCTGGTGCCAGAGGAAGAGAGTTAGAATTTTCCTGGGTTCCCATTTAAATAGTCTAGCCCTCTGCTGGTGAAAACTTGCAGCAAGGGAAGATAACTCTTCTGGACCCCACATCGCTCCAAACAGGGACAGACAATCGCTACACTTGTATGCAAATAATTCAAGTGTAATCACCACATTATGGGAGGGAGGGGAGAATCTCACAAGTCACACCACAAAATCTATTTTTCTGTCACAATTACTCATTCGAGCCAAAGTCAAAACTGGATAAACTTTTGAACATCAATAAATGCACAACAGAAATTCAATTTCAACAATTTATTTCGATAACATTAAAAAATTTTAACATAAATAAAAATCTTTTTAAACAAAAATTTATTTAATCAAAAAAATCATCAATATCAATACCAGGCTCCAATAAATTTTCTTTGAAACATGTTAAGTCCATTTCATTGAGTATTAAATTTTCAAACGTTTCCTCCAGATCAGTTTCTCCAATAAGAATCGCTCCTTGTAATCTGTTATTACTTAACACAACTTTCACAAATTCATCTAAAAATAATGAAAAAATAGAAAATTGAGTAAAATTCTATGTAAATCATAAATTGAAATTATTCTAATTACAATCTTATTTATTCTATATAGAACATAAAGAGGAATATAGTAACTTGGAAAGGGGATCTATATATTACATATATATATATATATATATATATATATATATATATATATGTAAGTTGAAAATTGAAATGAATCCGACGGTATGTTGAAAAGAAAAATAAATAAAGGAAAGAAAATGTTGAATGGATAAAATTGATTTAATGTGAATTTACTAACACATGTTTCGGCCAGGAGTTTGTTCATGTACACATATATTCTATTTATTATTATTTTAAATGTAAAATAAATCAATAATAATAGAAAATTATAAAATCTTTAAGCATAAAAACACTTTCAAAACACTTTCAAACACATCAAAATTCTCTGTATTTTGACCGTTTTAACTTCAAATACCAAACATTTTACTCTGATGAAGGCCGTTATTCTTTTATGCTTTAAGATTTTATAATTTTCTATTATTATTATTTTGTTTATTTTATATTTAAAATAATAATAAATAGAATACATGTGTACATGAACAAACTCCTGGCCGAAACATGCGTTAGTAAATCTATTTTATCCATTCAACATTTTCTTTCCTTTATTCGTTTTTCCTTTCAACATATATATATTTACCAACCCCTCCATACAAGCAGGATGCAACACAAGGTCAATTTCTTAAATGGAGTTTAACAGGTTTGAATTCAGAATTTTCCTTCTCCTAGACTGGTTGCCAAACCAAGGTTAAAGAACCATTATAATAAGATATTCAGATAAGTGAACACATTTTTCATATTAGATAGAATTTTGTTATAAAAATCCAACCAATAAAAACTTTTAAAAGGAATTTAAACATTTAACTGATTTTTATATTTCACTCATCAAAATAAAAACAAAATCATGAAATATTTAAAACACAAGATTTTTTTTTATATCATTTTTTTTTTTAACTAAATTCCTAAAAAATGTTTTACCTTCTTCAACTCTTAATAACAATTCATGATCATTTCCAAGTCCTTGTGCATTGTATTTTCCAAGAAGGACAACCTGTAAAAATATTTTATGGATACATTAGTAAAATTCTGCAACAAAAATTCTTTCCTGTGCTAAACATTATTATATAAATTTAAGTAAAAATAATAAGTATATTTTTTTTGTTTGGAGGGGTGGGGGGTGCAACTTAATCCAATTAAGTTGATTGGTTGGTTGTTTGGGTTATTTTATGCCGAAGATGCTTTGTTTTACTCATTCTTGATGGGTACTCAATTTTTCTTTTTTTAAACACATTTTCTTTAAACTCATTCTTCTACTTAACCCATACATGTACTACCACCCAGATCAATGGACCTGGGAGTTATGTCAATTTGTAGCTTTCCAAATCTAGGGGCGGGGCAAAAAAAATGGTGACTTTTTGTAATCTATTTTTGTCTGTAAAATGAGTTCTAGAGCTTCCCTACTCCCAAAATTGGTTTATAAAAACATTTTCACCCAAGGAATCCAAAAATGCTATAAAAAAAAAAACAATTTTAAGTTATTAATGATTTATGATTTGCAAAATTTTAACTGATGTTGTAGCTTCGGTTCTGATAAAAAAACAAATCTATCTTTTTTTTTTAGAATTGGAAGCTCAAATTTTGGGGATTGTCTAACTTTAACATGATCCACACCTGTACAGAATTTCAGAAAATTTGAAGGGGGTGGGTGACAATTTTAATTATTTCTGGATGATTTGACATGGAATTACCGAATGATGAAAGGAAAAAGAATTAAATTACTAAACAGAAACAAATTTTATAAGAAAAGAAAATTAATTTCAGAATTTGGTTTTTATCATTGTTTATCCAAGTAAATCAAAACAAAAGTTTCTAGTATGTGTTGCATAATCTATGTGGTAGCATAGATTATTGACAACATCCTGTAGAATTCTAAGGGGCCAGTGTTTTCAGATCAAGGAATGGAAAACTACTGGACGGTTAGAAACTCGCAAGTCACGTGAGATTTAGTTAGGTTTTCAGTTTCAGCAAAAATGTGATGCAGTGCAGACGTGTGACTGCGGGGCTGGGTTCCGTTCGCGCAGTGAATGAAAAGAAGCCCTTAGTTAAGAAATAAAAGCTTTGATCAAAGTAATACAAGTCTTGTTAGTTATTACATGAGTTTAGAAGAAATAAGAAAATGAAGCAGCAACAAGTTAGGAGACCAGACAAAGTAGAAAGAAGTAAAGATCCAGCATGGCAACTAGGCGATCACTCAAATGGCCAAAAGTAAGGAGTTAGAAAGAAGTAAAGAGAAACCAGACCCGACATTCACATCATGGGCGAAGTGGAAAGGAAGAAGATAAAGAAGAACAAGTAAGTAAATGGCTGTCTATCTGTCTGTCATTCACTCACTCTCCTCTCTATGTTGATCCACCCATTCTCTCTCTCTATCACAAAAGAACACTAATGTTTATATACCCACAACATGAGTATATAATATAACACATGATTCTGCAGAATCAGAGAAAATTATTTTTTGCTTTGTGTCAACTATTCTTTTTATAATTCTAAAATCAATAAATAGTGTACAATTGGACCAACTGAAAGCTGAAAAAAAAAAAAATTGAAGATTAAATGCAATAGGCATGAGAATAACATAAAATATGTTTTAAAATATAATTATATGAACTGACTGTTGGTCATTTTATACATAATTACATTTGTTGGTATTTTTTAAAATACAAATTTATCTCGTTTACAATCAAGAAACTAACCCTCTAGTCTTGGGCCCCTGATAAAACTAAAAAGAATAGAGATGTAAGAATGGAGTAAATTTGTTTGTTTTCAGATATAATGAGGCTTTTTTTAGCTAATTTGAAACAATTTAGAGTATTTGGGAGTGGGTCTTTTAAATTTGATAGGGCCCTTTAAAGGGTTAAATTTAGATTTTGATGCATTTATTTTATATACGAAGGTGAGTCAAAAAGTAATGCCATTTTCTTTTAACAAAAAGAAAAAAAAAATTTGAGACCTACATTGAAACCCTAACGAGGCTCAAACAAGAATCCGATTAGTAAGACCCAACTTGCCAATCAACAATGTCCTTCTTCTACATGACAATGCTCAACCACAAGCAAGCATCAGAACAAGAGAGAATATGGCTTTATTCAGATGGACAACATTACCACATCCTCCATACTCACCAGATTTAGCAGCTTCAGACTATCATCTCTTCGGACCCATGAAAGAGGGTTTGAGAGGCAAACATTATTCCAGTGATGAGGAAGTGAAATCTGTAGTAAAGGAGTGGCTCAAAGAACAGTCAACAAAATTTTATGGGACAGGGATACATGCTCTTATTTGAAGGTGGAAATTTTTTATTGAGAGAAATGGTGACTATGTGGAGAAGTAGGGATGTGATCCACAAAGGACCAGCTTCATTTTGATGTATGATACATGTTCCTATGTTGGTAATTATACTTGTCCTAATCAAAATGGTATTACTTTTTGATTCACCCTTGTACATATAGATTTTTGATGTCACTTTTTTAGTTTTGAAAATTCATGTATACCTCAGAAAAGATCTATTAGAGAAAAATAATAATTAGTATGAGACTATATAAGTTACTTTATAATTGAAGAATCTTGTGACATGGGCAAACAATTCAAAGCAGAAATCCATGGATATTTCCATTTCCTGTTCCTCAGCTACCATACACTTTGCTGCATAAGCTCCCATTTGTCGAGCTTGTGTCCAAAGTCGCATCTAAATAAAGAGAAATCATTCATTGATAACATAAAACAATGGGTGTTTTAAATAAAAATAGAAATTGTATAATAAGAGATTTGAATTATCAATTGGAAATATGTCGACTTTAATGAGAAAAGAAAAACAGAGGGTTAAGCAATAGTGACCCCCTGAACTCGAGATTAAATTTACCCTCTGCTGTTTGAAGATAATCTTTGCACAAATAACCAGTGTTACAGTGTGGGTGAAAATAAAAGTACCACTGGTATGCCAGTATAATGGGATTCAAAGAGTTAAGTCAGGACTCCCTATATTTTTCTGATAATATCTAAAAATGATAAACAGTCCAAAAGATATTTCTATATTATTCTATAATATAGTATTATTAATATAGTAATCAGTATTAAAAAAATTACTTTTTTTTTTCTTAAAAAAAATAATAAATAAATTTAAAAAAAAGAAAGTTAAAAATTGAATATACCTGAAACCATTGTTGCGCAGGTTCCCATGATGCAGTGCAAATATCTCCAGCAGCAAACACATTTGGAATATTAGTCTGCATTTTAGAATTTACTTTGATTCCACCATCTTTAGCAAGATCAAACTAGGCAAATAGATTTTTAAAAAGATTAATGCATTTTGCTTAAGTTCAAAATGTATCAACTTTATAGAAACTGTGTTGGTAGATAAAAATATTAAAAACATTATAATATGATTCAGCTAATAATCTTCTTACTGTTCTTCACAAAATATTAAAAACATTATGATATGATTCAGCTAATAATCTTCTTACTGTTCTTCACAAAATATTAAAAACATTATGATATGATTCAGCTAATAATCTTCTTACTGTTCTTCACAAAATATTAAAAATTATGATATGATTCAGCTAATAATCTTCTTACTGTTCTTCACAAAATATTACAAACATTATGATATGATTCAGCTAATAATCTTCTTACTGTTCTTCAAAAATATTAAAACATTATGATATGATTCAGCTAATAAACTGTTCTTCACAAAATATTACAAACATTATGATATGATTCAGCTAATAATCTTCTTACTGTTCTTCACAAAATATTAAACATTATGATATGATTCAGCTAATAATCTTCTTACTGTTCTTCACAAAATATTAAAAAACATTATGATATGATTCAGCTAATAATCTTCTTACTGTTCTTCACAAAATATTAAAAACATTATATGATTCAGCTAATAATCTTCTTACTGTTCTTCACAAAATATTAAAAACATTATGATATGATTCAGCTAATAATCTTCTTACTGTTCTTCACAAAATATTAAAAACATTATGATATGATTCAGCTAATAATCTTCTTACTGTTCTTCACAAAATATTAAAAACATTATGATATGATTCAGCTAATAATCTTCTTACTGTTCTTCACAAAATATTAAAAACATTATGATATGATTCAGCTAATAATCTTCTTACTGTTCTTCACAAAATTAAAAACATTATGATATGATTCAGCTAATAATCTTCTTACTGTTCTTCACAAAATATTAAAAACATTATATATGATTCAGCTAATAATCTTCTTGCTGTTCTTCACAAATATATAGATACATATACATATGAAAAATCAACCAAGTAAATTAAGTAAATATATTCTTACTGAAATATATAACTATATTGTATATGCAAGCTGCATAAGAGAAGCTATCTATCCTCTTGGACATGTCAAATTTGTAGAATGATTAAAAAAGAGGGTCATTAGAAAAAATAATTATTAAATACTGTTTGAATATAAACGAAGATGAAAAATTTTAACATTGTTATATAATCCAAAGTACAATGGTATCTTGATTTATGAGTGTCTAAACTTATGAGTTTTCCTAGCGGTCACTTTTTTGCTTTATGTTGTGAGCTAAAATTTGAGGTACGAGTTAGCTTCAGATACTCTTATGTTAGTAAGTTCACTAAAAACGTTTACAAATTTATTATGCCAAAGAAAAATATCCTTTATAAAAAAAATAAACATTAAAAGATATAGCAAATAATTCATTACATTCTATTTTATCATATTTTATACAATACAGTGCTGATTTACTTATTCAAAAAAACATAAGAAAAAAATAAGGGTATTTTTGATGGGGCTGAAAGGGATTAATGGCATTTCAGTTTATTTCAATGGGGAAAATTGATTTGATATACGAGGAAATTGAGTTATGAACGGAATGAATTCATGGTACCACCATATATTAAAATATTTAAAAAATGAAAAGCACTTTTTTATTTAAAAAAAAAATTGATAATGGGGTGTATAGAACTGATAGCAAAGATTTCAATGTTATTTAATTTCATGCAGATATAATAAAATAGAATTCAGTTAAAAAATTTTAATGGACATTCAAATAAAGAATAAAATTAAATAGACTTACAGAATTTCCTTGTAATACAATATCAGTGTTGGGCACAACACCAGTGGCACTAATAAGAAAATCACATCCATATATTTTTCCATTTGTTAATTTAACATATATAGGCCAATCATCTGTAAATGAAGATAATAACTTTTAAACATAAAATAGCGATTCATTTATGGTGTGGCAAGGGGTTTTAATGTTCTTAATTGTGCTTACGCATTATTTGAAATGAACTTAATTGTTATTAAGAACACATTTTATGATATTTTCGTGTTAAAACATACAGTTGTATTGATTCAAACAAATTCGTATAAATTGTAGATTTACGGTGAAATGAAAATGGCCAACCAAAACAAACAGCTTCCTAAAAGTGAAACAAACAAGGCGAAGATACTCTCATTTATGTAGCTAATCTTCAGATTACCTAGTATTTGATAGTGTATAGGATGCACTTTTCACACACACAACAAAAAGCAATGGCTCAAAGAAGCATTATGCAAAATTGAGGAGTTATTCTGTAGAATGATTTTATCCCAAAAATCAACCAAAGGTTATTAGATATTTTCCCTCTTAATATGTCCTACACAAACACACACACACAGTATAAAAAAAGCTGTTGAGTTGGCCTGATGTTGGTATCAGCCAGACAGTGAGGGAGTCTATCCTCTTTTCACTAGCACTAGACCAAGGAGATTATTTTTGGTGTCTGAGGTGGAGTGCCAAACCTACCATCAGCTCTTCCCTTTACCACACAGATCCCTGTGTTACTCAAACGCTGAGTTGGCAAGGGCCAGTATCGAACCCTGAAACTTGTGGTTCCAAGTCCGACGCTCTACCGACTGAGCTGAACCGGACCTATTACAATAAGGAAGACACATAGTATAGGTGGCATTAGATACTCTATATATATATATATATATATATATATATAATATATATTACGCTACTTTTGAGAGCACAGCACTCAATCGTAGAATGTGGAGGACTTTGTGTTGTAATGGTATAAAGGATTTTGCAGCAACGGAGGTCACCAAGCTGCGTCAAGCTAGAGAAAGGACTAGAGTATTGGCTAGTGTCCCAGCAATACATTCAAATAATGCACACACTCGTTCCATCTGTGGACTTCTTTGCATTGGCGGAGCTGAAATGTCACCTGCGATTAAAACACAAGGTTAGATGAAAAAGGTTGTCTGAACCTCATACATCAAAATCGACGGGAGAGTCCATCATATCATATAATAAAAAAAAGATTTGGTATTAAATTTGGTATAGGTAATTAAAAGAAATGGACAAAGCGCCAAGGTGTTACATTGAAGTTTTGTTTCTTCTTCCAGAGGACATATCGATGGCTGTAAATTGGTTTCTTTAAGTTCTTCAGCTGTAAATATTCTCTCAACTTCCACTTTATATTCCATAGAAACTTTTTTAGTGATCTATATAAAAATTAAAAAAAGATGCAATAATAACAGAATCATATACAAACATATTTATCATTGCAGAAGATAGATTAAAAGAAAGAGAAATAATTATAATAAACTAGCAGGACTTGTGGATATACCACAGTATGATAATCTAATTATTACAATGTTTGATATGTTTACTTAAGAACTATTGCAAATAGTTCAATATGTAAAATGTATAATAATCTTGATTTAACTGTTTCTCACTCATTTTTTTTCTTCCTTTCCTTTTTTTCTTTTACGGCATATCAACCTTCGTGGGTCATTTAATGCCATCAAAGTTTTAAAATGAATTCATTCTTAATGGATACTCAATTTTTTTTTTATAAACACATTTTTCTATTTAACCCATAGATGGGGCACTAACAGGTACTACCACTTCATGTCAAAGTGGACCAGGGAGCAATGGTGATGAAGGGGTGCTTCACATTCCCCAGACCTCCAGAACTGGAACATCACCATCAGATAGTTTAACGTCATACCCAGGACATTTTCCTTCTTTTCCTCTTTTCATAATGTCCGATTGAAACAGATTAGCGCTATCACTTATGCATGTCACCCCCTCTCTATATCTTTCTTTCTAATAAAATCAGAATAGTCCATTATTTAGCTAAGGTGATGACACTCATGAGAAATAAGAATTCGGCAATTAAGCAACACCAGATAATCAGGATTTAAATTTTTGCATTTCATCTGATATGATTTGGACAATCTCATTTTTAACCAGGGGGTGTTGCAAGATGATAGTGGTTGGAATATTAAGGAACAAGAGTACTGATATATAGATATGATGAAAAATATCAATAAAAAAGTTACAAAAGAAAAACAGACCGTCCAAATCATCTCAGATGAAATGCAAAAATGTAAATCCTGATTATCTGGTTTTGCTTAATGCATAAGAAACCAAAAACATTTGTTCTGCAAAAGTACTACTGGATCAAGTACTACTGGATCAACTGTGCTGTGACAGCACAGTTGATCCAGTAGTACTTGTTTTGGACCAACTGTGCTGTCAACTTTTGTAGAACAAATGTAACCCAATATTACCTGTTTCATAGTTAAATCATTGGTGACTAAACCTGTAACCTCAGAGATGTTGCCCAATGAGGAGGGTGGCTAGACACCCTGCAGAATGAAGAAAAGACCTGTAAAAGGATGGAGGGTGCTCTTTGCCCAACGGCCATCTATCACATCATTTCTAAAGTCCAACTCCTCCTCATCGCAGCAGGGGCATGTAAACTTGGTAGTGTCAGAGCCATGCTGTTGGGAACTTAAGGCGGACAGGTCTGGCACCAAGCAGCATTAGGGCCACAATTCTGCCAAAGGGGCTCTGGCAAAAATCCAAAGGGTGTTTCCATCAATCAATGGCTTTTGGCGCATTTGTCACTATGTCTGTGAAAAATCTGCGGCAAACAAGGGTATCTCCTTACCCTGACCGGGATATGCATGTGGGTTTTGGGGACCCCTTATGAATTCCATATTCCATTGTTAGTCTTTCCATAAATCCACCACAGGTGAATTTGTTGGTTGGAGCTGGTTCATCTGACCCAGGGTGAATTCTGTAACAGTAATATTAGATCACAGTACAGTTACCAGATGGTTAAAGAAGAAAAAAAATAGAGCAGCCTGGAGCCTTAACATTAAGCAAGGCACAGAGAGGGATGAGATGGAGAGGAAAGGGATAAGATGGAGAGGAGAGGGATAAGATGGAGAGGAGAGGGATAAGATGGAGAGGAGAGTAGCCTCGACAGCAAAGAGAGCCAGAAAGGGGGAGAAAAGACAGCCGCCCCAGAAAGCATCACAGTTTGTATGCATTCAGTGCACCAAAGACTGTCACTCAAAAATTGGCCTGCAGAGTCACTTGCGCAGATAAAAAAAAATTGGCGGGGGGGGGACACTACGCCATTGTCCTTAGTGGACAGAAAGGTGCCAACACAAAGAAATATTGCAAAACATTTGACTCACCCTTGTTATTTATAGTGATTTTTTTTTTTAAATGTCATACTTACTTTCTCGTTGCCAGACATGGTCAAATTTGAAGACCAATCAGGACCAAGTGCCCCACCAATTTCATCTGTTTTAGCAGGAGGTTTTTCTACATAAAGAAAGCACAAGCATTAAATTAACAATTCTGGAAAAAAAAAATAACATTCCATTAATTAATTTTTTTTCAGAATACAAGGTGTGTCAAAAAAGTACCAAGTTTAAAGCTGTATTTACCAAGAGGGAAATGAAGAATGAATGGAACATTTTTTTTTTTCAGAATACAAAATGTATCAAAAAGTACAAAAAATCTTAATACTTTTTGACACACCTTGTATGTGATATTATTTATATAATAGAAAGTGAATAAGAAAATTTTATTAAGAAAAATAAGTTTTTTTTTACCATTCACAGTGTATTTCATCCTCTTCAAAGTTTTCTTATTTTGTTTTCTTTCATTAAGTTTTCTTAAAAAGAATTTTCCAGCACCAGCATCAACAAATGCACTATTTATGGATTCATCTTTAATCGCCCAAATCACTGAACAATTTTCAATTTCATAACTGGAAGGAAATGGAGGAGATTTATGAAGAAGAATAAACACATAATTTTGGGAAGGAAACAGAGATTAATGAAAGATATAGAGATACAATTTGGATGCTAGATACAGCAAAGCATTCTTGGATGCTAGACACAGCCTTCCTGTGAAGGTGAGTATGATGTTCATTCTATAAAAGACAATAAACACATAATTTTGTAAGGAAATGGAGATTTATGAAGGACAATAAAACATTATTTTGTAGTCCAGGTTAAATGTGCAGTAAGGAGAACCTGAAGCCAAACATTTTTAGGTCTTATTTTTCCAATGCACTTATCATTGGGGTATGAGACAAGTTTTAGTAAACATTCAGGTTTTTCCAAAACTTTTCTTGTCCCCACCCCCAATGATACCTACAGGATGAAAATAGTGATATTTTCTAATAGTTTGATTGTTGTAAACAAATTTTGTTTTTTTTTAAACTTTCAAGCATAGCAACAAGATTGATTCCTAAGTTGCAATTACTGTTTCTGAATCAAAAAGTCAATCAACATCTAATAAACAGTACCATAATAGTATGTGGCCTACCTTTTGAATGTGGCCGACGAAATCATGGCTCTTACAGTATTTGGTCTACCATAAAAAGCATATTATAAGGTTATGATAATAACTGTTAACCCTAACCCTATTTCAGAATTTTAGAAGATTTTAGAATTAAATAGATCTCTGATTCACGTAAATTATGGATAAATTCTTTTTTAATTATTCTTAATTATTATATACAGCTTATGACTGAATTGCATTTCTTGAAATTGAATATATGTGAAAAATAATTAGTTTCAATAAATTGCCTACTACTTATATCTATAAATATACTTTACTGAGGTAGGACACATTCAAACCAGGTAGGCCACATACTATAACAGAATCAAAAAGGTAGGCCACCTACTATAACGGCACCCAATAAACTCCTCTGCACTCTTCAGAACTCTACCTTATCACATCTATTATCAATGACCACACTTGAACCAAGTCTCCAAATAAGATTACCTTCTGACTATAACAAAGATGACTTCAGAGATGCATAGTGTAATGGCTAGAGCCGTAGGAAATGGACTCATCAACCCGAGTCTAATTCCTGGACAAGGCTGGTTGCATGTCACATAGTGCTAATACCCTTAGGAAAGGTATGAATCCAATTCTCCCTCCAGCAATGGGTAAATAGCAGACTGGGCTCTAACCATGGATAGGTCCCGGTTTCGACTGGGGGTCTGGCGAGCTTCGGCCGCTGGACCGGATTGGCTGTAATAATAGCGTCGATCCCAGGGGCCATCCCCCAGGCAACACCTGCCCCCTTGATTTAAAGGGGCAGGGCTGGGTTTATTGCCCAGTGCCTGAGGCGCCCCCCTTGAGGGGGAATGCCGACGGGATCGACGCAATTTTTCACCTGCCACTCCATGGGCTTCGGCTCGTGGGTGGTCCCACGTTAATAGGGACTTTGTGCCTGACCCGTACAAGTGGGGTACGCGGTAAATATCATGGATAGGTCACCAGTCTAGAAGGAAAACTTAGAATTCAAACCTGTTAAGCTCCACTTAAGAAATTGACCTTGTGTCGCATCCTGCTCGTGCGGAGGTGTTGGTAAATATATATATAATGAAGATGACTTGTTCTTGTGCGCCCACATCCAGCCAATGTTCAGCCAATCGGTGCCAGAGTCCAGTCAATAAAAATGGCTACCTACACGAACATTACCCACACACACTATGTGCCACCCAGTTCACCACTGGACTGTATCATGCTGAACTCCACATTTACACACTTCACCACAGAACACACATGCAACCCTGACCCTTTTGGATCTCCGATGTAGGTCTCCACTACAAGTTGAAATATAATAAGGAATTTTATATCAACAAAAATATACATCTTTTGGAAAAATTCAAAACTTTATCGAGTGCTCCATTCTTTTTTTTTTTGTGTAGATGCAAATTTAAATATCTTAAATGGATTAGTAATAGTGTAAAATATCTTGGACAAACAATGAATGTTATAAGAAAAGAAAAGAAGAAATGTTTCTTACACAAGTTCTGTAGCAATCCCACCATTTCCAATGACCATTAGTTGCCTGGCAGTGCCCAGTTTATTTTGAAATGTCTGGAAAAAAAAAAAAAGGAAATAGATACAACAATTATGTCTGTAAAAAGAATTATCACATAAAAAACATTATGTATTATAAAAGTAAGTAAAGTCGACAGGGCGGCCTAAAGTCGGTATCAGCAAATCAGCGAGGGAGTCTATCCCCTTTTCCCTAGTGCTAGACCAAGGAGATTGTTTTTTAGCATCTGAAGTGGAGCGCCACACCTACCATCAGCTCCTTACTTTACCGCACAGATCCCTGTGCTACTCATACGCTGAGTTGGCGAGGACCGATATCGAACTAAGAACCTTGTGGTTTCTAGCCGAACGCTCTACCGACTGAGCTAACCCGGCCCATTTTATGTATTATACTACAACAAAAAAAAATGTATTATTATACTACAACAAAAATATATATAAAATATTGATTCCACCCGATTTTACGCATGCATTAGCTTTCGTTTGCTTGCATAATTTATGTGCAATAACAACTACAGAGAGTAGATAATGTTTTCATAACAGTTTTATTTCCACACAGTGCAGCTGTGAAAAACTTGTTAGCATTTCTTTGGGTTGGATTCGGAATGACTATTTCTTAATACCTTTAATAAGAGTGCAGTGACGATTGACCACCCAAAATTCCCAGTATTCCTTCATTGGGTGCCAAAAATTTGCAATCGAACAGCATTGACCATCTTGCTAGGAAAGGACCTTCTTTGCTTAGTTCCGAATCACCCTGCCTAAGACCACTCTATATAAAGAGAGTCACTTCTGGGCTTCCCGGATAGCGTATAAACGACATTATGGCATTAATTTGTTTTTGTGATGGAGGTCCAATCACTGAACAACCTAATAATAGATGGAATGCCACAGAATATTTTAGATCTAGAAAGAGTAGGGCCTGAGAGTGACTCTCTTTATATAGAGTGCAGACCAAAAGTAAGAGGAATTGTGGGAATGGAGTGGATGACTATAAAATCAAATGTCTGGCAGAAGAAGTTTGATTTTGTGAAGGTAAACTTGTGTGAGTATTACAGAATTGCAAGAAAGTGATGTTGGATGGAGAGTGTAGAGCTAAGAGAGAATATGGTTGAGTTTGACAATCCAAGTCGATTGAATTACACATTCTTTACTTAGTAAGAAAATAGGAACAAAAAAAAAAAAAAGATATCAACTAAAAGTGTCAAGTATATAACACAAATATCAAATCTTTCTCAAATGCCAAATGAAATGAGCTGATTCTAAAATTAAAACACGTACAGTTCATTATAAATCACTGAAATTCAATAAACATCAAATTCATTTTATTTATTATTTATATATCAAAAGATACACAGAAAAATAAATACAGTTGGACCTATAGGGATCGGCCCCTATATTTTTACGGCATGTGGAATTGACCGAAAAACCGGGTCCCTACAGACCATTATCAACATAGGCATGCAGAGTTGCTAACGTTCTATTTTTATAAATCCTGTTTTTGGTTGGTTGGTTGTTTTGTTTTATGGCATATCAACCCTTTTCGGGTCATTTAATGCAAATCAAGTCTTCTTTGGTTATTTTGTTTTATGGCATATCAACCCTTTCTATGTCATTTAATGCCAAATCAAATCATTTTGATATTTGTTTTTTACAGTATCTGCTTTTGCTTAAGCCTCTATCTACCACTGCCATCCGCAACAGCATGGTGAAATGGTTGACAAGCTAGTATTGTATCACTGATCCTTTACTACTGACTAGAAATGTATTCATTTAATTTATTTCTCTTTTTTCTTTTTTTAACTCTGAACCATTTTTTAAAAGACGCCGATCTCTGGCGTTTTTGGACGGTCCAGCATTTTCATAATCAGGTGATTTAGGGCACTGTGGTAGATAAACAATTAAGTGGTCAACTAAGTATTGAACAACCTCATCGCTATTTCTGTTCAGTGATCTAATTGGAAAACAGTGCTTTCAGTGTGACTTGACCATAAGCATATTTTTTGTAAACATAAAACCAAAATTTTTTTTGGTACCATTATAGTATGTGGCCTACCTTTTGAATGTGGCCTACAAAATCATGGCTCTCTTACAGTATGTGGCCTACCATAAAAAGCATATTATAAGGTTATAATAATAACTGCTAACCCTAACCCTATTTCAGAATTTTAGAAGATTTTAGAATTAAATAGACCTTGTACCGCATACAGTGTAATTTGTTTCCAAGAAAATATTGAAATGTATTTACAGTTAGCTGGAAATGGGGAGGGAAGAAAAAAGAAAAAGACTGGAACGCATGGATATGATTTTTCTGCATCCTTTTAGATTTTTATGCCTACCTATCAGTTCAAAGCTGAATTTTGCATATCCAAAACTTTAATAACCAACTTGGGTACCATTATAGTATGTGGTCTACGAAATCATGTCTCTCTTATAGTATGTGGTCTACGAAATCATGTCTCTCTTATAGTATGTGGCCTACCATAAAAAGCATGTTATAAGATTATAATAATAACTGCTAACCCTAACCCTATTTTAGAATTAAATAAATCTCTGATTCATGTAAATTCTGGATAAATTCTTTTTTAATTATTCTTAATTACTATATACAGCTTATGACTGAATTGCATTTCTTGAAATTGAATATATGTGAAAAATAATTAGTTTCAATAAATTGCCTACTACTTATATCTATAAATATACTCAGGCTTACTGAGGTAGGACACATTCAAACCGGGTAGGCCACATACTATAACAGAATTAAAAAGGTAGGCCACATACTATAACGACACCCTTTTTTCTTTTAATGATTTTTCTTTGATATCTTTAAAAATTTGTCTTAGTATTAATAGATATTCAACTACAATTTAACAAGAAATATTTCCCCATACATTTTATGAAGATGCAAATAATGTAAAATTGAGCAAAATATAAATGTTCTTTCACTTACCTGTACACTCTCAGTATCTCGAATTCCTAGCACATAAGGATTATTCATGATTAACTGTAAAAAATAAAAAATAAAGAAAATAAATCTCTATAAATAAATAAACCAACCTTTTATCATATTCCCCTACCATGGGTGGTTAGATAAACACCGACTAGCACATTCCTTCAAAAGGTTAAATGAGTTTTATTTACTGAAACTTTGGTGAATGGATAACACTGGTCTGCGATGTTTTCAAGGTCAAATATATCATAGTTGATTTTAAGGCAGCTTTTTTTAAGCTGAATCCAAAAATCAAACTCATTTTTTCTAATCAGATCAATTTTTTAAGATACAAGCTCTTACTTGAAATGTATAGAACAGTATCATAACTATTTGTCTGTGACAAGTAGAGTTCCCAGGTTTTTAAATAAGTGTTATTTTGACGTACAATTTGTTGTGAAGTATTCAAGCACATCTTAAAAACCAGACCTGACCAAACACAATGATCGGTACTTTTGAATTCAGCATAAAATAGCGATCATTGATAAATCTTTGACCTTTAAGAAAAATTTATTTAACGCAAACCAGTGTAATATATATGGACAACCTTTGTAATAAATTAATGGAGCGTTCTCAGCTGATTTTATTGCAGAGAAAAACACACCAATTGATTGACAGTATTAATATGAATGCTTATAATTAGAAAATTTCAAAGCACAAGAACAGAATTTTCAACACCCTGTTGAATATGCAGAGAGGTAAGAATCCCTCAAAAAAAAAAAGGGGGGGGGGTGTACTGGGTATGATACTAAACTGTATCTGCTGGTGAGGCTCCATTTCTTGAGATCTGGATACTGTGGAGTACCTGAAACTTTTCTTGTGATAGAATATGTTAGCTAACATGTTCTACCATTTCCATTTTCCAACGGGGTGGGGGTCCAGTGGCTTCAGCCCTGGATCTTTACAAGTTAATAGCATCAATCCCAGGGGGATTTCCCCCCAGGCAATATCTGCCCCCTTGACTTAAAGGGGCAGGGCTGGGTTTATTGCCCAGCGCCTGAGGCACCCCTCTTGAGGGGAATGCCGAAGGGATCAACGCAATTTTTGTTCTTTCCCACCCATGAGCTTCGGCTTGTGGGTGGGCCCACGTTAAAACGAGGCCTTGTGCCCAGCCCATACAAGTGGGGTATGAGGCAAATACCTGTTCTACCATTTCCGGTCAGGGGAGTCTCCATGGCATAATTGGTGACTGCATTATCATAGCAGCCCCCCTCATCCCCCCCCCAGTTATGGATTAAATAGTACCACTTTTGTTTTTCTACAAGGATGGCTTTGGCATTAAATACCCCATAAAGGTTGCCATTAAACAAAAGAAACCAAACCACTCCGGGTCAGATTAGACCTGGGTATAATGATAACAAAGAGGTACTCCACCCTACCCAGATCTCAATATAGTTGTCATCAGGGTGGCCTAAAGTCAGTATCAGCCTGACAGCAAGGGAATCTATCCCCTTTTCACTAGCATTAAGACCAAGGAGATTGTTTTGGCATCCGAGGTGGAGCACCATACCTCCCATCAGCTCCTAACTTTACCGCACAGATTCCTGCGCTACTCGTACGTTGAGTTGTGAGGGCCGGCATCAAACCAGGAACCTTGAGGTTCCTTGTCAGACGCTCTACCGACTGAGCTATAAAAATGCTTTAATACCAAGCAACTTTTAAAAAATATTACTGATGAAATAAAAAAAAATTATCTCATTGTGTTAGTAATAAACAAGGGGGGTGAGAATTTACCTTGGGTTTAGCTCCCATGCACAAACAGACCTTTTCATAATGAAATAAACTCCCATCAAGAGTTGTAACAATCTGAAGAAAAAAAAATATATATATATTGAAAGGAAAATAAATAAAGGAAAGAAAATGTTGAATGGATAATATAGATTTAATATGAGTTACTAACACGTGTTTCAGCCAGAAGTTTGTTCATGTACACATGTATTCTAGTTATTATTTTAAATATAAAATAAAATAATAATAATAAAAAATTATAAAATCTTGAAGCATACAAAGAATAACGGCCTTCAGAGTCACCCATTCAGTCACCCCTTCATCTCTGGGTAGATAATTGAGATTAGGGAAAAGTGAGTTAGCAAAGCAAATGAAATTAAAAAATAAATAATGCAATAATATAAACATATCTTCATAAATGAACTATGATAAGTGTTTAGAATGCATCTAAATTCCAATTTCAATTTAAAATATTTGAAGAATAAATGGAATTAAAAATAAAAAATGCTACTAGATATTTTTTTGTTTTTGTTTTTTCAGTATAGCTGGGCTGTAATTTGAAGTGGATATGATTTTATTGGGATAATTTTGAATGATCTTATAAAGCAACTAAAACTTTTAATTCTATATCCCAAAATGAGAAGTAAAAACACTACATTGGTGCAATGAATATATTGACTTATAAATTGGAATTTTGTAATCATCTATAACACTGGCCTACAATGTTTTCAAGGTCAAATATATAATAGTTGATTTTAAGGCAGCTTTTTTTAAGCTGAATCCAAAAATCAAACTCATTTTTTCTAATCAGATCAAATTTTTAAGATACAAGCTCTTACTTGTATAGAAGAGTATTATAACCGGTAATACTTTTTTGGTACGATCAACTGCCACTCGCACGAGTCCAGCCTATTAGCCATGCCCACAAAATCAAAAACAACACAAAAACAAAACAATTCCAAGTTATGTACCATTTTTACTTCAAAAATTATTTTTAATATCATTTTCATAAAATATAATGAAATCTCATTTCTAGCTAGTCGTATTTTACTTTTTGGAGAATTTATGTGATTTCTCTTATTGACAGTGCGTTATAAAAGCAGAAATTTCCATAATTTATTCATTTTTTGTTTTGTTTTTTAATAAAGTTTTAACTCAAAGATCTTCTTAAAATTTATCGAGTGAGGAGAAACATGAAATGATTGTTTGGTTTCTAAAAAAAAAAAAAAAAAGAATGTAAAGATTCGTGCATATTCAGATAACTAAAGAAAAAAATGTTTGTAGAACCCTAAATTTACACGATTCAAAGTTGTTTTATTTAAAACTTTCAATTTTCTAAGCTAAAAAAATATTACGTTTTAAAAGTAAAATAAGATTTTCGTCGTGGTTGTACTTTTGTTTTCATCAAGATTTGTGGGCGTTTGTCCTGGCTGTATTTTTTTGTTTTCATAAAAATCTGTGGGCGTGGCTAATAGGCTGGACTCGAGCGAGTGGCAGTTGATCGTACCAAAAAAGTATTACCCGTATTATAACTATTTATTTGGGACAAGTAGAGTTCACAGACTTTTGAATAAGTGTTTTTATGATGTATAATTTGTTGTGAAGTATTCAAGCACATTTTAAAAACCAGGCCTGATTAAACACAATGAATGGTATTTTTGAATTCAGCATAAAATGGTCATCATATATCACATGGTAAACCTTTGACCTTTTGAAAAAAATGTAAGGATTAAAGTTTCAAATGCAAAACAAAGCCTTCACAAAACGTTTCCATCACGTCGGGGTTACCAGTTGTAAGATTCAAAGTGATAAAACTCCGGCAAAGGTTGATAGACAAAACATTTAATAGGTATACAGCACATGGATAAACACGGTACATAATACATTGAGGTGTACATGAAGATACATACATACATAAGTAATATAAATACATATACAAGAGTAGAGATAAAGACACATTCATGAATGGTAAAATACAAGATATTTAGGTATCAAAGAGATACCTAAATGTAGATAAAAACATAGCTACGGATACATGACTAAAGGATAGTCATATATCGTATACGAGACTTACTGGCAGTGAGTGGCCAGTGTTAAGGGCCGAAGCCCCAACGAGAAGGGGGTAGACAGAGTCTAACCCATGTGTCTCGTAGGTCAAGCAACAGGAAAAGAGAGAGAGACGTTCAAATCAGCCGCTTAAATATCAAAGGCCCCTAGCAGGAACCAGCGAAACTAAACGGGCAGACAACTCCCCAGGCGAATACGAAAATAACGCCACAAAAATGTTAATGTAGGCCAGTGTAATCAATCAATTTATCTTCATAAATAAAGATGATGTTAAAAATGTTAGAACCTGTTTTTCAACATCCAAACTGGAAACTGATGTATGCAACACATGAACATTTGGGCAGTCAATTTCCATTTCATTGTAGGGTTTTTCTTCAATATCAAATTCTTCTAATGTCTTGGAGATCTGTAAATTTTAATGGAAAATAAGGAAAACAATAAAAAATGTTTTATCTAATAATTTTTTTAACAAAAGTTGAATGTACATTTGTTTTTTTAATTTTTGGTATTTAAAAAAAAGAAGTCTAGTTTGAATAGATTTTGATAAATTAATAATTAATCCAAGAGAAATGTTAACTCTATAAGGGTGATGATCGTAATCAGGAACCTTCATGGAACTTTGAACTGAACCCTTTATTCAATCCATGGGGGTAGACTGTTCTCATTCCGTTAATCAGTTTGGTTCGAAGTTCCATGAAGGCTCCTGGGTTTGACAAGAAGGTTCCCAAATTTGACATGAAAACACCTAATGAAGGCCGGAGGGCACATCATCTGAAACGTTGTGTAGATAACAATAAAGATGAGGCCAATAGTCCGAATAATTCAAATAATACCATTTCAACAATGATATCAATTTTCTTCTTAAAGTAAAATACTAACATCTAAGGAAATATAAAAACAAGTGCACTTTAAATTTACTGCAAACAGTATCAATAGATTACAATTTTAAAATTTTAATTTGAAAAAATTAGAGTACACTAGGGTCTTTTTTTATTTCTTTATTTTTTAAAATAAATATTGATTTTTCCTTAATCTTAGTTTGTTCAAAACACCAAATTCTTCAAGTTTTTCTAAATAGAAATAAAATTGATTATTTTACCTGATTAAAATTTGTGACAGCTTTAATTAATGGTGAAGCTGTCAATAGGATAATTGTTTCTTCAGGACACAATGCAGATAACTGAAATTAGAATTGAAGAAAAAAGTTCATTTTTTGACAAAATATACAACAGGAATAAAAAACGAAAATAGAAACTGTAAAATATCATTTTATTCAAGATTAATATTTCATTGCAATTATCCAATTCATTAGAAAAATGGATGCATATCACATAAATGCGTCCTGGCCTCCTGCCCTAAAAAGCTTTTAGGGGGAATTTCAGTAGGCACCGCTTAGCGTTTTTTAGGGCAGGAGACCAGGACAGATTTAAGCAATATACACCGAAAAATGACAAATTCAAATTTATCTGATCATTTTATGGTTTAAAAGGTAGCTGTGGTTATTCTTGGTGCATGTTCCTAGGATTTGCTTTTGACCCCCTCTTATTTGGTGGTCATGCTGAAAAAGGAATTCAAGGGAAGAAAAAGGAAGAGACAAAGACAAAAGGAAGTTTTATGATTTTGGCTTTATTCTCGGGTTATAGCCACCACGTGGTTAGGAAATTCCTTCTTGACCAGTAGTCATGTCTCGCCCCAGATAAGGTCTAAGTCCGAATGGCCAAGAGATTCTCTTGGAGGTCAGGAGGGTTTTTCCGGTCTGAAGCCCCGTGGGAGTTTGTTATTTATTTTTTTTTTTTATTTTTATTTTAATCCCCACACATCCATAGATTAAACTCTTCTACTCACTGCATGTGACTGATATTTTGTTAATTAATGTAAAAAATACTAAATGAATAAATTTGACTGACAAAATAAATTTCCGTCATAAAAAAATGCATCTATTTTGTACACAGCTATATAGATAGTTTTTAATAATCATCCATGAGAATATGAAACTTAATTAATGTGTAATGGGTACCACTAAAATAGATCACATGATCAGTTTAGGCCATACTGAAAGAAGAAATGTAAATATTTTTTACCTTTTTTTCTTTAAATCTCGCAAAAAAGAAATAACGGACATAAAGGGTTGTTACAAAGAAAAACAGTTAATTCAAAGATCAAATTATCCAATTGGGGAAAAATTACTTGCCGTTATCTTGAAAAATAACTAAAACAGTCCGTTTTTTTACAACACGGTCAGTTTCTTTATTGATATTTTTAGCAGAATTATGTATTCATGGTTCTTTTACTAAAAAGCTCTCGCATAGAAACATATAAAAAATCTTCTGATATAATTATTCAGACTCTTATCTTTATAGAAAAAAAGTAAAAATCGTTTTTTGTCTGTTCATTTTTTTATATTTCATAAAATAAAATAGGGGGTGAGACCTCGTAAAAAAATATTTCCCCTAATATATTTTAGGAAAATACTATTTCAAACATATTTTCATCAAAATTTAAGTAATTATGAAAATTTTCTTGAAAATCGGACCTTTACTTGATTTTTCAGAATTTTTTTAAAAAGCCTCTAGTCATAACTTGTTTTTTGGCTATGTTAAATTTCAATTGATTTAACGGTACGAAAATGTAAACATTGTTTTTCGTTCATAATTTTCATTATTTCCATAAGCTAAAATATTTTTTTAATCATCAGGAGTTTTTTTGATGTTTCTTCTTCCGAATGGAAAAAAAATTCAAGATAACATTAACCTTTATGCAAGTTTGATTGTGTAGGAGGGGGTAAATTTCACAGGGCAAATTGGTGATACCTAGAAAAGTTTTCACGCATTAAGTTTCATAATCTCATAAAACTTGCCAATCCTGTTTTGTTTTTTTGTTGTTGTTTTTTATGTTGAGTTAATCTTTAAAAAATATTTTAGGAAACCAGGTAAAAACTTTTCATTAAATATAAATTAGGTAGCACCAATATGTGCGCCGATTTTAATTATAAAAACGAATTAAAATTAATTAAATCGATTATTTAAGGTCAAATTTTGGTTTAAGTCGAAAAGTAGTTACATAAAAAAATAATATTAAAGATAAAATTGACAGAAATGGCAAATTTTCGGAAGTTATTAAGGTAGATCAATCATTCCACTGACATCACCATATTTCTTGGGTGTTTCATAAAATTTAAAGGCAATTTATTTCCTTAAATAATCTAAACTAAACTTAACCCCTTAACTACCGCCGGTGGATAAAAGATTACGAAAACATCTTAAGTTTTCAATCATTATCTTGTCTGATGCTAAATGTGCATCGGTGAAAATCTGGTAGACTGTGAATTCAGGGGTGGAAATTTTTACCATAGCCTACTGGACAGATGTTAGTGGAATATGAAATGAAGTCCAATGTATATATTTTTAATTTCTCAATTGGAGTTAATACTTTTAATAAAATCAAACTCTAAGGAAAACATAACTTAAAATACGTTTATTCATAAGTTAAAAAAAAATTAAACGACAGCATCAATTGATGATGTATAGATTTAAAATTATTGCGTAGTCATTCAGTTATACACTTTTTCACCTCAGAACTGCAAAAGTCGATTGTTTTAAGTTTTTTTGTTGTTGTTTTTTTGTTTTATTTTTGTTACTTTGAAATAGAAATATCGTTAAATACTCGGCAAAATCAGCGAATAGTAATTTTCAGTTTATTTTAATATTGGACTTCATTTCATATTCCACCAACATCTATCCAATAAACTATGGTAAAAATTTACGACCCTCAATTCACAGTCAACCGAATATTGCGACACCAATACAATTTTACGCAAGTTGTGTATTGGTGGAGTAGCTACAATTTCACATTTTCAATAAATGAATAAATTTATTATATAAACTTACCGTTTCAGCACACGTTACCCCAGCAATTCCTCCACCAATAACTAAATACCTAGTTTCTTTCATTAAACTCATCTTCACTTAAATTAGTAAAATCTCATTTATACGAAAACAAAATACTTTGCAACGAAAACGGTGAATGCTGAATTTGTTCCTTTATGAAAAATATGACATTGATTTTTTTGCCGGAACTTAAAAACCTGAATATCGAAAATTATCATTTTTCTTTTAATGGGGAAAGTTTCTGAATAAATCATCCCACCTCTAAAAATTTTATTATTAATCTTTTCAAAATGTTTATTTCTTGATCTGCAGAAATTAATTCAAATTATCAAAAACATTTTTTTTAAGTTATTTTTATTTTAATAATTTTTACAAGGGAGCCCAATGTATATTTATTCGGTATGGTAAAACTTTTAATAATTAATACTTCTAATAAAAATGAAATCTAATGAAAACATAAATTGATACATTAATCCATTTATAAGCTTTAAAAAAAAATAAACGACAGCATTAATTGATGTTGTATTGATTTAAAGTTGTTGCATAATCATTCAGTTATACACTTTTTTCACCTCAGAACTGCAAAAATGGACTGTTTTAATTTTTTTTTTTTTTTTTTTTTTTTTTTTTACTTTGAAATAGAAATATTGTTAAATACTCGGCAAAATTACCAGCATATCTTTCAAGCATATCTATTTGACTCCTAGATGAGACACTATAGGTACTACCACTCCAGGTCAGAGTGGATGACTCCACTCTACTCAGAGCTCCAGAAGTGAAACTTTATCACTGGATGTGGTTTAGTGTAAGGCCCAGCAGAATATTGGGGCATCACTTAAATATATTTCTATGTGGGAGAAGGTTTCTTTTGATTAAGTTGGTATGTTTTGTGTAATCTTCCTTAGAGTCAACATTTGTTGCCAGGTGTTAGAAAGTTGGTATTTTGCATAAAGGGATAGTAGTAGTAGTAGTAGTAGGAAGAGAAGGAGAAGGAGGTGGAGGAGTAATGTCAAATTGAGTTCAGCAGGGCTTTATCAGAGTTGGATTGAGGTCACTAGGTGGTATACTTTTATATTCAGGTGAAATCAATGTAACTGACTGGTATTTGAATCTGGATGAGGTGGTGTTCTCTCACAATGTTAATATCAGTTAGATAGATGATCAAGAAATGTGTATATGAATGAAGAAGTATCAATTGTTTTGTAATAAAGATGTTCAAAACTGAATAAATGTGTTCTCACTAAAGTTGGTTGTATTGTGTTAGTATAGCATTTAATTCTAAGACAGATAAATGAATTAAAACTTAGTTTAATTCTAACAATTTATTAAAGAACAAATAAAACAATGAGTAACAATATAAAGTCCTTCCTGTGTATAGAGTTAAGTTTGAGAGACTTACCGGTGTGATGGAGAATATATCTGGTATCTTAGTTATTTCTTGGAGAAGACTTCAGGTTGATGTCTCGTCGGAGCTGGTCTGAAATCTATCTGGAGGTTTTGGTATTTTGCGCCGAAACTTCTGGGCTCTTCACGTGATTGGTATAACTAATCACAGAATGCCTCTCCCTCACTTAACCCCACACATAGGAATAAACATTTTACTGACCCAACAGTTGGTAAGTGATCTACAATTTTGTACTGATTGAATAGAAAATACTTATGATGTTCTGCCAACTTTTTATTACCAATTGGAACTTATAAGAGTATTTACGGGTAGTTCTTGGTTATTATTCGGACGAAAGAAGGAAATAAACACGAATATAAAATACAGACACTTGTATTATCAAAAGGTACAGAAATGTTGTTGCAAATTTTAATGGCATTTGCAACGAGACTTATCTGTGAGGTGAAATACTGTTCGTTGGAGAAGTGGCACTAACAGGGGTATTCTGGTCGCTGTGGTTGTAGAGTTTCTGTAGAGACGCGCCCGTTTTGGTCAGTTCTCGTACGATAGGTAAAAAAAGTGTATGGAATGCCTTTTGGAAGCTACTCACCTAAGTAACAATCTTTTAAATGACGGTGGATGGGGCTCTTCTTAAGTTGACTATTTAGGTCCTCAGCCTTCTGATAAGTATGCTGTCGAAACGGCCTTCAGAAAGTATGCTGTTAAAAACGCCTCCATCCAGGTCGACGGCCTACAGACAAGTGAAGTGTAGGGAATGCTTATTTTTGAGACTTCTCTCGGTAACTGCTCCCTGATAAGTCAAAAGGGTTTGGCTTTTGGCACGAATATCGTATTGGCGATTCGCCCTCTAGCGGCAGGGTAAGATAATTCTCTGTCGAATTTCCGATACTTACCGTTTCTCCCTCTTTTATTTGTAAGAATTATTATTCTCATTTGACTTTTGTTTTTTGAAAAGTGACAGCAGAACTGATTCTACTGGCTTTTAACCAAACATGAAAAGGACGTAAACATCTACTGCGTTAACATGACTGAATGAAAATACATGCAACCATAAAACCTAAAGAAACTAAGATTGCTCCAAAATGTTTAAGTGATTGCTTAGCCTGCACCAGAGTGCTTCGGCCTCTGGAGCAGCTAAGAAAAATTAACTGCGTTGATCCCAGGGGGCTATCCACCCAGGCAATACCTGCTCCCTTGATTTAAAGGGGCGGGGCTCGGTTTATTGCCCAATGCCTGATGTGCCCCCTCCCCTTAAGGTGGAATGCTGACGGGATCAACGCATTTTTGTGCCTACCACCCATGAGCTTCGGCTTGTGGGTGGCCCACATAAAAATGTCCTTGAGTCACGCCCTCATAAGTGGGATGAAAGGCAAATACCTTGCTCCAAAAGTGCCGAGATTGAAGATGTATTTACCAAGATAAAAATGAATAATGAATGGAAGAATACAAGGTGTGTCAAAAAGTACAAACAATTTCGATACTTTTTTTACACAACTTGTATACTAGTACTTTAATATTTCTCATGGTGTAATGGTTACTGTTGTAGCGTTAGTTTGTATTTGCCTGGTGGAGTTGTTTGCCCCTTTTAGTTTGCTGGTGCCCGCTAGGGTGCTATAGTATTTAAGCGCCGGGTTCAAACCCTTTCGGCCTCTTTTCCTGTTTCAGCTACTACGAGCCACATGGGGTAGATTTTATCTAACCCCTCTCGTTGGGGCTCCGCCCCACTTACATTACTGTAAGTTCTTTACAGCATGGACTATCTCTAGTCTCATGTCTGTACTTTTATATGTTATCTTGTACCATTCATGAATGTGTCTTTATCTTTATTTATGTGACTCTTTTACTATGTACGTTGTATCTTCATATCCATGTGCTGTATATATTAAATGTTTGTCTGTTAACCTTCGTCGGAGTTATTTGTGTATCCAAAGTATATGTAACTTTAAACCATCCTTACACTGTCATAGGAAAATGATACAAGAACACAAGTTCAAATCATGGATGAGGCTGCTTGCATTTCACATAGCATTAATATTATTGAGAAAGGTATGAATTCAACTATTCTCCCTCCATCTGTGGGTAAATAGTAGGGCAGACTGGGCTCTTTAACCTTTATATGGCAACCGTTCTAGGAGAATAACAACTCTGAATTCAAACCTGTTAAACTCTGCCTAAGATATTGCCCTTGTATCACATCCCGCTTGTGGGGAGGGGTTGGGTAAATACATAATTTAATATTTCTTATCTTTCAACAATGTAAGTATCTGGATCGAAAATAAGATAAGACATCTTGGAATATTGTATAAAAATAAAATGAATTGCTCGTCAGTTGGTTAGTAGTCCGATTCTGAAACAAACTGGTATTAGTAGCTTCTTGCTCAGGTTCTAATGGGTAGTTTTATTGCCACTGGTTTTCGTAAAAAGAGACGCATGACGCTTCTTACTGATGTTTTCAAGTTTGTTTTAATAAACACCGTGAAACTGTACAAGGAAAAACAAATAACATTGAATATAAGGATAACAGCAAATACTTTTCAAAAAAATAGAAAACCCGAAAGAACTGGGACAACTTCTTACCATGTCACCTATCCAGACCAGCGGCGTAAACTAAAAGGAGTTCGTATCTAAGTTCCTCTTTTATAAACAATTAAAAATATCCCCTATTTAATGTTTTTCAATCAATCATAAATTTTCAAAAAAAAAAACTTTCAAAGCGTTTTTCGAACCTACTAACAAGTATAAAAAAGCTAACTTAAAGTCGATAAGTCAGTTGACTATCGGCGTTAGCATATAACGTCGCTCCTACCGACCTCCGACCCATGCCACATCCCCGCATCACACAGAACCAAGTTGTCAACCAAGATCAGGTTGAAACATCCCCACATGCCTTCAATTCACCAAGCGAAGAAGACTTATATTCTCAACATTTCCAGCTTTTGTTTATTTATTAAATAAACGAAATTAATCCAATTTTTCTCGTCCGTTTTTCTTTTGCTACCATACGCTTGCTTGGGATATTTCATCGCCAATATACGATATTGGTGCCTAAATTGAATTCCATGATTAAGTTACTTATAGTGTTGAGCAGATACCAGCGAGACGTTTAATCCAGTCACTTCCAACACATTCAAAAGAATTCAGCAGATAAGTCTGGTCGCAAACGCCATTAAGTTTGCAATTTTGTACCTTTCTGAATATATGTTTTTTTTTATCTTCAATTGTTGTTCTCGTCTTCTTCATTCGAATTTAATTGCCTATCTCTTAACCTGGGAAATTATATGAGGCCCAGCATAAACATCATAAATCTTCGAAATGTATTCGGACTCTACCAGTATTTAATGATAGGTTTTGATAAGGTCTAATTTAGTAAATATAGATTTATCTTGAATTATGGCCGTTACCATATGGATGCGTGGAATATGATAGCGGCCTGGTTTAGTGACCGAGTTGAGTGCTTTATAATCGCCACGTGCATGCCAAGTGCCACTAATTTTGGTTACCAGGCGTAAAAGAGAATTCCACCGGCACTTGACATTCGACCCCTGCCCTAGGGGACAGGGCTCGAATGTCACCGAAGCAGCAGCAGCCATCCCTAACTTCATTAACCACGTGATGAACTTTATAAATAGCTATTCTTCCTCTTTTAGTTGTGACCCCTCTGAGGGCGACTGCTGGCTTCGGCCTACCTCGCATCCTCTTTTTAGTTGTGACCATCAAGGGGTCAACACCTCTTCCCCACCCACACACCATTGGGTGACTACTACTACAAGGTAAGTGAGCTTTGCACACTCTCTCTCTCTCTCTCTCTCTCTCTCTCTCTCTCTCCTCTCTCTCTCTCTCTCTCTCCTCTCTCTCTCTCTATGAACTAGACATACGGAAGAAAATTACCCACGACGGATTTCATCCATTCCCTCCTTCTCAAGTGAGATTGCTATCTTTTGACCCATGAAGGCTGATAGCAATTACCTTTAATCTCCAGGATAACAACTAAGGGGGCCGACGAGATAAATACAACCTTGGACAATCTTCACCCTTTGTAACCAATGCAGTCGAAAGGCTGCTAGCAGGAATAAACTTTTTGCAACCTAAACAAACCCAAACAAACCCACAACCAATTAATTACGGCTTACCTCGAACGGTGCGGTAACCAAAAACCCAAACTCAATTAAACTAATGACTTGGCTAAGACCTTAAGGAGCTGAGAACTAAAATAATAACATACGGCCATACCTCACGAATAGGCACCACCGCTATCTTTAAAAGAACTCTTACTAAACTTCGGGTTGCTTGTCCGATAAAACTACGAACTTTCTACTCTTTATTGTATCATTTTAATGTGCATATACATGTATTAAAACTGTTGCATTTCATATCGTTGTACCTCTTGTTCCTTAATGTCAAATCCGCACTTTCTCACTGCTACCCCATATCTTGTTAATTTTTATAAAAGAAACATCCTTTGTTGAAGACAGTTGGTATTCCTTTTTATTGCTGTAACCGAGGTACTAGTATTCAGCTTGACTCGAAGAATTATCTAAGGTTGATAATTCTCGCTTTCCGGTGAAGATACACGGTTACAGGAAGAAATAATTGGGACAAAACGGTCCTAAAGAAGAACTTCAACCATTGGAGAATTGGTATTAAAGACTTTTGGTATTCCCTCCTTTCGGCAGCTTGGCTGTAAAAAAACTCTCGTCTTAAAAGAACTATTTCTTATCTTCATGAGAATTTTCTCTTCCTAAGAACTTTCATTTAGTAGTCTGAGACTGCGAAATTATGTGACTGGTCAGATTTGAAAAGAAAAAAGAAGAAAAAAAGGAAAAAGTGATTTTTATATTTTTTTTACCTTTGTAGCGTTTGTTTGTATTCGCTTGGTGGAGTTGTCTGCCCCTTTTAGTTCCATGATGCCCGCTAGGGCACCAGTATAAAAGCGCCGGTTTCAAAACCTTCGCTCTCTCTCTTGATAGTTTCACCAACTACGAGCCACATGGGGTAGATTCTATCTAAACCCTCTCGTGGGGCTCCGCCCCCCTTACATTACTGTGAGTTCTTTACAGCATGGACTATCGCTAGTCTCATGTCTGTACTCTTTTATGTTATACTTTGTATCTTTCATGTGTCTATCTTTATTTGTGTAACTCTGTTTATCTTATTATGAACGTGTATTCTACTGTTATCCATGTGCTGTGTTATTAAATGTTTGTCTATTAACCTTTGTCGGAGTTATTTGTATTTAAAGCATGTTGAACTTTAAACCATTCTTTACACCTTTTTAATATTTGTGTTTTCTTTGGTTGCTTTGTATTTTAAGTTTTTTATTCAAAAGTAATTTGTTATTTTTTGTTACTTAGAAGTCATTGGACTTCTGCGAGGGGAATAATTATGGTGTTAGTATAACATTCAGTTCTAAGACTAACAACAACAAGAAAGGAATTAATATTTCCTTTAATTCAAACAATTTATTGGCTTGACATAAAACAACAAACAACAATATAAAGTCCTTCCTGTATATAAATTGAGTCTAAGAGACTTACCGGCGCGTTGGAGAAGGTATCTTAGGGTGGTTTCCTTGAGCCCCTGAATTCGTTGCCTCAACGTACCGCGGGTGGAATCTGTCTGTCCACCTTTTGGATATTGCACCAAAACTCTGGGCTATCACGTGATTGGTATATCCAATAACAGAGCCTCTCCCTCACTTACTCTATATACAGGAATAACCATTTTACTGACCCAACATAATCTTGCAAGGCTCCTTTATTGGAAATTTTATCTTTTAAAATAAATAAAAAAACATTTGTGGTATATTGCATGCCTTTTTTTCTTTTCATTTTGGTCTGTCTCTCAATGTTTCGTTTCGTGTTTTGCTGTGAAAACGAAGGAGGGGGGCTCCCGTGGCTGGCGCCTTGTCTGGACCTTTTTTGATCACGTGTCCCCCGAGATCTGCCTCTTTTGAAATTGACTGGGAAGCGTGCGGACGCAATTAGCGGATTGTTCGGTCATAAGCACTGAGTGACGAACCCCTTAGCTGCTAAAAAACGGACATTGGCCGGTTTCGAAAAGAAAATTGATTGAGAAAAGGTGACTAATTGCAGTTGCAACCCTACAGAATTCCTAGAAAGGCTGAGACGGTGGTTTCATCATTTTTCTTTGGCGAAAAAGGTCGCGGTTCTTTTCTCTCACATTCTTCTCCCCACGAAAGAAACTTTGTTGGAGTGTCCATCCCTTTGAGGAAAAACGGACAGCTACGCGTAAAAAAAAAGAAGGTACTAGCGCAGAGGGGCCAGCCATAATCTACAGTCGGGAGCCTCAGTCCTTGGCGAAAAGGAACAAGAAATTTTAAGAGAACTGTGAGTTCTGAGGAACTGTTTTATCTCTTCTGCGCGAGAGAAACTCATTTTTTAATGGGTTATTTTATTGTTTAATACCCTTTCTGTTCCTGTAAGTGTAAACCTTTTTTATACACTTTTATCCTATTTTTGTATTTTGTATTGTGTTACTCGACCCCTAAATTTTTATTTAGTCGTGCATGGGAAATTTATGCAAATTTGTTTAATTTATATTGTTTGTATTTCATTTTGCCTCCTTTAGTGGAGAAATTTGTAAAATAAAATTCTATTTCATTATCAAATAAGATCATTATTCATTTCCCTACTCTCTTTATTGACGACGTCATTTTGTTCAACGGTCATTATTTTTCCGAAAAAGGAAAAATTCGCGATACCTTAGCTAATAAATTGTTTCTTTTTAGGCTTACAGTGGTTACTTTTGTGATTTTTTCTGAGAAGATTTTGGTTATTTTTATTTTTTATTTTTATTTTTTTTAAGTCGGGCCCTGTTATAACATAGGGTGCTAATTTCATTCTGATGAGACAACCTCGAGTTTAAAATTCCGACAGAGGACGGCTGTGAACAGTAGGGCCGCTAGTATCAAGGTGGTGTGTGATACAGTGGATCAGTGTTTCTTTGTGAAAGGACAGTTTAGTAATACTGTAGAACTTATTCAAAAGTTCGCAGATTATCCTCCGTGTTAGATATTTGTGCACTACTGCCCACAGGAAAACGGTTGCCAGTGCTGTGGTCACACACGAATAATAAGCGACAGGCTTCTCACAGACGAGCGTACTGAGTCTCCTTCGGACGCTAGCATAGGCTTTTCCCGGGGGTCACTTGAATGAACAGGACGACTTATAATAATGTGCCTTTTCTCCGAATTTACTGTGTATATAACATAGGGTATTTGTATTTCCTTATTCACATGACCTCTACTTGTTGAGTAGGGTCAGCCACCAACATCAAAAAACATGTTTACGATTGTGTTGGGTAAGCTGACTTTGTCCAAACTACTAGCTATGTCATTAAATCTGGGTTCTGACCTCTGTTGCTCTTCTAAGGGTTTAGCCAGAGAGTCTTGTTATATAACAGAAATAAAGATCTCTCATGATTCACAACATTCACTAAACTCAGTACACCCATTCACCAACAATACAAAATGTTAACATAAACACCTAACAGGACAGGAGAACACCCATCGGATGTTGCCGGGGCCGTGATTTTTGGCAAAATGAAAAAAACTCGTCTGTGCGCATATGACTCGGAGCATGCTGAAATCGTGAGACGGAATTATCAAGATAAAATCAGAATTTACATTTTTCGGGAATTTCGTTTATTTAAAAAATGAACAAAAGATGGAATTGTTGAGATGATAATTCTTTCTTTGCTCGGTGAAATGAGGGCAGGTGTGGGGTTGAAAGTATTTTTCTTGTGATAGCACGCGTGGGGTTGAAAGTCTGTTTTGGCTGACGACTTGGTTCTGTGTGACGCGGGGTGTGGTGTGGGTCGGAGGTATGGCGGTCCCTTGATCTTGGCAGGAGCGACGCTCTGTGTGGCAACGCCGAAGTCAACTGATTTGTCGACTTTAAGTCAGCTGTTTTTTGTTATCAATCGGCTCGATATTCACTTTGAAAGGTTTTTTTTGGGGGGGGTATGATTGGTTGAAAAACCTTAAATAGTAGGGAATATTTTTAATTGTTTATAAGATTTGTTTTCATTCGGAAGCCTGCGTGGAGCCTATGCGTGGAACACTTGTTTTGTTTATTTCGTTTAGAGCTACTGTTGGGTTAACATCCGTTTGATATTACATTCTCAGTAGCTTAGGTTCTGTTCTGAAGTGTTTTTATTTTTCTTTTTAATGTATTTTGTTGGTGAGTGGATGCATTGGGTTAGTAAAATTTGTGAATCAAGAGAGATATCTATTTCTGTTATGATATAAACAAGAATTTCCTGTCTTTATTAGATAAATGAACAAAAGAAACTAAGTAAACAGGTTCGCAGCTCGCGCATGGGCGTTGCCAGCTAACCAAAACACAAAAGTTTTTTTGAAAATTTTATTCATGAAAGACATGTACTGAAAGGGAAACGAAATGTTCGCTATTCATATTGTTGAATAAAATATGTGAAACTATTTTTGCGGGAAAACGGTGGATAATTTGAAATTATTATATATGTATAAATCTATTTAAATTGTGTTATTTTAACACATTGACCTTACTTTTTATTTTAAATCAAATAAAATCAAACGTTGAAAATACATTTTTTTCAGCTAGCTATCAAGCGTAAAAGAGGTTGATTATTCGAAAAAAATTTGGGAACTCCTGTGCCATTTTAACATTTTTTCTATTGCTATTGATGTATGACCCTTTACCGGATGCCTCTAATGAATTCAGTGACACCAATCAGCCAATTAGTGTAAACACCAATTGACTAATTAACTGGAGATTCTTTTCGGCTGGAGTCGCTGGTTTTTCTCCTCGGGTGTAGCAACCCCTACACACTTCCACCCCCACGTTGTGTAGTTTTAGAAAATGAAAGGTGACAGGTTGCTGCTGGAAGAAAGATTGTTGAATCTCACAGTTGGTAAAGAATTATATGAAAAACACTTCAACAATAGTTTTTGAAGTCAAAATGCTTTTATATCCATACAGGCAAAGTCTGTACAGTCCGTAGCTGTTTTCAGGAAAAATGTTCTTTTTTTTCTGGTGGAGTGACACTCTAGACTGGCTTAAGGACAGGAGCTGGTTGTTCTTATCTAAGTTGGTCTTGAGGGGTGTTCATAACGTCTTTCAGCGCAGCAGAGTTTCGTGAGGCAAGATGGCGAAGTGCGGCGAGCCCCAAAAATCAGCTCGCTTAAGTAATAATCGCCCAAATACAGGGTATGGTCAGACGGGGGAAAGAAGTGTCTTCCCTAATGTCAGTTTCTAATCAATTCGCGTCCATCATTCCTTTGTTTGAAATCTTAAAATCCCAAACTTGGAAAAATGCGAAGTTAGCAAAATTCTAAGCACAACCTCTTTTCTCCAACCTTCTAAAATCCCTTTCTGTTACCATTACCTACAATGAGGATAACAGGAGGATAGCTTTCCTCCTCTCTTAATGCTTATTGTGACTACCACTTTTTAGGGGCGCCCACTCAGCAAAAGTATTTGGGTAAAGCGATTTCCCAAATCGAAGCTCATTAATCAATTATTCCCGGTCAAGCCACAAGGCTTCCTTTGTATCATCTCGAGATTTGCCATATGCCCAACTCGTACTTTCGGTTTTCATAGGTGCTGTCCCTAAGTCCAGACTCTGGGAACCAAAACAGAAAGTCCTCAACTTATTTTCTTCTTTCACTTCCTTTGACAAATCCATTCATCAAAAGGGGCATATGGTTTCCTAAGTTTGAATTTTGCACTTACTGAGAAAATATATGCTATCTTAATAATAATTCAGACAAAAACGTCTCTTTCCTCAAAACAAAATTTTATCGCTTTCTTCCAAAAAATAATCCTATATATTTTTAGAAACTTGGTGTTTCAATATCAGGAGATATCAGCTCTTCAACGACCACTGGCAAGGATTAACCCCCCAATGTCCATAGTGTCACAGATGAGACTGTTGATATTACTGGAATAGCACAACTTGCAGTCTTCATCAGTTTGACAGTTAATTTTATATTTAAGAAGAACCGATTTAACTTATCCAAATGCATGACACTATTTTGAATTTTTTTATTTATTTTGGAATATTTGTCGAAAGCAGTTCGATATTTATTTTAATATTTGTAAATGGCGTTGCTTTGAGGGTATAGTGGGATGGTATTCAAAGCACAGAGGGTAGTCACCAATTTATGAGAGAGAGGTGGTTATTAATAAGTATTTCGACAAAGTACTCATCACACTATAATAATATATTAGTAAATAGCAGAAAAGACAAAGAACTCATACATATAACTTTGAACCACGTATCTTTGAGGCGTAACACAGATTCACAAACATACGTGGTACAAAGTTTTATTGACCTGAAAAAATGTAAAATAACTGATAGATTATATCTTTTATTCATTAATTTATCAACACTCAAAATTTCATTAAATTCGGTTAATTCCTTGATTTTTAGAATTTTTTAAATTTTATTTCGGCGGAGTGACATATGATGGTGGAATTTAGGTCCGTTAAGATCGATTTAACTGTTATGGAATTTTCAAATGAAAATTTAGTTCATTTTCCAACATGCAAAGATTGTTGTAATTGTTGTTAAAGGAATTTCAGGAAAGGTTTTGTGATTTCTCATCTTTTGAACATCAGTTTGCATTATTTTCAAGACCGTTCACCTTCAATGTCACCAACGCAGAAGAAAACCTGCAGATAGAACTGTTAGAAATGCGGTGAAATACATTTTATTATAATACTTATTAAATCGTATTTTGCTTAACTATTTGTCATGTGCGGCCCTCATGGCATACATATGTAATCCACACGGCAAAGTATCTCCAAGTGGAGACATCTGATCAGAGATGCTTATACGTACGCGTCCTGCGGCCCTAGTGCACAAAAATATAAAAGGACGCAGTAAAATCGTATCCAGGTGTCCCAGTGTTTTTTTCTTTTTTCTTCCCTCACCATTTCAAGCTAACTGTAAATACATTTCAATATTTTCTTAGAGACGAATTAGACAGGATAGGTTAGTTGGACGGCTTTAGTTGGGACCCATAAATTTTCCCGGGGACTCATTCAAAGCAAATATGTGCATCTATTGAGAATTCTGGGATATGGGGGTTATCGTCCTTTGTCTGCGAGCCTCTGTTTCAAACCAACCAATCATGAGCATACTTTGGCAGCAAAGCCGAATAAGCAAACTCATGCCTCTCTTCTGATTCAGCCCTCACCGGAGACAGACCTAAATTAAGGTCGCTCCTCTTCTGATTCAGCCCTCACCGGAGACAGACCTAAATAAGGGTCGCTCCTATTCTTCAATAGACAACCAGAATCGGAGTCGGACGCAAAGCAGAAGTCCATCATATCCGAACTATCAGAAGCCGTAGCAAGGGCTCCGTTAATACCCCCATATCTCAGGATACACCAGTTCAGTGACAAATTATTATTTGCGCGAACGAACTAAAGTTTGCAATTCTTTATATGTAATACAAGTCTTTTATTCCATTCTAGTTGTTCGTTTATTTCTTTAACTCTCAACCTGTCTGCCACACTCGTGGTTAACTCCGTTACAAACCTCGGAGTACTGCCGCTAGTGCCTTTATTTCTTATACATCCAGGACGAACTAAATCACAAAATCTATCAGCATCACTGCCTGATTTCTTTTCATACTTTCCAAAAAGTTCAAAAACATCAGAAAATTTGCCTCAAGGATCATGACAATGTTTGATTCTACCTATGTTTTTGTGAACAGTTATTTTCGTTCATGAAATTTACTAAAACTTCTTATAGAACAAGATCAGCACTTGTCGTTTTTTATCAAAGTCCAAATTGTACAGACATTAATAACCAGACATACCAAAAATTGTCAAGAAAAAGAGGTGTCAAATTTCACAATAAATCCAAATGACTAAATGGTTGCTAATCTATATATAAATACTCATGTTCCTTAATTGTACGACCGTCATCATCTTGCGATACCTTCTGGTTTAAAATGAGTCCTTCCAAATCATACAAGATGAAATGTAAAAATGTGAATACTTATTATCTGGTCTTGCTTATACGTCGAATTCTTATTTCATATGAGCGTCGTTACCTCAGATAAATAATGGACCATACCGTTTTTATTATAAAGAAAGAAAATGAAGAAAGAGGACATGCTACACAGAAAAATATAATAAGAAAGAAAGAAAGAAGGTGAAAATAGAGAGAGGGATGAGCACATGGAAGCGATAACGCTAATCTGTTTCAATCAAACAAAATGAAAAGGTGAAAAGAAGGAAACAAAAGGAGTGAGAGGGAATTAAATCAAGATTATTATAACTAGCAAATATATGCACCCTCCGGGTGCAAGTATTAAGTTTTAAAGTGATAAAATATTATACTAAATTAGAAAGGCCAATGAAACTAAATAAGAATGCAGATAAAAAGATTTGAAACAGAGGGGGTATAATCGAAAAATTGAACAACTGAAACTTACTATTCCACCACTCCCATCTTTCATTGCTAAATTTCCTAATTTAACTATTGAGTTAAAATAGGAAGTAAAGAATAAAATTACAGTTATTTCTTCTTGTTAATCGATTTCTTTTAAGATTTATCCCCGAGATTTTTGCTCTTATTTATTAAGATAAAACCAGACAATTAGAAATCAATAATACTAAGCATATATTTATTAAAATCATATTTTAAATATCATATGCAAATTAGCCTTCCGTTCACAGTGTAAACCGCTATTTTGTTGTATATATAAATACAATTGCATGTTATTAGCAGATGTGGCTAACAGTATATTAATAATGTATAACAGTTTTATTGATAATTGAGGTTTAAATAAAAATAAAATCATGGAGAATGTGACGTAAATAAGTAAAGGAATTGTGACTTGAGTGGTAATATAGTTTCGGTTATAGACATAAAAACACACAATCTTTATTATAATAAGATTTTTATATATTGAATAAAAGCAATAAAAAGATTGTAAAATAAATTTTATTACAATACTTATTAAATTGTATTTTGCTTAATTATTTGTCATGTGCGGCCCTCATGACACACATATGTAATCCACACGGCCCTAGGCGGCTACTCAGTTTGAAATGCCAGCTCTAGACGACATCCAATGTCCACAAAGAGCTGATTACTGTATATTTTTGCTGGTCTGCCAACACTGGTGTGTCCATGTATATAAATCCTTCGAGAGAATGGCACTTATGAGTTCGTTCTTACTTTTCCAACAGTGCCCAGCGAGTCTAGTTCGTTTTTACTTGGGGGATTTGGGTATGGGGTGGCCTAAGTGGCCGTATAACTGCTGTTTTGTAAGGTTCTATTACCAGTATTTGTTCAAAACAGCACGCAGCATTCTTGTGTAGTTCTCATCTAGCTTTTTCTGGAATTTTGTGATAAAAATAGACACTCCAATCCCAGCCAGAAGACCAAATCTAGTTTTACTTAATAAAAATAACTTTCCGACTTGACATACTTGTCCAGCGCAACCTGAGATGAGCTGGCTACTTAAACAGACTTGGGGGTGACAGACTGTCAAACCATATCCTATACTCTCAACTGAGAGAGGGATCACGTGGAATCGGTAGATCAAAGCTCAGGTACAAAGACAACATCAAAAGAAACCTGGAGGACTTTAACATCCCCATTGGCAGTTGGCAAGATGCAACCAGAGACCGAACAAATTGTCATCATCGGATACGATTGACAGCAAGTAAGTGACTTTCCAGCTTGTAGATTTGGCTATTCTAGCAGATCACAGAGTTAAAGCAAAGTGAAAAACTAGATAAAATCCTACACCGTGCCGAGGAGGAGTTGAGGTGGTTGATATGATAAGAAGCGAGCCGGAAGTTAACGCTTTGAAATAAGCAATCTGCGCATAGGATCAGCGCAGGTAGAAAGAAAAATAGAAATACTAAATATGATAATTTTCAATCAATCGGAAGCTTTCGCGCCTAAAAAGTTTTTCAAAAAGACAGATTTTGATCCTAGGTAAGTCCTATAAAACGAAGGTTTTCGAAGAACAGTTCAAAAGACCAACTTATGCCTGGATATTCCACGTCGCTCAACTCAGAATTGTTTGCCTACCGCTGTAGGTACTACAAGCTATATCTTTCTCCCTCTACAAGTTACTTCACTGCTGATATATAGAACTCAACTCTTTCTTCTTCTACAGTACATGAACTTATAAAAGAGAATATTCTGATAAACTTTGAACACTACATATTCACTTCTCTTATTACTGTATTTTTAATGTTTCAAATACAAGGTTTATTGATTCTTTCTGTGAATTATTTGTTTCCCCTTTTATTATTTATTTAACTTTATAGTGTGTTTGTTGTAATTACCAATATCTTATTATAATGGAGATTGTGTGTTTTTCTGTCTGTAACCGAAACTATATTACTACTCAAGTCACAATTCTCTTAGTTATTGACATCACATTCTCCATGATTTTATTTTTATCTCAACCTCAATTATTAATAAAATTGTTGTACTTTATTAATACTGTTAACCATATCTACATCTTAACAACATGCAATTATATTTATATATATACAACAAAATAGCAGTTTATAGTGTAAACGGGAAGGCTAATTTGCATATTAATATTAAAAAATCGAATTTAATAAATATGTGCTTAGTATTATTGATTTCTAACTGTTTGGTTTTATTTTAATGAATATAAGCAAAAATCTCTTCAATGAATCTTAAATGAAATCCATTAACAAGAAAAAATAACTGTCATTTTATTCTTTACTTCCTCTTTTAACTAAATACTTAAATTAGAAAAAATAACAATGAAAGACGAGAGTGATGGAAGAGTAAGTTTCAGTTGTTCCATTTTTTATTATACTCCCTCTGTTTCAAATCTTTTATTATACTCCCTCTGTTTCAAATCTTTTTATCTGTATTCTTATTTAGTTTCATTAGCCTTTCTAATTTAATACAATATTTTATTACATTAAACTTAAATACTTGCACCCGGAGGGTGCATATATTTGCTAGTATATATAATTTCGCAGGGATTGTACAATGCGGACTGTTAGCCGAGCGGTAAAGTCACAGACTTTGCCTGCTGGACTACCGGTTTCGATTTCTGTCGGAGGGAATTCGTTAGTATACATCGCTGATGAGACTTAATAAAGTTGAAACAGACTGTACGATATTCTAGCATCGCATGATCGTTTGCGAAATTCACTTGTCATGGTTATTTTCTATAATTATCGAATTTTATACGATATACGCATTGTAATTGCCTTCAAGCAAAAATATAAATAATAATATATACTTTATTCAACAATGCTTCTAAAAACAAACATCCAAAAATCTTATATATATATATATATATATATATATATATATATATATATATATAACTTCACTCAAGATAATCATCATAAAATGACGACCAATATAAACTGGTTATCCGACGAACCACTATAGTATGAAAATTTCCTTTAAAAAATCAAATAAAAAATGACTAAAGTATATGTCAAAAAAAGAAAACGCGAATTTAAATGTATATGAAAATTTCCTTTAAAAATCACAATAAAAACTTGATTAAAGATGACGTGTCTATTAAAGATATGTCCCATTTCTTAACCCGAACGCCTTGGGACTTTAAGGCGCCAGTTTCCAGTGCCCTACTGCTACGTCATCGATCCCCACTGTTAACGAGAAAACAGTCAGTGGTCGGTTCGGCTTAAACCTGTAAGGACCTGAATGAGTTAACTCCCTCAGACTGAATTGGTAATAAGTTGCCACTCGCTTCCAGGAGCAAACCTTGAAATTCGACAAATTCAACTTGAAAGAATTATACTACAGAAATCATCTCAACTCAATTAGGGTTTGCAACTCAAAGACAGCTTCCCTAAAAGCAACCTCTAAAATTCATCACCAACAAAAATACGAAATTTCAACCCGCCTCTGCGATAGGTTGGCGGGTCATTCTTCACTTCAAAGAACTTTGTTAACCGGACTCTGAGTTAAGTTCTCCGCAATCACACCAAAATTTTGCAAAAACTATCCTTAAATCTATCTTTCCCCTTTTTTTTGTTTATACATATTAAATTTGTTGTTAAATATATTTGTCTTGTCTTGTCTTTTCATTCAGTGTCCGAACTTGAAAGTTGCGGTAATTCCCCCCACAAGTGAGAGTTAATCCTTTTACAGTTTTAATTCCCATATATTGCAAATTTTGTTTGTAACGTTCGGATACCTGTTTGAGAAGATGAGCGCAGCATTTTGGTAACTTGTCTGAGAGATAGTTGTTAGTTTTGTTAGAGATTAACTGGGAAGTCCCTTTAAACGCTAAAATGGAAGAAATTAGAATTCTGGTCGGTACTCGAAATAGTGCATGTCGACGCGTTTCACACATGCTATCGTTTATTGCGAGTAAACGCGGACTGACTGAACGACTGTTCGAGAAACTAGTATCAGAGGTAAATATCTGGATAGAAGAGGCCCTTAGATTAAATAAAAAAATTACATATCTTAAAAATATTAAAATAGAATGTGGTCTAGAAGATGACAGGTTCTGGGAAAGTCACTTCTTATTTACGACCACAAATAAAATAAAATCAATTAGAACTAGCCTGCAGCATAAGGTCGCAGATAGTTCTGCTAACGAAATAAAAATTAAACCGGGTACTTCGGACGAAATAAAAATTAAACCGGGTACTTCGGACGAAATAAAAATTAAACCTAGTACGTCGGACGAAATAAAATTGAAATTTTAGAAGTTACCTCTTCTAAAGAAATTGAAATTTTGAAGATAATTCTTCCAAAGAAATTGAAATTTTGGAAGATAATTCTTCCAAAGAAATTGAAATTTTGGAAGATAATTCTTCCAAAGAAATTAAAATTTGAAGATAATTCTTCCAAGGAAATTAAAATTTTGGAAGATAATTCTTCCAAAGAAATTAAAAATTTTGGAAGATAATTCTTCAAAGAAATTAAATTTTGGAAGATAATTCTTCCAAAGAAATTGAAATTTTGGAAGATAATTCTTCCAAAGAATTAAGATTTTGGAGGATAATTCTTCCAGAGAAATTAAAATTTTGGAAGATAATTTTTCCAAAGAAATTGAATTTTGGAAGATAATTCTTCCAAAGAAATTGAAATTTTGGAAGATAATTCTTCCAAAGAAATTGAAATTTTGGAAGATAATTCTTCCAAAGAAATTGAAATTTTGGAAGTAATTCTTGGAAGATAATTCTTCCAAGAAATTGAAATTTTGGAAGATAATTCTTCAAAGAATTGAAATTTGGAAGATAATTCTTCAAAGAAATTGAAATTTTGGAAGATAATTCTTCCAAAGAAATTAAATTTTTGGAAGATAATTCTTCCAAAGAAATTAAATTTTGGAAGATAGTTCTTCCAAAGAATTGAATTTTGGAAGATAGTTCTTCCAAAGAAATTGAAATTTTGGAAGATAGTTCTTCCGAAGAAATTAAAATTAAAAATAGTAACTCTAACGTTACTAAGTTTTTAAAAATTATCTTTCTGGCAGATTTGCTCAGATATTAAAAATTAAAATACCTACGATAAAAGAAATTAAAGTTGAGGGTACTTCTCTCAAAATTAAAAATAGTAATTTTAACATTACTAAACAAATTAAAATGAAAAAGTTGGCTCTAGAGCCAGTTGAAATTCTAAATTGGAAAAAAAAGAAAAAAATGTATAAACCTTGCTTACCTACGACCCCTAAATTTGGTTTAGGATCATTCTGGAAATTTTGAAGGTTAAACTAACTGAGGTTAAAATTAGAAATTAAAAAATGTGCTTAGTCATGAGCATAACTTTGAAATACGAAATTGAAATTTATCTTACACTCTCTCTTT
>CM042146.1:76768192-76905224 GCA_023376005.1 Doryteuthis pealeii | reverse complement strand
GTCAGTAAAATGTTTATTCCTAATGTGTGGGGTTTAAGTGAGGGAGAGGCATATCTGTGATTAGTTATACCAATCCGTGAAGAAGCCCAGAAGTTTCGAACGCAAATACCAAACTCAGACAGATTTCAGACCACTCCGCGAGCACATCAACCTGAAGTCTTCTCCAAGAATAACTAAGATACAGATATATTCTCCATCAACACCGGTAAGCTCTCCTCAAACTTAACTCTATACAACAGGAAGGACTTTATATTTGTTACTCATTGTTTTATTTGTTTCTTTAATAATTGTTAGAATTACTAAGTTTTAATTCAATTTATCTGTCTTAGAATAAATGCTATACTAACAAATACACTCAACTTTAGTGAGAACACATTTATTCAGTTTTGAACATCTTTATTACAAAACAATTGATACTTTTCTTCAATATCACAACCTTTCTTGATCATGCTATCTAACTGGATATTAACATTGTGAGAGGAACACCACCTCATCCAGATTTTCAATACCAGTCAGTTACACTGATTTCACCGAATAGTAAAAGTATACCACCTAGTGACCTCACCAACTCTGGATAAAGCACTTGCCTTTTTTTGAAAGGAAAACTTCAGAAAAAATTTGTAACATTACTTTCCTCCAGCGCTCGCTTTCTCTTCCTGACCTACTACTACGACTACTACTACTACTACTATCCCTTTATGCAAAAGTACAACTTCCTAACACCTGGCAACAAATGTTGACTCCTAAGGAAGATTACACAGACATACCAACTTTAATCAAAGGAAACTTCTCCCCATAGAAATATTATTTAAGTGATGCCCCAATATTCTGCTGGGCCTGGACACTAAACAGCATCCAGGGATTAAAGTTTCACTTCTGGAGCTCTGAGGTAGAGTGGGAGTCTCCACTCTGACCTGGGGGTAGTACCTATGAGTATCTCATCTAGGGAGTTCAAATAGATATGCTTGAAAGATATGCGCTGGTAATTTTTGCCGAGTATTTAACAATATTTCTATTTCAAAGTAAAAAAAAAAAAAAAAAAAAAAAAAAAAAATTAAAAAACAGTCCACTTTTGCAGGTTGCTGGAGGTGAAAAAGTGTAATAACTGAAATGATTATGCAAGCAACTTTAAATTCAATACAATCATCAAAGTTAATGCTGTCCGTTTAATTTTTTTTAAAGGCTTATAAATGGATTAATGTATCAATTATGTTTTCCTTAGATTTCATTTTTATTAGAAGTATTAATTATTAAAGAAGTTTTACATCCGAATAAATATACATATTGGGCTCCCTGTAAAAATTATTAAAATAAAAATACTTAAAAAAAATGTTTTTGATAATTTGAATTAATTTCTGGCAGATCAAGAAATAAACATTTTGAAAAAGATTTAATAAAATTTTTAGAGGTGGGGATGATTTTTCAGAAACTTTCCCCCATTAAACAGAAAAATGGAATAATTTTTCCGAATATTCAAGGTTTTTAAGTTTCCGGCAAAAAAAATGCAATGTCGTATTTTTCATAAAGGAACATTCAAGCATTCATCCGTTTTCCGTTGGCAAAAAGTAAATTTTTTGTTTTCGTATAAATGAGAATTTTACTAATTTAAGTGAAGATGAAGTTTAATGAAAGAAACTAGGTATTTAGTTATTGGTGGGGAATTTTGCTGGGGTAAGTGTGCTGAAAACGGTAAGTTTATATAATAAATTTATTCATTTATTGAAATGTGAAATTGTAGCTATCCACCAATACACACTTGGCGTAAAATTGTATTGGTGTCGCAATATTCGTTGACTGTGAATTGAGGTCGTAATTTTACCATAGTTTATTGGATAGAATGTTGGTGGAATATGAAATTGAAGTCGCAATATAGTTAAATATAAACTTGAAAATTAACTATTCGCTGATTTTGCCGAGTAATTTTAAACGATATTTCTATTTCAAAGTACAAAAATAAAACAAAAACAAACACAAAAAACTTAAAACAATCGAGACTTTTGCAGTTCTGAGGTGAAAAAGTGTATACTGAAATGACTACGGCAATAATTTTAAATCTCATACATGCATCATTGATGCTGTTCGTTTAATTTTTTTTTTAACTTATAAATAACGTATTTTAAGTTATGTTTCCTTAGAGTTTGATTTTATTAAAAAGTATTAACTCCAATTGAGAAATTACCAATATATACATTGGATCTTCAATTTCATATTCCACTAAATCTGTCCAGTAGACTATGGGTAAAATTTCCACCGTCCTGAATTACAGTCTACCAGATTTTTCACCGATTGGCACAGTTTAGCATCAGACAAGATAATGATTGAAAACTTTAAGATGTTTTTCGTATCTTTATCCACCGGCGGTAGTTAAGGGGTTAAGTTTAGTTTAGATTATTTAAGGAATAAATTGCCTTAAAATTTTAATGAAACAACACGCAAGAAATATGGTGATGTCAGTGGTAATGAATTGATTCTACCTTAATAACTTCCCGAAAATTTGCCTTTCTGTCATATTTTTATCTTTTAATATTTATTTTTTTTAATTAACTACTTTTCGACTTAAACCTAAATTTGACCTTAAATAATCGAGTTAAATTAATTTTAATTCTAATTCGTTTTTATAATTAAAATCGGCGCACATATTGGTGCTACCCTATTTATATTTAATGAAAAGTTTTTAGCCTGGTTTTCCTAAATATTTTTTAAAGATTAACTCAACATAAAAAACAACAAGGATTGGATAAGTTTTATGAGATTTATGAAACTTAATGCGTGAAAACCTTTTTCTAGGTTATGCACCAATTTGGCCCTGTGAAATTTACCCCCTCCTATATTTACAGCAAATCAACTTTGCCATAAGGTTAATGTTATCTTGAATTTTTTTTCAATCGAAGAAGAAACATTAAAAAAAACTCCTGAATGATTAAAAAAAATTTTCAGCTTTACGGGAAATAAAGAAAATTATGAAGAAAAACAATTTGTTTACATTTTCGTACCGTTAAATGCAATTGAAATTTAAACATAGCCAAATAAACAAGTTTGACTAGAGGCTTTTTTAAAAATTCTGAAAAAATCAAGTAAAGGTTCGATTTTTCAAGAAAATTTCATAAAATTACTTAATTTTGATTGAAAATATGTCTGAAAATAGTTTTTTTTCCTAAAATATATTAGGGGAAATATTTTTTTTACGAGGTCTCACCCCGCTATTTTATTTTATGAATAATAAAAAAATGAACAAGACAAAAACGATTTTTAACTTTTTTTCTATAAAGAATAAAGAGTCTGAATAATTATATCAAAGATTTTTTAATATGTTTTTTGATTGCGAGACTTTTTAGTAACAGAACCATGAATACATAATTTGCTAAATCCTCGTTATATCAATAAAGAGATGTGTGGGGATTAAAATAAAATTAAAAACATAAAATAAAATAAAAACTCCATGGGGCTTCAATACCCGAAGAACCCTCCTGACCTCGGCAAGAGAATCTCTTGGCCATTTCGGACTAAGACCTTATCTGGGGCGAGACACTGGTCCAAGAAGGAATTTCCTAACCAAGTGGTGGCTATGAACCCGAAGAATAAAGCCAAATTAAAACTTCCTTTTTGTTCTTTGTCTCTCCTTTCTTCCCTGAATTCCTTTTCAGCAATGACACCAATAGAGGGGTCAAAAGCCAAATCCTAGGAACATGCAACCAAGAATGAACCACAGCTACCTTTTAAACCATAAAATTGATTCCGATAAATTTTGATTTGTCATTTTTCGGTGTATGATTGCTTAAATTGTCCTGGTCTGCCTGCCCCTAAAAAATGCTACGGTGCCTACTGAAATTCCTTCCCTAAAAGCTTTTTAGGGCAGTGAGGCCAGGCCGCTTTATGTGATATGCATCCATTTTTCTAAATGAATTGGATAATTGCAATGAAATATTTTAATCTTGCATAAAATGATATTTTACAGTTTCTATTTTCGTTTTTTTATTCCTGTTGTATATTTTGTCAAAAATGAACTTTTTTCTTCATTCTATATTTCAGTTATCTTGCATTGTGTGAAGAAACAATTATCCTAATGACAGCTTCAAACGCATTAATTAAAGCTGTCACAAATTTTTAATCAGGTAAAAATAATCAATTTTTATTTCTATTTAGAAAACTTGAAGAATTTGGTGTTTTGACAAACTAAGGATTAAGGGAAAATCAATATTTTATTTAAAAAATAAAGAATAAAAAGAACGCCTAGGTGTACTCTAATTTTTCAAAATAATACCATTTCAACAATGATATCAATTTTCTTCTTAAAGTAAAATACCAACACTAAGGAAATATAAAAACAAGTTGCGCTTTAAATTTACTGCAAACAGTATCAATAGATTACAATTTTAAAATTTTAATTTGAAAAAATAGAGTACACTAGGGTCTTTTTTATTTCTTTATTTTTTTTAAATAAATATTGATTTTTCCTTAAATCTTAGTTTGTTCAAACACCAAATTCTTCAAGTTTTTCTAAATAGAAAATAAAATTGATTATTTTACCTGAATTAAAATTTGTGACAGCTTTAATTAATGGTGAAGCTGTCAATAGGATAATTGTTTCTTCAGGCACAATGCAGATAACTGAAATTGAAATTGAAGAAAAAAAGTTCATTTTTTTGACAAATATACAACAGGAATAAAAAAACGAAAATGAAACTGTAAAATATCATTTTATGGCAAGATTAAAATATTTCATTGCAATTATCCAATTCATTAGAAAAATGGATGCATATCAACATAAATGCGTCCTGGCCTCCTGCCCTAAAAAGCTTTTTAGGGAGGAATTTCAGTAGGCACCGCTTAGCATTTTTTAGGGCAGGAGACCAGGACAGATTTAAGCAATATACACCGAAAAATGACAAATTCAAATTTATCTGATCATTTTAATGGTTTAAAGGTAGCTGTGGTTATTCTTGGTGCATGTTTCCTAGGATTTGCTTTTTGCCCCCTGCTTATTTGGTGGTCATGCTGAAAAAAGGAATTCAAGGAAGAAAAAGGAAGAGACAAAGACAAAAGGAAGTTTTATGATTTTGGCTTTATTCTCGGGTCATAGCCACCACGTGGTTAGGAATTCCTTCTTGAGCCAGTAGTCTCGCCCCAGATAAGGTCTAAGTCCGAATGGCCAAGAGATTCTCTTGGAGGTCAGGAGGGTTCTTCCGGTATTGAAGCCCCATGGGAGTTTTTTATTTTATTTTATTTTTTAATTTTATTTTAATCCCCACACATCTCTTTATTGATATTTTTAGCAGAATTATGTATTCATGGTTCTTTTACTAAAAAGCTCTCGCATCAAAACATATAAAAAATCTTTTGATATAATTATTCAGACTCTTATCTTTATAGAAAAAAAGTAAAAATCGTTTTTTGTCTGTTCATTTTTTTATATTTCATAAAATAAAATAGGGGGTGAGACCTCGTAAAAAATATTTCCCCTAATATATTTTAGGAAAAAAACTATTTCAGACATATTTTCATCAAAATTTAAGTAATTATGAAAATTTTCTTGAAAATCGAACCTTTACTTGATTTTTCAGAATTTTTTAAAAAAGCCTCTAGTCATAACTTGTTTTTTGGCTATGTTAAATTTCAATTGATTTAACGGTACGAAAATGTAAACATTGTTTTTCGTTCATAATTTTCATTATTTCCGTAAGCTGAAAATTTTTTTTAATCATCAGGAGTTTTTTTTAATGTTTCTTCTTTCGAATTGAAAAAAAATTCAAGATAACATTAACCTTTATGCAAGTTTGATTGTGTTAAATATAGGAGGGGGTAAATTTCACAGGGCAAATTGGTGATACCTAGAAAAGTTTTCACGCATTAAGTTTCATAATCTCATAAAACTTGCCAATCCTGTGTTGTTTTTTATGTTGAGTTAATCTTTAAAAAATATTTTAGGAAACCAGGTAAAAACTTTTCATTAAATATAAATTAGGTAGCACCAATATGTGCGCCGATTTTAATTATAAAAACGAATTAAAATTAATTAACTCGATTATTTAAGGTCAAATTTTGGTTTAAGTCGAAAAGTAGTTACATAAAAAATAATATTAAAGATAAAATTGACAGAAATGGCAAATTTTCGGAAGTTATTAAGGTAGATCAATCATTCCACTGACATCACCATATTTCTTTGGGTGTTTCATAAAATTTAAAGGCAATTTATTTCCTTAAATAATCTAAACTAAACTTAACCCCTTAACTACCGCCGGTGGATAAAAGATTACGAAAACATCTTAAGTTTTCAATCATTTCTTGTCTGATGCAATGTGCATCGGTGAAAATCTGGTAGACTGTGAATTCAGGGGTGGAAATTTTTACCATAGTCTACTGGACAGATGTTAGTGGAATATGAAATGAAGTCCAATGTATATATTTTTAATTTCTCAATTGGAGTTAATACTTTTAATAAAATCAAACTCTAAGGAAAACATAACTTAAAATACGTTTATTTATAAGTTAAAAAAAAATTAAACGACAGCATCAATTGAGATGATGTATAGATTTAAAATTATTGCGTAGTCATTCAGTTATACACTTTTTCACCTCAGAACTGCAAAAGTCGATTTTTAAGTTTTTTGTTGTTGTTTTTTTGTTTATTTTTGTTACTTTGAAAAATAGAAATATCGTTAAATACTCGGCAAAATCAGCGAATAGTAATTTTCAGTTTATTTTAATATTGGACTTCATTTCATATTCCACCAAAACATCTATCCAATAAACTAGGTAAAAATTTACGACCCTCAATTCACAGTCAACCGAATATTGCGACACCAAATACAATTTTACGCAAGTTGTGTATTGGTGGAGTAGCTACAATTTCACATTTTCAATAAATGAATAAATTTATTATATAAACTTACCGTTCAGCACACGTTACCCCAGCAATTCCTCCACCAATAACTAAATACCTAGTTTCTTTCATTAAACTCATCTTCACTTAAATTAGTAAAATCTCATTTATACGAAAACAAAATACTTTGCAACGAAAACGGTGAATGCTGAATTTGTTCCTTTATGAAAAATACGACATTGATTTTTTTGCCGGAACTTAAAACCTGAATATCGAAAATTATCATTTTTCTTTTAATGGGGAAAGTTTCTGAATAAATCATCCCACCTCTAAAAATTTTATTATTAATCTTTTCAAAATGTTTATTTCTTGATCTGCAGAAATTAATTCAAATTATCAAAACATTTTTTTTAAGTTATTTTTATTTTAATAATTTTTTTACAAAGGGAGCCCAATATGTATATTATTCGGTATGGTAAAACTTTTAATAATTAATACTTCTAATAAAAATGAAATCTAAGGAAAACATAAATTGATACATTAATCCATTTATAAGCTTTAAAAAAAAATTAAACGACAGCATTAATTGATGTGTATTGATTTAAAGTTGTTGCATAATCATTCAGTTATACACTTTTTTTCACCTCAGAACTGCAAAAGTGGACTGTTTTAATTTTTTTTTTTTTTTTTTTTTTTTTTTTTTTTTTTTTTACTTTGAAATAGAAATATTGTTAAATACTCGGCAAATTACCAGCATATCTTTCAAGCATATCTATTTGACTCCTAGATGAGATACTATAGGTACTACCACTCCAGGTCAGAGTGGATGACTCCACTCTACTCAGAGCTCCAGAAGTGAAACTTTATCACTGGATGTGGTTTAGTGTCAGGCCCCAGCAGAATATTGGGGCATCACTTAAATATATTTCTATGTGGGAGAAGGTTTCTTTTGATTAAGTTGGTATGTTTTGTGTAATCTTCCTTAGAGTCAACATTTGTTGCCAGGTGTTAGAAAGTTGGTATTTTGCATAAAGGGATAGTAGTAGTAGTAGTAGTAGTAGTAGTAGTAGGAGAGAAGGAGGTGGAGGAGTAATGTCAAATTGAGTTCAGCAGGGCTTTATCAGAGTTGGATTGAGGTCACTAGGTGGTATACTTTTATATTCCGGTGAAATCAGTGTAACTGACTGGTATTTGAATCTGGATGAGGTGGTGTTCTCTCACAATGTTAATATCAGTTAGATAGATGATCAAGAAATGTGTATATGAATGAAGAAGTATCAATTGTTTTGTAATAAAGATGTTCAAAACTGAATAAATGTGTTCTCACTAAAGTTGATTGTATTGTGTTAGTATAGCATTTAATTCTAAGACAGATAATGAATTAAACTTAGTTTATTCTAACAATTTATTAAAGAACAAAAAACAATGAGTAACAATATAAAGTCCTTCCTGTGTATAGAGTTAAGTTTTGAGAGACTTACCGGTGTGATGGAGAATATATCTGGTATCTTAGTTATTTCTTGGAGAAGACTTCAGGTTGATGTCTCGTCGGAGCTGGTCTGAAATCTATCTCTGGAGGTTTTGGTATTTTGCGTCGAAACTTCTGGGCTCTTCACGTGATTGGTATAACTAATCACAGAATGCCTCTCCCTCACTTTACCCCACACATAGGAATAAACATTTTACTGACCCAACAGTTGGTAAGTGATCTACAATTTTGTACTGATTGAATAGAAAATACTTATGATGTTCTGCCAACTTTTTATTACCAATTGGAACTTATAGAGTATTTACGGTAGTTCTTGGTTATTATTCGGACGAAAGAAGGAAACAAACACGAATAATAAATACAGACACTTGTATTATCAAAAGGTACAGAAATGTTGTTGCAAATTTTAATGGCATTTGCTACGAGACTTATCTGTGAGGTGAAATACTGTTCGTTGGAGAAGTGGCACTGACAGGGGTATTCTGGTCGCTGTGGTTGTAGAGTTTCTGTAGAGGACGCGCCCGTTTTGGTCAGTTCTCGTACGATAGGTAAAAAAAGTGTATGGAATGCCTTTTGGAAGCTACTCACTAAGTAACAATCTTTTAAATGACGGTGGGATGGGGCCCTTCTTAAGTTGACTATTTAGGTCCTCAGCCTTCTGATAAGTATGCTGTCGAAACGGCCTTCAGAAAGTATGCTGTTAAAAACGCCTCCATCCAGGTCGACGGCCTACAGACAAGTGAAGTGTTAGGGAATGCTTATTTTTGAGACTTCTCTCGGTAACTGCTCCCTGATAAGTCAAAAGGGTTTGGCTTTTGGCACGAATATCGTATTGGCGATTCGCCCTCTAGCGGCAGGGTAAGATATAATTCTCTGTCGAATTTCCGATACTTACCTTTTTCCCTCTTTTATTTGTAAGAATTATTATTCTCATTTGACTTTTGTTTTTTTGAAAAGTGACAGCAGAACTGATCTACTGGCTTTTAACCAAACATGAAAAGGACGTAAAACATCTACTGCGAATGACTGAATGAAAATAATGCAACCATAAAAACTAAAGAAAACTAAAGATTGCTCCAAAATGTTTAAGTGATTGCTTAGCCTGCACCAGAGTGCTTCGGCCTCTGGAGCAGCTAAGAAAAATTAACTGCGTTGATCCCAGGGGGCTATCCACCCAGGCAATACCTGCTCCCTTGATTTAAAGGGGGCGGGGCTTGGTTTATTGCCCAATGCCTGATGTGCCCCCTCCCCTTAAGGTGGAATGCTGACGGGATCAACGCATTTTTTGTGCCTACAAACCATGGTGGGCCCACATAAAAATGTCCTTGAGTCACGCCCTCATAAAGTGGGATGAAAGGCAAATACTTGCTCCAAAAGTTGCCGAGATTTGAAGATGTATTTACCAAGATAAAAATGAATAATGAATGGAAGAATACAAGGTGTGTCAAAAAGTACAAAAAATTTCGATACTTTTTTTACACAACTTGTATACTAGTACTTTAATATTTCTCATGGTGTAATGGTTACTGTTGTAGAGTTAATTTGTATTTGCCTGGTGGAGTTGTCTGCTCCTTTTAGTTTGCTGGTGCCCGCTAGGGTGCTATAGTATTTAAGCGCCGGGTTCAAACCCTTTCGGCCTCTTTTCCTGTTTCAGCTACTACGAGCCACATGGGGTAGATTTTATCTAACCCCTCTCGTTGGGGCTCCGCCCCCCCCCCTTACATTACTGTACAGCATGGACTATCTCTAGTCTCATGTCTGTACTTTTATATGTTATCTTGTACCATTCATGAATGTGTCTTTATCTTTATTTATGTGACTCTTTTACTATGTACGTTGTATCTTCATATCCATGTGCTGTATATATTAAATGTTTGTCTGTTAACCTTCGTCGGGGTTATTTGTGTATCCAAAGTATATGTAACTTTAAACCATCCTTACACTGTCATAGGAAAATGATACAAGAACACAAGTTCAAATCATGGATGAGGCTGCTTGTATTTCACATAGCATTAATATTATTGAGAAAGGTATGAATTCAACTATTCTCCCTCCATCTGTGGGTAAATAGTAGGGCAGACTGGACTCTTTAACCTTTCTATGACAACCGTTCTAGGAGAATAACAACTCTGAATTCAAACCTGTTAAACTCTGCCTAAGATATTGCCCTTGTATCACATCCCGTTTGTGGGGAGGGGTTGGGTAAATACATAATTTAATATTTCTTATCTTTCAACAATGTAAGTATCTGGATCGAAAATAAGATAAGACATCTTGGAATATTGTATAAAAATAAAATGAATTGCTCGTCAGTTGGTTAGTAGTTCAATTCTGAAACAAACTGGTATTAGTAGCTTCTTGCTCAGGTTCTAATGGGTAGTTTTATTGTCACTGGTTTTCGTAAAAAGAGACGCATGATGCTTCCTACTAATGTTTTCAAGTTTGTTTTAATAAATACCGTGAAACTGTACAATGAAAAACAAATAACATTGAATATAAGGATAACAGCAAATACTTTTCCAAAAAATAGAAAACCCGAAAGAACTAGGACAACTTCTTACCGTGTCACCTATCCAGACCAGCGGCGTAAACTAAAAGGGGCTCGTATGTAAGTTCCCCTTACCATTTTCAGGGAAAAGAGATTCATAGACCGCAAAACCTAATGGTCAGCACTAAATGAACTTGATAAAACCCAATTTTTCCCATACTCGTTGGCATATTGGGCTTAGGTGATTTTAACTTATCGATTCAGTAGTTGAATGTATTGATCTCGATGAATGTGGTGTGACCTCTTCACTGTCTCCATCTAAAAGGACCCTTAGAAATTTCTCTGTGAATCTTTTGGGTACATCGTCCATGAAGGCACAGAGAAAATGTAAACTGTTAATACATAATCGATAAGAGTCTGGAAAGACCGCATCGAATTTCTAGGTTCAATGACACCTAAAACTCGAAAAACCCAAAAAGGTGTTGCAATCGCATTCTATTGGAAAAATTATAGATAAATTATCTGTCCCTGGCACCAGGGGGCGAATCGCTGTTATAACAGAAATAGATATCTCTCTTGATTCACAAATTTTACTCACCCAATACATCCACCAACCAACAAAACACATTAAAAAGAAAAACAAAACACTTCAGAACAGAACCTAAGTTACTGAGAAATGTAACATCAAACGGATGTTGACCCGACTGTAGCTCTAAAAGAAATTAACAAAACAAGTGTTCCATGCATAGGCTCCACGCAGGCTTCCGGGTGAAAAAAAAAAACAAATTTTATAAACAATTAAAGATATCCCCTATTTAATGTTTTTCAACCAATCATAAATTTTTCCAAAAAAAAACTTTCAAAGCGTTTTTCGAACCTACTAACAAGTATAAAAAAGCTAACTTAAAGTTGATAAGTCAGTTGACTATCGGCGTTGGCATATAACGTCGCTCCTACCGACCTCCGACCCACGCCACATCCCTGCATCACACAGAACCAAGATCAGGTTGAAACATCCCCGCATGCCATCAATTCACCAAGCGAAGAAGACTTATATTCTCAACATTTCCAGCTTTTGTTTATTTATTAAATAAACGAAATTAATCCAATTTTTCTCGTCCGTTTTTCTTTTGCTACCATACGCTTGCTTGTGATATTTCATCGCCAATATACGATATTGGCGCCTAAATTGAATTCCATGACTAAGTCACTTATAGTGTTGATCAAATAGCAGCGGAACGTCTAAATCCAGTCGCTCTTAAAACCTCAAAGAACTTCAGCAGATAAGTCTCATCGCAAACGCCATTAAGTTTGCAATTTGTACCTTTCTGGATATGTTTTTTTATCTTCAATTGTTGTTGTTGTCTTCTTCGTCCGAATTTAATTGCCTATCTCTTAACCTGGGAAATTATATGAGGCTCAGCATAAACATCATAAATCTTCGAAATGTATTCGGACTCTACCAGTATTTAATGATAGGTTTTGATAAGGTCTAATTTAGTAAATATAGATTTTTCTTGAATTATGGCCGTTACCATATGGATGCGTGGAATATGATAGCGGCCTGGTTTAGTGACCGAGTTGAGTGCTTTATAATCGCCACGTGCATGCCAAGTGCCACTAATTTTGGTTACCAAGCATAAAAGAGAATTTCAGCGATGCTAGCGGAAGAGGTTTGAAAATTTTTAGAGAGGAAATAAAATAGGTTAGTTAGAGTTACGGGCCTGGGACCTGGCTGTTTTTTGTGGGTGCCGACAGGTGGCTGCTGCTACTTTTTCCTTGCTCATATCAGTAGTAGGTGGTAGCGGTAGCAGGCTACGTTATTTAAACCCTGTTTTGGTGCCAACCTGTCCTCTTTGGGAAGATTTTGTGAGATGTAGCAGCAGCTAAGAAGACGTGCCAGGGATGGTTGGTCAAAGATCGCAGATTTTTCCCTCGACACTATGTCCAGGTTCGATTTTTCTGAGAGCCTGTCTTCGGCAAGGGATGGTGAAATTTCTATGAAAGTATTGAAATTTTATGTTATTATCTTCATACAACACCGGCATTTGACATTCGACCCCTGCCCTAGGGGACAGGGGTCGAATGTCACCGACACAGCAGCAGCAGCCATCCCTAACTTCATTAACCACGTGATGAACTTTATAAATAGCCATGACCGGGGCTATTCTTCCTCTTTTAGTTGTGACCCCTCTGAGGGTGACTGCTGGCTTCGGCCCACCTCGCATCCTCTTTTTAGTTGTGACCATCAAGGGGTCAACACCTCTTCCACACCCACACACCCTTGGGTGACTACTACTACAAGGTAAGTGCACTTTGCACTCTCTCTCTCTCTCTCTCTCTCTCTCTCTCTCTCTCTCTCTCTCTCTCTCTCTCTCTCTCTCTCTCCCTACGAACTAGGCATACGGAAGAAGATTACCCACGACGGACTTCATCCATTCCCCCCTTCTCAAGTCAGATTTCTATCTTTTGACCCATGAAGGCTGATAGCAATTACCTTTAATCTCCAGGATAACAACTAAGGGAGCCGACAAGATAAATGCAACCTTGGACAAGCATCACCCTTTGTTACCAATGCAGTCGAAAGGCTGCTAGCAGGAATAAACTTTTTGCAACCTAAACAAACCCACAACCAATTAATTACGGCTTACCTCGAACGGTGCTGTAACCAAAAACCCAAACTCAACTAAACTAATGACTTGGCTAAGACCTTAAGGAGCTAAGAACTAAAATAATAACATACGGCCATACCTCACGAATAGGCACCACCGCTATCTCTAAAAGAACTCTTACCAAACTTCGGGTTGCTTGTCTGATAAAACTACGAACTTTCTACTCTTTATTGTATCATTTTAATGTGCATATACATGTATTAAAAACTGTTGCATTTCATATCGTTGTACCTCTTGTTCCTTAATGTCAAATCCGCACTTTCTCACTGCTACCCCATATCTTGTTAATTTTTATAAAAGAAACATCCTTTGTTGAAGACAGTTGGTATTCCTTTTTATTGCTGTAACCGAGGTACTAGCATTCAGCTTGACTCGAAGAATTATCTAAGGTTGATCATTCTCGCTTTCCGGCGAAGACATACGGTTGCAGGAAGAAATAATTGGGACAAAACGGTCCTAAAGAAGAACTTCAACCCTTGGAGAATTGGTATTAAAGACTTTTGGTATTCCCTCCTTTCGGCAGCTTGGCTGTAAAAAAACTCTCGTCTTAAAAGAACTATTTCTTATCTTCATGAGAATTTTCTCTTCCTAAGAACTTTCATTTAGTAGTCTGAGACTGCGAAATTATATGACTGGTCAGATTTGAAAAGAAAAAAGAAGAAAAAAAGGAAAAAGTGATTTTTATATTTTTTTTACCTTTTTAATATTTGTGTTTTCTTTGGTTGCTTTGTATTTTAAGTTTTTTATTCAAAGGTAATTTGTTATTTTTTGTTACTTAGAAGTCATTGGACTTCTGCGAGGGGAATAATTATGGTGTTAGTATAACATTCAGTTCTAAGACTAACAACAACAAGAAAGGAATTAATATTTCCTTTAATTCAAACAATTTATTGGCTAGACATAAAACAACAAACAACAATATAAAGTCCTTCCTGTATATAAAGTTGAGTTTAAGGGACTTACCGGCCCGTTGGAGAAGGTATCTTAGGGTGGTTTCCTTGAGCCCCTGAATTCGTTGCCTCGATGTACCGCGGGTGGAATCTGTCTGTCCACCTTTTGGATATTGCACCAAAACTCTGGGCTATCACGTGATTGGTATATCCAATCACAGAGCCTCTCCCTCACTCACTCTATATACAGGAATAACCATCTTACTGACCCAACATAATCTTGCAAGGCTCCTTTATTGGAAATTTTATCTTTTAAAATAAACATTTGTGGTATATTGCATGCCTTTTTTTTTTTTTTTCATTTTGGTCTGTCTCTCAATGTCTCGTTTCGTGTTTTGCTGTGAAAACGAAGTAGGGGGGCTCTTGTGGCTGGCGCCTTGTCTGGACCTATTTTGATCACGTGTCCCCCGAGATCTGCCTCTTTTGAAATTGACTGGGAAGCGTGCGGACGCAACTAGCGAATTGTCCGGTCATAAGCACTGAGTGAGGAACCCCATAGCTGCTAAAAAACGGACATTGGCCGGTTTCGAAAAAAAAACCTTGATTGAGAAAAGGTGGCTAATTGCAGTTGCAACCCTACAGAATTCCTAGAAAGGCTGAGACGGTGGTTTCTTCATTTTCTTTTGGCGAAAAAGGTCGCGGTTCTTTTCTCTCACATTCTTCTCCCCACGGAAGAAACTTTGTTGGAGTGTTCATCCCTTTGAGGAAAAACGGACAGCTACGCGTAAAAAAAAAGAAGGTACTAGCGCAGAGGGGCCAACCATAATCTACAGTCGGGAGCCTCAGTCCTTGGAGAAAAGAAACGAGAAATTTTAAGAGAACTGTGAGTTCTGAGGAACTGTTTTGTCTCTCATGCGCGAGAGAAACTCGTTTTTTAAAGGGTTATTTTATTGTTTAATAACCATTCTGTTCCTGTAAGTGTAAACCTTTTTTTATACACTTTTATCCTATTTTTGTATTTTGTATTGTGTTACTCGACCCCTAAATTTTTATTTAGTCGTGCATGGGAAATTTATGCAAATTTGTTTAATTTATATTGTTTGTATTTCATTTTGCCTCCTTTAGTGGAGAAATTTGTAAAATAAAATTCTATTTCATTATCAAATAAGACCATTATTCATTTCATCTTTCCCTACCCTCTTTATTGACGACGTCATTTTGTTCAACGGTCGTTATTTTTCCGAAAAAGGAAAAATTCACGATACCTTAGCTAATAAATTGTTTCTTTTTAAGCTTATTTTTGTTATTTTTTCTGAGAACATTTTAGTTATTTTTTTCTTCTTTTAAGTCGGGCCCTGTTACAAGATAGGGTGCTAATTTTATTCCGATGAGACAACCTCGAGTTTAAAATTCCGACAGAGGACGGCTGTGAACAGTAGGGCCGCTAGTATCAAGGTGGTGTGTGATACAGTGGATCAGTGTTTCATTGTGAAAGGACAGTTTAGTAATACTGTAGAACTTATTCAAAAGTTCGCAGATTATCCTCCGTGTTAGATATTTGTGCACTACTGCCCACAAGAAAACGGTTGCCAGTGCTTGCGTCACACACGAATAATAAGCGACAGGCTTCTCACAGACGAGCGTACTGAGTCTCCTTCGGACGCTAACATAGGCTTTTCCCGGGGGTCACCTTGAATGAACAGGACGACTTATAATAATGTGCCTTTTCTCCGAATTTACTGTGTATATAACATAGGGTATTTGTATTTCCTTATTCACGTGACCTCTACTTTTTGAGTAGGGTCAGCCACCAACATCACAAAACATGTTTACGATTGTGTTGGGTAAGTTGACTTTGTCCAAACTACTAGCTATGTCATTAAATCTGGGTTCTGACCTCTCTTGCTCTTCTAAGGGTTTAGCCAGAGAGTCTTGTTATATAACAGAAATAAAGATCTCTCATGATTCACAACATCACTAAACTCAGTACATCCATTCACCAACAATACAAAATGTTAACATAAACACCTAACAGGACAGAGAACACCCATCGGATGTTGCGGGGCCGTGATTTTGGCAAAATGAAAAAAACTCGTCTGTGCGCATATGACTCGGAGCATGCTGAAATCGTGAGACGGAATTATCAAGATAAAATCAGAATTTACATTTTTCGGGAATTTCGTTTATTTAAAAAATGAACAAAAGATGGAATTGTTGAGATGATAATTCTTTCTTTGCTCGGTGAATGAGGGCAGGTGTGGGGTTGAAAGTATTTTTCTTGTGATAGCACGCGTGGGTTGAAAGTCTGTTTTGGCTGACGACTTGGTTCTGTGTGACGCGGGGTGTGGTGTGGGTCGGAGGTATGCGGTCCCTTGATCTTGGCAGGAGCGACGCTCTGTGTGGCAACGCCGAAGTCAACTGATTTGTCGACTTTAAGTCAGCTGTTTTTTGTTATCAATCGGCTCGATATTCACTTTGAAAGGTTTTTTTTTTTGGGGGGGGGGTATGATTGGTTGAAAAACCTTAAATAGTAGGGAATATTTTTAATTGTTTATAAGATTTGTTTTCATTCGGAAGCCTGCGTGGAGCCTATGCGTGGAACACTTGTTTTGTTTATTTCGTTTAGAGCTACTGTCGGGTTAACATCCGTTTGATATTACATTCTCAGTAGCTTAGGTTCTGTTCCGAAGTGTTTTTCTTTTTCTTTTTAATGTATTTTGTTGGTGAGTGGATGTATTGGGTTAGTAAAATTTGTGAATCAAGAGAGATATCTGTTATGATATAAACAAGAATTTCCTGTCTTTATTAGATAAATGAACAAAAGAAACTAAGTAAACAGGTTCGCAGCTCGCGCATGGGCGTTGCCAGCTAACCAAAACACAAAAGTTTTTTTGAAAATTTTATTCATGAAAGACATGTACTGAAAGGGAAACGAAATGTTCGCTATTCATATTGTTGAATAAAATATGTGAAACTATTTTTGCGGGAAAACGGTGGATAATTTGAAATTATTATATATGTATAAATCTATTTTAAATTGTGTTTATTTTAACACATTGACCTTACTTTTTTATTTAAATCAAATAAAATCAAACGTTGAAAATACATTTTTTTCAGCTAGCTATCAAGCGTAAAAGAGGTTGATTATTCGAAAAAAATTTGAAACTCCTGTGCCATTTTAACATTTTTTCTATTGCTATTGATGAGACTGTTGATATTACTGGAATAGCACAACTTGCAGTCTTCATTAGTTTGACAGTTAATTTTATATTTAAGAAGAACCGATTTAACTTATCCAAATGCATGACACTATTTTGAATTTTTTATTTATTTTAGAATATTTGTTGAAAGCAGTTCGATATTTATTTTGATATTTGTAAATGGCGTTGCTTTGAGGGTATAGTGGGATGGTATTCAAAGCACAGAGGTTAGTCACCAATTTATAATGAGAGAGAGGTGGTTATTAATAAGTATTTCGATAAAGTACTCATCACACTATAATAATATATTAGTAAATAGCAGAAAAGACAAAAAATTCATACATATAACTTTGAACCACGTATCTTTGAGGCGTAACACAGATTCACAAACATACGTGGTACAAAGTTTTATTGACCTGAAAAAATGTAAAATAACTGATAGATTATATCTTTTATTCATTAATATATCAACACTCAAAATTTCATTAAATTCGGTTAATTCCTTGATTTTTAGAATTTTTTAAATTTTATTTCGGCGGAGTGACATATGATGGTGGAATTTAGGTCCGTTAAGATCGATTTAACTGTTATGGAATTTTCAAATGAAAATTTAGTTCATTTTCCAAAATGCAAAGATTGTTGTAATTGTTGTTAAAGGAATTTCAGGAAAGGTTTTGTGATTTCTCATCTTTTGAACATCAGTTTGCATTATTTTCAAGACCGTTCACCTTCAATGTCACCAACGCAGAAGAAAACCTGCAGATAGAACTGTTAGAAATGCGGTGAAATAAATTTTATTATAATACTTATTAAGTCGTATTTTGCTTAACTATTTTTCATGTGCGGCCCCCATGACATACATATGTAATCCACACGGCAAAGTATCTCCAAGTGGAGACATCTGATCAGAGATGCTTATACGTACGCGTCCTGCGGCCCTGACGCACAAAAATATAAAAGGACGCAATAAAATCGTATCCAGGTGTCCCAGTGTTTTTTTCTTTTTTCTTCCTTCACCATTACAAGCTAACTGTAAATACATTTCAATATTTTCTTAGAGACGAATTAGACAGGATAGGTTAGTTGGACGGCTTTAGTTGGGACCCATAAATTTTCCCGGGGACTCATTCAAAGCAAATATGTGCATCTATTGAGAATTCTGGGATATGGGGGTTATCGTCCTTTGTAGGCTACAGTCCCAGGCGTCAAAAAGGGCTTAGTTTTCGAGTTACGATGCTCTACAAGTAGCAGTAATAATTTTAGCGTAATTATTAATTAAAAATCAAAAAAGGCTAATAAAAAGTTTTCGCAATCGGTGGCATATCTTGATATTATGCGAAAAGTAAAATTTAAACGGACTACTTCGCAAAAAAATACGAACCAAAATGGAGTAGCTCCGAAAACGGAATAAGCGAATGGGAATCGTATGCTCGAAATACGAATAAGTAAGAATGGCCACCTCCAGCGAAGAAGAAGCAACAGTTGTTAGCGAAAAAAAATGTTTTATGTGCATTTTACCTTCCAAAAAGCATAAAATTGTATCATTTACTAAGAAACGTGGACTCGCTTTTTAGAATAATTTTCAATTAAAAAATAAACTGACTTTTTAGAAAAAAAAAAAAAAATAGTATTTCGCATCATGTGACAACAAGTCACGTAAATAAAAATGAGTAATAGCGAATTTGCTTTTTAGAAAAAATTAAAAAAATAATAGTATTTCGCATCATGTGACAACAAGTCACGTAAATAAAATGAGTAATAAGCGAATTTGCTTTTTAGAAAAAATAAAAAAAATAATAGTATTTCGCATCATGTGACAACAAGTCACGTAAATAAAATGAGTAATAAGCGAATTTGCTTTTTAGAAAAAAGACAAAAATAATAGTATTTCGCATATCGCGTAAATTTTTGTTGTTTCTATTCATAAGTTCGGTCTTTTATCTCTTTATTTATACTGTAATTAGTATCGAAAATGACCAAAACAATTTACGCCCCCAACATAAGGTGGGGTCAAAATTAAGTGACCTGAACAAAATGAGAAAGTTTTGAAATAAAATAAATAATGCATTATAAAGATCGTTCATTGATAAATAAACACTGAAAGTTTCATTAAAATCCGATAATTCCCTGATTTTTGGTAAATTATTTTCTGTAGGGGGCTAAAGTCATACGCATTTTAGGTTCATTAAAAAAAAAATTTTTTTTCTAAAAAGCCAGTTCTTTAATTGAAAATTATATTTTGAAATTTTTCCTGAAGAAAAAAAAATTGTTTACTTTAGTTACTAAAGCATTATTATTGTTTGCTTTAGTTACTAAAGCATATTATTAGGAATTTTTTTTGTGTGTTTTGAGGGTCATTCTAAATTAATATTTTTTTATTTCATAAACACAGAACACCAGCTGATGTTTACATTCCAGATAAAATCTGTAATCTCATTGGCTAATTGAATTCGGAGCTATTTTCGTTCTATACGTATTTTAATCACTTAAAACTTATTTTATTAACTCATGCGACAATAAACATGCGCGAAAAAAAAATTGGAATTTTGGGGTGATATCATTTTAATATTAAAGGACAATTTATTCGGCCACTTTTTACATCCGACACAATTGAACGATAATCGGCTTGGGACTGTAGCCTATTGTCTGCGAGCCTCTGTTTCAAACCAACCAATCATGAGCATACTTTGGCAGCAAAGCCGAATAAGCAAACTCATGCCTCTCTTCTGATTCAGCCCTCACCGGAGACAGACCTAAATTAAGGTCGCTCCTCTTCTGATTCAGCCCTCACCGGAGACAGACCTAAATAAGGGTCGCTCCTATTCTTCAATAGACAACCAGAATCGGAGTCGGACGCAAAGCAGAAGTCCATCATATCCGAACTATCAGAAGGCCGTAGCAAGGGCTCCGTTAATACCCCATATCTCAGGATACACCAGTTCAGTGACAAATTATTATTTGCGCGAACGAACTAAAGTTTGCAATTCTTTATATGTAATACAAGTCTTTTATTCAATTCTAGTTGTTCGTTTTATTTCTTTAACTCTCAACCTGTCTGCCACACTCGTGGTTAACTCCGTTACAAACCTCGGAGTACTGCCGCTAGTGCCTTTATTTCTTTATACATCCCAGGACGAACTAAATCACAAAATCTATCAGCATCACTGCCTGATTTCTTTTCATACCTTCCAAAAAGTTCAAAAACATCAGAAAATTTGCCTCAAGGATCATGACAATGTTTGATTCTACCTATGTTTTTGTGAACAGTTATTTTCGTTCATGAAATTTACTAAAACTTCTTATAGAACAAGATCAGCACTTGTCGTTTTTTATCAAAGTCCAAATTGTACAGACATTAATAACCAGACATACCAAAAATTGTCAAGAAAAAGAGGTGTCAAATTTCACAATAAATCCAAATGACTAAATGGTTGCTAATCTATATATAAATACTCATGTTCCTTAATTGTACGACCGTCATCATCTTGCGATACCTTCTGTTTTAAAATGAGTCCTTCCAAATCATACAAGATGAAATGTAAAAATGTGAATACTTATTATCTGGTCTTGCTTATACGTCGAATTCTTATTTCATATGAGCGTCGTTACCTCAGATAAATAATGGACCATACCGTTTTTATTATAAAGAAAGAAAATGAAGAAAGAGGACATGCTACACAGAAAAATATAATAAGAAAGAAAGAAAGAAGGTGAAAATAGAGAGAGGGATGAGCACATGGAAGCGATAACGCTAATCTGTTTCAATCAAACAAAATGAAAAGATGAAAAGAAGGAAAGAAAAAGAGTGAGAGGGAATTAAATCAAGATTATTATAACTAGCAAATATATGCACCCTCCGGGTGCAAGTATTAAAGTTTTAAAGTGATAAAATATTATACTAAATTAGAAAGGCCAATGAAACTAAATAAGAATGCAGATAAAAAGATTTGAAACAGAGGGGGGTATAATCGAAAAATTGAACAACTGAAACTTACTATTCCACCACTCCCATCTTTCATTGCTAAATTTTCCTAATTTAACTATTGAGTTAAAATAGGAAGTAAAGAATAAAATTACAGTTATTTCTTCTTGTTAATCGATTTCTTTTAAGATTTATCCCCGAGATTTTTGCTCTTATTTATTAAGATAAAACCAGACAATTAGAAATCAATAATACTAAGCATATATTTATTAAAATCATATTTTAAATATCAATATGCAAATTAGCCTTCCCGTTCACAGTGTAAACCGCTATTTTGTTGTATATATAAATACAATTGCATGTTATTAGCAGATGTGGCTAACAGTATTAATAATGTATAACAGTTTTATTGATAATTGAGGTTTAAATAAAAAATAAAATCATGGAGAATGTGACGTAAATAAGTAAAGGAATTGTGACTTGAGTGGTAATATAGTTTCGGTTACAGACATAAAAACACACAATCTTTATTATAATAAGATTTTTATATATTGAATAAAAGCAATAAAAAGATTGTAAAATAAATTTTATTACAATACTTATTAAATTGTATTTTGCTTAACTATTTGTCATGTGCGGCCCTCATGACACACATATGTAATCCACACGGCCCTAGGCGGCTACTCAGTTTGAAATGCCAGCTCTAGACGACATCCAATGTCCACAAAGAGCTGATTACTGTATATTTTTGCTGGTCTGCCAACACTGGTGTGTCCATGTATATGAATCCTTCGAGAGAATGGCACTTATGAGTTCGTTCTTACTTTTCCAACAGTGCCCAGCGAGTCTAGTTCGTTTTTACTTGGGGGAATTTGGGTGATGGGGTGGCCTAAGTGGCCGTATAACTGCTGTTTTGTAAGGTTCTATTACCAGTATTTGTTCAAAACAGAACGCAGCATTCTTGTGTAGTTCTCATCTAGCTTTTTCTGGAATTTTGTGATAAAAATAGACACTCCAATCCCAGCCAGAAGACCAAATCTAGTTTTACTTAATAAAAATAACTTTCCGACTTGACATACTTGTCCAGCGCAACCTGAGATGAGCTGGCTACTTAAACAGACATGGGGGTGACAGACTGTCAAACCATATCCTATACTCTCAACTGAGAGAGGGATCACGTGGAATCGGTAGATCAAAGCTCAGGTACAAAGACAACATCAAAAGAAACCTGGAGGACTTTAACATCCCCATTGGCAGTTGGCAAGATGCAACCAGAGACCGAACAAATTGTCATCATCGGATACGATTGACAGCAAGTAAGTGACTTTCCAGCTTGTAGATTTGGCTATTCTAGCAGATCACAGAGTTAAAGCAAAGTGAAAAACTAGATAAAATCCTACACCGTGCCGAGGAGGAGTTGAGGTGGTTGATATGATAAGAAGCGAGCCGGAAGTTAACGCTTTGAAATAAGCAATCTGCGCATAGGATCAGCGCAGGTAGAAAGAAAAATAGAAATACTAAATATGATAATTTTCAATCAATCGGAAGCTTTCGCGCCTAAAAAGTTTTTTCAAAAAGACAGATTTGATCCTAGGTAAGTCCTATAAAACGAAGGTTTTCGAAGAACAGTTCAAAAGACCAACTTATGCCTGGATATTCCACGTCGCTCAACTCAGAATTGTTTGCCTACCGCTGTAGGTACTACAAGCTATATCTTTCTCCCTCTACAAGTTACTTCACTGCTGATATATAGAACTCAACTCTTTCTTCTTCTACAGTACATGAACTTATAAAAGAGAATATTCTGATAAACTTTGAACACTACATATTCACTTCTCTTATTACTGTATTTTTAATGTTTCAAATACAAGGTTTATTGATTCTTTCTGTGAATTATTTGTTTTCCCTTTTATTATTTATTTAACTTTATAGTGTGTTTGTTGTAATTACCAATATATATATAATTTTGCAGGGATTGTACAATGCGGACTGTTAGCCGAGCGGTAAAGTCACAGACTTTGCCTGCTGGACTACCGGTTTCGATTTCTGTCGGAGGGAATTCGTTAGTATACATCGCTGATGAGACTTAATAAAGTTGAAACAGACTGTACGATATTCTAGCATCGCATGATCGTTTGCGAAATTCACTTGTCATGGTTATTTTCTATAATTATCGAATTTTATACGATATACGCATTGTAATTGCCTTCAAGCAAAAATATAAATAAATAATATATACTTTATTCAACAATGCTTCTAAAAAACAAACATCCAAAATCTATATATATATATATATAATATATATATATATATATATAACTTCAATCAAGATAATCATCATAAATTGACGACCAATATAAACTGGTTATCCGACGAACCACTATAGAGCTGAAGCGGTTTTGGAACATAACGGTGACGGTGATCCCAATCATAGTTGAATTCCTGGGAATAATTCCAAAGAATCTGGGAAAGAGATTCGGGGGAACTGGAAATCCAATGAACAATTGAAACCGTACAGATCACAGCACGCTGAGATCGGCTAGAATACTGAGAAGAGACCTAGAAAGCTGAGGAGACTTGCTGTCACTCGGACTTATGTGAAGGACACCAATTACTACTAGTGCGAAAAACTCGCAAAGCGTACAGCAATAATAATGTTGGTAGTGATGCTCCTTGTACAGAATAGTTCACCTATAAAAATTGACATTAATCTTTTGATGTATATAAAATTATATAATATATATATATATATATATATATATATATATATATATATATATATATTGCTTTGTTGGTCAGTCTATTCAATAGTCTATTCAACAATTTTAAATAGACTGACCAACAAAGCAAAAGAGTCTCGCAGATTTCTTATTTTCTGTGATAAATTTATTTTTCCTCAAACTAAGTAACCCCTGATGAAGATTCTACTGAAACAGGTCGAAACACTGACGAAATAAACATTACTCGTTTTATGAACTTGTGTTTTTTCAATTTTTCATAATATCACATACTGTCGGATTCACTTCCCCTTTCTCTTCACACACACACACACACACACACACACACACACACACATATATATATATATGTGTGTGTGTGTGTGTGTGTGTGATTCACCATCCAGATAAGAGTAAGTTTGAGCCATTTGCTTCATTTTTTAACAGGACAGTTAAGTCATAATTGTGTATCATGTCATGACCACATTGACATATCTTGTCCACATAACCAGCGAGTAGGATGTAGACTGACCAGTGCACGCTGAAAGAAAGACTTTGATTATATGACCCGAATGTACAAATGGATCTCCCAGTACAATCCCTTTGGCCCAGTCAGTAAGAACTACGGTCAGTATCATCCGGATTGACAGCTTTTGATGGAGATGGTTAAATTGTGATGTTGTTGAAGGAATTGATTGTTCAGAAAAGGCTTGACAACATGAACGTGTTGTATGTTGGTTGGAGGTAAATTTTATGTAACATTAGAAAAACAAGCAAAACGGTACAAATAATCACAAAGAGATTCTATTTCTCCAACTATTCTACCTCCAGCTATGGGTAAATAGTAGGGCAGACTGGGCTTTTTAACCTTGGTTAGGCAACCAGTCTAGTAGAAGAAAAACTGAATTCAAACCTGGTCCCTACTAGAATAGGCTCAGGCCTACTTCGTGATCTATTTCAATTTAAATTTATGTTGTAGGTAATTTTTATGTGAAATGTAACATTAAAGAAACAAGCAAAACAGTACAAATAATCACAAAGAAATTTGAGTCGTAATAAAAATTGTCCTTTATATGTGTATCATAAATTGTATCAAATGACCAACGAGTTACAAAGGTTTGGTTTGGTTAATGAATTTTCCTTTTTAAAATTCTTATTAGTGTTAAAGTTTACTTGTATTTGTTAACCCGGTTCGAGGAGGATTGGTATTCGTGAATTCATCTGTTCGCTGGCCGCTGCCTTTCTGCTTTCTACTACTATAAATCTTCCCCTCCCTCGCTCTCAGAATGTCCGGGAGTTTTGAAATTTGGGCGTCGGTCAGTCTGGCTTTTTCTATCTTTAGAATACGATCCATTTTTTCTTTGTTCCTCCAAACCTGGTCTAACAATAATCTACAGCTTATGAACCATTACAAACGTTTTGACGAGCACACTGAAAAGAAATTCAGAAGTGTGTACACTTGCCCAACAGCAAACATCTGTGAAAATCGATGTACAAAATATTAATATAGACCCTAGTGTTCTTTTTTCAAGGCTGGTCATTCTGCTAGAAAGACAGGAAGACGTGACTCCTTTGTTCAGATTCTAAGTCACTCCGTTTCAAACTTCAATTTTCAAGAGATTTTTGGTGAGAATGATGAACAAAACTGGGAAATATCTTTTTGATTGTGATTGTACTCTGAAAAGAGGCAATTAGAACTATAATTCTACTCTTGAGAGCTTATTTTCATGTGATGTACAGTTCAATTTCTGTATTTTTGAATATAATTTTAATACCAACTAATGAAGGTGAAATATGAATTGTTTTTAGTCCACATTCTTCATTTTATATCTGGTTTACATACTCTCCCCAATAATTTTTTCCTCGGGTAGTCAAAAAGGAGTTTTCAAATTTCTCAAGAGGATACCTATGGGGCTAAGTTAAGTTCGTTTGTACTGGTATCTTGTCCCCAATAAAACCGGTTCTTTCTCCGTGTGGGCTGGTAAGCTGAAATGAAATTTAAGGAACGAAAAGGAACGAGAAAGGAAACAGACAAAGGCAAGAAGTAGTTTTACGACTTAGGCTTTATTGAACGGGGCATAGTCGTCTGTAGCAGGGGGTCATGCTCCCTGGCTAGGAAACGACTACCCTCAGTTGCGGCCTCAGTATCCTTTTTGGGGTAGGGAGTCAGTCCTTTTTGTCGGACATGCGCAAAGGGTTCTTCCGGTCAAGGCCCCGTGGGAGTTTGTTGTTCTTTTTATCTTATTTTTTGTTTTTTATTTTATTTTTTATTTTCGTTTTTTTTTAATCCCAACATAACTTAGCCTTTCAAAAAATGCCAAATTTAGCTTGGTATCTATTTTTCCTGGTTCATATTCATATCTAACAAATTATTAGTCACCCCTGCCCCCAACCACTCTAAAAATTTATATAGTTAAGGGCCGACTTGTAAATTTTGGGTCATAACTCCCCAGTAGAGAAAAGAAGTAAAGGACTGAGATGTATTCGTATCTGCATGGATGGTTATTCAATGGTTGATATTAGTAGTTTCTATATAATTGTTTTCAACATAAAAACAACGTATATTTTAACAGGTGGGCTATTTTGTACAAGCACAATAATAACAATAATAGTAGTAGTAACAGATAAGACTTGTCGTTGCTCAGACTTCAGTGTAAACCACCTGTTAAAGCTAGTTTGAAAAAGCTCACAAGGTGTATATGGGGTTGCCATAATCCCCACAAGTAAAACAATATCATTTTTTTTTTAGGGACGAAATTAAGTTGTTAATATCAAATGTATGGCGAGATCATAGAATTACTTGTATGTGTGTACTGGAAATTGTTAGTTTAAGATTTGGTAGACTGTGAATTCAGGGACGTAAATATTTACCCTAGTCTACTGGGCAGATGTTAGTGGAATATGAAATGAAGTCCAATGTATATCTTTCTAACTTCTCAACTGGGATTAATACCTTTAATAAAAATGAAACTCTAAGGAAGACATAAGTGTATAACTGAATGACTACGCAACAACTTTAAAATCTACACATTATATAACATCAATGAATGATGTCGTTTAATTAAAAAAAAAACTTCTAAATGAATTAACGTATTATTATTAAGTTATAAAGAAATTTAATTGTAAATTAAATAGCCCCTATGGTGTAGCCAGAAGCAAGTCCCTTACTAAATTTCAACAGTTATATTTTCCTTAGAGTTTAATTTTTATTAAAATTATTAACCCCAGTTGAGAAATTAAAAATATATACATTGGACTTCATTTCATATTCCACTAAAATCTGTCCAGTAGACTATGATAAAAATTTACACCTCTGAATTCACAGTCTACCTAAGATTTTATTAAACGTGCGGAAAAGTTTATAGTTTTTGTTTTTCCAAAAAGTTTTTATATTTGAAAAATGAAGTAACTAGTTTTTACACGCGCTAGCGAAGAAAGTTGCTTAAGGTATCATTTGAAAACTAATTTTAAAAATTAAGTTTGATTAATATTTTGTATAACTCTTTTTTCTTTTGTCTTTTTTCATATTTTAAATAAATTACCTCTAATATTTATATTTTCTGCATCAATATGTCAATTTAGGTGAAATTAATTATTTAAATTTAAGTGATATTATTTATCAAATAACTTTCGTCAATTAACCGAGTAGCCTCCCTCCTCACCTGGATTTTCACCTGTCTACTTCCTGTTTGTGAAAGGACACACCTTTACCGCGAGCACAACGAAAAAAGGCCTGGTGTGGTGGAAAGTGAGCGAAGAAAAAAACTTGTACAAAAACGAAAAGTTAACATTAAGATAGGTTGTAATAATTTGAATACAATATTATTTAATTCAATGTTGTTGAGATGAAGTAATTAACACATAAAAAAAACTTCAACATTTTGAATGAGTTGATTATTTTCTACTCTTCGAACTCGACAGAAAAATAACGTCTTTTGTGTGTGTGACACCCTAGTAATCCAAAATGAAGTCATATCCACAAAATCGACAATTTGTGAGTTGTAATTCTCTGTTAATATTTTCCATTTTAACTATGGTCTTCCTTTTAATTTGGAACAACCATCGGACTGATGCAAGGCCATTTGAATTGACTGAAAAGGATAATTTTGATTTGATAATGGAGAAATTTATGTCTGTGACGCCTCATAATTGTAGATCTAAGCCCATCACTGAACTTCGATTGGACAAGGAACTCAAAAAAGGTGTTGTATCTCAAATTCCGCGATATAATACTTTTTTGTCAACTGTTTATTACAACAACAGATCAAATCTTTTGCACGCTCACAACATTGCCCTTAATAGAGCATTTTATTATAGTTATATTTACCAAGCATTTAACAAATCGGATGACTTAGCCAAGCAACCTGGTTTTGAGTATATTTATTTTTCACTATCCGCCGATGTCAGTGCTGGGGTTGGTATGATTAACGGCAGTGGGATATTTTTTGATAACAACTGTTCCTATGCTAATTGGTATACTATACTTCGTCTTAACGAAACTTTACCCTTGTTTGCCCCAAAAGCTTGGCGCGCTGACGACTACAACGAACCAACTAACTGGCTTCGTGAACCTACCAATAACACAATAGATATTGTTGATTTGGGATCCGGACGAGGACGAAATTACACTATGCCAAGTTATAAAAACAATCCTTGGTATGACTTATGGTTGCCCGATCTGACAAGTAAGGCCGACACATTACGGAAGTATACATATAACGTGCGTATAGAACTCTCTAAAAACTATGCCTATGTTTCTAGTTTCTTCGGTCCCCCTCAACCCACAAGCCAAGAAAAAGTCTATTTACCTGTACTCTTCACTGACCCCTATTTTGATTGTGGACGCTCGAACAAATGGATTGTTAGTGCTACAGCACCTGTTGTCGAATTCATGCCTCGTTACTCAAATTATACCCATTTGAGAAGAGCAAGGTAAATAATTGCTTATTTTGTCTTCCATACTTCTCTCTTAAGTTTATGCTAAATTTAAGATATCGCATTTATTATTATTTATTATTGTGTGCTATCGGATTTAAAGCAAATTGTTTTTATGAATAGAATAAAACTTTTATAATTAAAGACAATTTACTGATTTTTCTTGAAGCAAAAAAAAAAAAAAAGATAATATTTCAACAGGTATTTCCTTGTAATAATATTTTAAAACTAGTATTATTTGTATTATTCGGACTATTGTCTCCATCTTCATTGTTATCTGTACAATAGGGACCACCAATTGATCAGTTTATGCCATCTTGAATAAAACGGAAATAAATATTTCCGAACTTTATCAAAAATCTCGTAAAAAACAATTAAAGATCATACAGGGTTATTACAAAGAAAAATAGTTAATTCAAAGATCAAATTATCCGATTGGTAAAAATTACATTGTTATCTTAAAAAATAAACAAACCTATCCGTATTACATGCGAAAGGGTAATTTTCAGGTCGTAATTTAGACAGAAAAAATACATATTACCCTCTTACGGTTATGCATCTAAGTACGGATGGGTGTAACGGACAAAATTTGTTAGCCAAATTTTTTCTATTAGAATGAATAAAATCTTTAAAAACTTTAATATTACAATTTACTATCAAAATGAATAAAAACTTGAAAAAACTTAATCTTAAAATTTCGCAGTGAAATTGACGTTAAAAAAATGTCATCGGTTTTAGTATTAATATTTAAAATCAAAAATGAAATGAAATGAAAATTTGAATATTTTTTCTAAGAGGCTATGTGTCCAATTGAATAATACCAATAATACTAATTATCAAGCCTCATCTAAAAAAAAATTCAGAAAAATAGTATTTTGAAACTAGTTATTAAAGTTAAAACTCTGATTTTAAATATTTATTCTTAATAGACTTTTATATTCTTCAGAAATGGAGGAGGTATAAATAACTTAAGTGAAATGTAGGCTAAATTTTACATCTTTTACCAAACGTCTAATTTCTATTGAAAATAAAGTTGTTAAACGTTTTTAAAACTATTTTGAATGAGAAGTTGTTGATCACCACCCATAAATTGGTTACCATTATTGAATGTGGCCTCTGTTTTGAATGTGGCCTATGAAATCATGTTTCTCTTATAGTATGTGGCCTACCATAAAAAAGCATATTATAAGGTTATAATAATAACTCCTAACCCTAACCCTATTTTAGAATTAAATAGATCTCTGATTCATGTAAATTATGGATAAATTCTTTTTTAATTATTCTTAATTAGGATATACAGCTTATGACTGAATTGCATTTCTTGAAATTGAATATATATGAAAAATAATTAGTTTCAATAAATTGCCTACTACTTATATCATAAGTATATGGCCTACTGGGTTTGAATGTGTCCTACTTCAGTAAGAGTATATTTATAGATATAAGTTATATCTATAAATATATTCTTACTGAGGTAGGACACATTCAAACCCAGTAGGCCACATACTATAACAATCAAAAAGGTAGGCCACATACTATATCTGGGATTCTTAAATTTTAAATTCCTTTTCTCTCCATTTAAAAATGTCTTCTTGATAAACCAGGTATGTTGGAGTGACTTCTGTTGATCTGGAATTTGAAAAGATTGATTTTAACCCATGTCCACTATCAGAAGGAAACCCTCAACCAAACTTTTTTGCTAGCACAGCCAGATGCAAACCTACAACTTTGGTAAGTATAATTCTAATTCGCCTCCCCCCCCACACACACACACACAATTGTTCAAATTGAAAATCTTTTTCCTTCATCTTTTCAATGAGAAAATTATACGTTCTTGAATTATGCACTTAAGTGACCTTTAAGAAAGTCAATAGTAAAATACAACAGTATGTAATAGGTACCACCAATATGGCCTAAACTGATCACGTGACTTATTTTGGTGGTACCTAATGTAATATCTCCTGTGAGAGAGGAAGACTATATCACACATTAAAGTCAAAGTAAAAGTCACTAGGGTGGCCTAAAAGTCAGTATAAGCCAGACAGCGAGGGAGTCTATCCCCTTTTCAGTAGTGCTAAACCAAGGAGATTGTTTTGGCATCTGAGGTGGAGCGCTACACCTACCATCAGCTTCTCACTTTACCACACAGATCCCTGTGCTACTAATATGCTGAGTTGGCGAGGGCCAGTATCAAACTTAGAACTTTGAGGTTCCTAGTCCAACACTCTACTAACTGAGCTAAACCGGCCCTATATCACACATAAAAAAAGATAATTTTTCATCTTTGTGCAATATAGAGAAATTCTGATATTAAAGATACATATTTGTATTTGAAAAGGTGTTTCAAGTTGTAAAATAAGAATGCAACCTGATAACCAATAGTATAATAATTATACTAAAAGCATTAAAATTATACTATAATTTTAATGCTTTTTGTCTGAATATATGTACATTTTAAAAATTATGGAAATTCAATTGATGTATTTCAGTAAAACTTAGTTCCTATTTCACTGATGATTAAGTTAATTAGAAATTTCCTTTTAAAAACAAAAAATAATAAAAAGTATTTAGTACCATTATAGTATGTGGCCTACCTTTTGAACGTGGCCTATGAAATCATGTCTCTCTTATAGTATGTGGCCTACCATAAAAAGCATATTATAAGGTTATAATGATAACTGCTAACCCTAACCTCAGAATTTTAGAATATTTTAGAATTAAATAGATCTCTGATTCATGTAAATTATGGATAAATTCTTTTTTAATTATTCTTAATTACTATATATGACTGAATTGCATTTCTTGAAATTAAATATATATGAAAAATAATTAGTTTCAATAAATTGCCTACTACTTATATCTATAAATATACTCTTACTGAGGTAGGCCACATACTATAACAGAATCAAAAAGGTAGGCCACATACTATGATGGCACCAAATATTTTTTGTAAATAAAAGCAGAAGTGTATTTTTTACTTATTAAAAATAAAAAATAAAAATCCTCAGAGAAATGAAGAGTTTGCTCAGAAATGACTACATGAACCATACAGATATCTTAATTCTGAAATTCAAAGTGTGAAAAATAAATATTACCATATTTTCTGCTAGAAAAATGCACTAAAAAAGAAAAAAAAGCCTCCACAAATCTCTCTGCATCTTATCCTACACCCCCCCCCCTTACTGCCTACTGGTCTCAAAGAATAGGATGGTATGATGATTTTTTACTGATGTTATTAAGTTTATTTGATAAACACCGTGAAACTGTACAAGGAAAAACAAATAACATTTAATAACGGCTAAAAGCGAATATTTTTTAAAAGAAATAGAAAATCCTCAAAGAATGTGAAAGCTCTTACCGTTGTTGCCTATCTGACCAGTGACGTAAAAACTCTAACTGAGACTTCCCCTTACCCTTTTCCAGTTAGGGTTCATAGACCGCCGAAACCAGTGGTTGGCACTAAATAGTATTAAACCTATTAAACTACACTAAATTGAATATGTGGTTGTAGTTAATTTTTATAAACAAAAATAACTATTTAAAAATAAGATATAATTAACTGGTCAGTTTAGCGGCATTTACACTCACCCCCTCCAGTTGAGTTGGGGTTGATCTTGGTATAGAGATTACTGGTATTAGACTAACACCTAAACACTCATGTTTGACAAGCTCATCCTTTGATGACCTGTGAATAAAATAAAATATATAAGTTCAGAGATGCTGATAGGTACACGTCCTGCATCCCTGACGTAGAAAAATCTAAAAGGATGCAGTAAAATCATATCCATGCGTCCCAGTACTTGTCTTTTTTCTTCCTTCACCATTTCAAGCTAACTGTAAATACATTTCAGTAGTTTCTTAGAAATTAATTACACAGGATAGGTTACAAGGTAGGAGTTAGACGGCTTTAGTTGGGACCCATAAATTTTCCCGGGGGTCTCATTCAAAGCAAATATGTGTGTCAGCATCTCTGGGAGATTATATATACAAACCTCGAGTTTGGTTTTATGCTGCTGGTTTAGATAGGCAACATGTTTCATGGAGATTATTGAAATAAAGTTGCTAACATCAGTATGAAGCATCCAGCGTTGTTTACATGCAAATCAGTGGCAGTTGAAGTAATTACTAGACAATTTTGCTTTACTATATTTACTAATAATCAATTGATAGTATTAAAATAAAAGTAGACAAAACTGGAAATCAGTGGATGTTATTATTGTTAATTTACTACTAGTTGTTATTATTGATCTTTCATACATTCGGAGATGCTAAATGTTGGCCTATGGTAGCCTAAGCTTCACTACTAAGTTTTAAGCCCATAAAAAAAATATTAGCATATTACAGCCATGAAAAAAAAATATTAGTATATTACAGCCATAAAAAAAAAAAGTATTAGCATATTACAAAAAAAAAATATTAGGCATAAAAAAAATATATTAGCATATTACAGCTATAAAAAAAAAAATATATTAGCATATTACAGCCATGAAAAAAAAAATATTAGCATATTACAGCCATATTAGCATATTACAGCCATAAAAAAAAAATTAGCATATTACAGCCATAAAAAAAAAATATTAGCATATTACAGCCATAAAAAAAAAAAATATTAGCATATTACAGCCATAAAAAAAAAAAAATATTAGCATATTTCATTAGTATTTGTATACACCAGGGATCACCAAACTTTTTTCATGGTAGACCGGATAATTGAAAAAATAAAGAGCGCAGGCCACATTATTATTGTGTTCAATGGCTTGCTAGCCAGAATGAAAGCTCTGAGAAAAAGATGTTAAACAAAAATTTTTCTTTCCATGTTATATTCATGGATGAGTGACATAAGATGCACAAAAACAAATTTAACTAACATATTTATTTTCAAAACATTATCAAAGAACGCAACATTAGCAGAAAGGTTTAGTGAGATTTGTGAAACTGAAGTTTGCCTTTCAAGGTATCGAAATGCTCACACGTACAAAATTTTTTAACTTACCTACAGTATCAAGTCCATGAAGATTTAGTAAGCTTAACATGATATTTAAATTTAAATGGTATCAGAATGTCTTGCATTTCATATGTTTGAACAAGCAAATTCAAGTACTGCCGGCAGACCTGATAAAAATGCCTTTGTGGGCTGGATCCGGCCAGCGGACCGTAATTTGGTGACCCCTGGTATACACCATACTTACTTTGTGTTCAGGAACTTGAACCAGTGAGTGAGGTAAAACTGTGTGGTCCCAGGTAGCTATCCCCCCAGGCAGCACCTGGCCCCTTGTTTAAAATGGGGTATGGTTGTGTTTATTGCCTAGTGCTTGAGGCACCTCAACAGGGGAATGTCAATGGGATCCTGCACTTTTTACACTAGCTGCTGCATGAGGTTCACTTTCTTGCATGACTCCCCATGTTAACCCTTTATCTACCACTGCCATCCGAAATAGCATGATGAAATGGTTGACAAGCTAGTATTGTATTGTTGATCCTTTACTTATTTAATTCATTTCTCTTTTTGTGATCTTGGGCATTTTCGGGAGGTCTGGCATTTTGATCGTTGGGTGGATTGGGGCACTCTGGTAGATAAAGAGTTAAAAAGACCTTCAATAGTTTCATATACACAGGATAGGTTACAAGGTAGGAGTTAGACAGCTTTAGTTATTTCCCCAGATCATAAATAAAAACCCTACAATTTATTAAGAAATTTTAGTTAGGGACCCATCAAATTTCCCAGGACTCCTTCAAAGCAAATATGTGCATCCTAGGACACACTAAATCAAAAAGCTATCAGCATTACTGACTCTTTAATTTTTTTTTTTAAATAATTCAGTCATTATTACTCATTGAATGTCAAGAAAATTGAAAATTTCCATTTCTATACATATATAAAGGACAGTTCTAGAGGAAACTACGAAAATAAAACAATCAATGATAAAGTAAATATACATACACATTCAGTATCACCAGAGCTTGGCTTTTGTGCAAAAATGAAGATTTTATTTATATCTGGGAAGATATATAAAAATTAGGAATTGAATAGTAAGAGAAAGGAAAGTCATTGGTTGCATTTGTGATTAAAACATAAATCAACTATGTAAGACTGAAACAATCAATAGCTCTGCAACAATAATTTTTTACTATCTCCCCTCTACCCAGGCAATGCCAAATAGTCGCTTCTAGTTTAATCTAAATCTACTTCTACAGACAGAAAAAAAACCTTTAAAATTTCATATCTTATTATAATGGAGATTGTGTGTTTTTCTGTCTGTAACCGAAACTATATTACTAATCGAGTTACAATTAACATAGTTATTTACATCACATTCTTCATGATTTTATTTATATTTAAACCTCAATTACTAATAAAATTGCTTCACCTTTTTATTAGTGTTGTCCATATCTACATATTAATAACATGCTATTGTATTTATATATACAAAAAATAGCGGTTTGCAGTGTAAACGGGAAGGCTAATTTGCATATTGATATTAAAAATGTGATTTTATTAAATATGTGCTTAGAATTATTGATTTCTAACTGTTTGGTTTTATTTTAATGAATATAAGCAAAAATCTCTCCAATGAATCTTAAATGAAATCCATTAACAAGAAAAAATAAGTGTAATTTTATTCTTTATTTCCTAATTTAACTAAATAGTTAAATAAGTAAAATTCAGCAATGAAAGACGGCAGTGATGGAAGACTAAGTTTCATTTCTATTTTTCTATTATACCCCCACTCTGTTTCAAATCTTTTTATCTGCATTCTTATTAGACTTTCTAATTTAATACGATATTTCATTACATTAAAACTTAAATACTTGCACCCGGAGGGTGCATATACTTGCTAGTTGCATTAAAATAGTTTAATAATTAAAACTAAAAACATTAATAAAAATGACCAGTTACTTTAATTGAAATTTTCATTTTTTTTTTTTGCAATAAGACATTTCTAATTTGAAATGGACGCTGTAAAATTGTATGCATGCATCCCAGTGTTTTTCTTTTTTCTTCCTTCATCATTTCAAGCTAACTGTAAATACATTTCAATAGTTTCTTAGAGATGAATTACACAGGATAGGTTACAAGTTAGGAGTTAGCCGACTTTAGTTGGGACCCATAAATTTTCCCATGGACTCCTTCAAAGCAAAAATCTGCATCCCAGGATGCACTAAAGTGAATTTCTAAATTGCAAGTTGAACAGATTAAGGTCTGAATTTGTCAAAGTCCACCAAAATCTACTAAAGTGATGGGAATGCTAATTCTTTCTTGATATTTTAATCTTTTGATTCTATTTCTGTGGCTTGATTGAATAAATAAAAGAAGAAATGTCACTTAGCTTGTTGCCAAGAGGGGAGACTGAACAAGTGAGGCATAAGAGTTTTATAGACAGAGAGAAACAAAGAATTGTTGGTAGCAAAAACGCCTATGTAAGACTAGTGTCACAAAGGTTAATCTTTACCTATGAATGAAGTAATCTGAGAGATATATTGCCAAATAATGACAATTCAAACTGGTGAATGAGTCTTGAGGAAACTTCTTAATGCATGATACACAGCACATTGGGAGAGAATTGGAAAAGCCTACTAGACACTACCTTGAGTGTATTCAGTCTCTCTGTTCAGGGGTTTATCAGTTTCTGGCATGAGGATACTTCCTCTTGGAAGTAAACTCTGACCAAATATTCCTTTCGTCATATACTAAGCACTGGGCTAAGTGATGAGGAAATTAACGGTGCACCTTCTCCTAGTGCTGCTACCACAAGTAACAACACTAAGCTGGATACCCCACCAGACCAGCCTAATACTGGTCCTGGAATCTGGCAAGACCAAGCAATGGCCACTAGAAAGTGAAACTATAATATAGCTAAGTGGTCCATTGAGAGAAGAAAATTATTCTCTGCTGTTTTACTTACTCAAAATTTGAGAAGTGGGGCAGAGGTAAGAAAATAGTATTTGAGGATCAAATAACATCCTCCATCCTAAAATGGGATGTAAATACTATGCATAAAGAAATCAAGTGTTAGCCACAGGAAGGGCTCCCTTGATCTCTAACAAAAATTTTAAAGGTAAATTGGAAAAAAAAAGAGGGAAGTAGAGTTGTGACTAGGATGTAATCATTAAACGTGATGGTTGATGGGGTGCTATGGCATGTTCTGGAATTAAAACACTTGATCAGTGATGCTGATAGCTTTTTAATTTAGCGTGTCCTGGGACACATATATTTGATTTGAATGAGTCCCTGGAAAATTTGATGGGTTCCAACTAAAGTTTCTTAATTAATTGCAGAATTTTTATCTATGATCAACTAAAGCCATCTAACTCCTACCTTGTACCCCATACAGTGTAATTCATTTCCAAGAAAATATTGATATTACAGTTAGCTGAAATGGTGGGGGAAGAAAAAAAAAATACTGGGATGCATGGATACAATTTTAATGCGTCAGTGATGCAGGACGCTTGTACCTATCAGCATCTCTGCTTGATTCATCTGATGAAGACACAATCCCTGAAGATCTAAGAGATGGAAATGTAATGATATTGATGTGAAGATCAGAGGGAACATTGTACGTGTGTAGGGGGGGTTGACTGAATGAATAAAAGAAGAAATGTCACATGGTTTCGATGGGGGGGGGGTCGGTGGCTTTGGCCCTGGACTGTAAAAGTGTAGTGGAGATGACCAGCATTATAAACAGCCAGCTAACTTCAAAGAGTCATCCCGTCTTTATTGTTCAAAAAGACAACGAATGGTGTGCAGCATATGTAGGTGGCGTCTAGTTTGACACAAACTCTAATCAAGTTGACATCAAAGTTACGACGCAATCTCCAGGTCGCAATTGGTAGGATTGCTGTCACCCCTGTTAGCTGAAGTGGTTCGGCCACTGAGAGAAATAAATGCCTAGGCAAGTTCTGTCGAAGTGAGAACGTCTTTTACAGTGGTTAGAAACGGTTGGACTTATATTTACGAGTCGACTGACAAGCGAGTGTTACTTCTTACGTGGAAAGATTCGTATGAAAGACCCAACGTTTTTTTGTGCTTGACATAAAAAGATTTAATGGGGCAGGGCTGGATTTATTGCCCGATACCTGAGGCGCCTCTCCACCTTGAGAGGGAATGCTACGGGATCAACATATTTTTGCACCCACCTCCCATGAGCTTCAGTTCGTGGTTGGTCCCACATTAATAGAGCCTTGTGCCTAACCCGTATACATGGGGTACATGGTAAATATCTATCTTGCTGCCAACAGGGAAACTGAGGGTGGGGGTGCTCAGTTTGCATCATCTATTAAATTTCAATCCGACATTTAGAATTGAAGGAAGGAAATTAGTGAATGGAAAGGGTAGGCGAGAAAGAAGTTAGAAGAACAGGAAAAACTGGAAACTAAAAAAATGGTTTGGATTATTCGGACTATTGTCCTCCTCTTTATTGTTATCTATGCATTGTTTTGGCTGATCTGCCCTCCGGCTTTCTTCAGGTATTTCTTTTCAAATTCAGGAACCTTCTCTTCAAACTCGGGGAACCTTCTTGTCATAATTGGTAGCTTTCATGGAACTTTGAACCAAACCCTTTATTCAATCCATGGGGGTAGACTGTTCTCATTCCATTATCCATGAGCAAATACAAATGTTAAGCTGTGTTAATTATTCTATGTTACTATCGCCTTTGGCCAGGATTGAACCTGCAGTCCAGAGATGACTATCACTTAGAACTGTATTAACTCAACGTTTATATCCATTGCACGATGTGTCCAATTGGAAGAAGGCCAGAGGATATTAGCCAAGACATTGTGTAAATAACAATAAAGATGAGGACAATAATCCAAATTATCAAGCCTCATCTCAAAAAAATTTAGAAAAATACTAAAAAAAATAGGTCTAATCTTGCAGCCTCTAATATCATTTTTACTTCTCTTTTTTTTTGTGTGTGACTATATATGTTCTCTCTCTCTCTCTCTCTCTCTCTCTCTCTCTCTCTCTCTCTCTCTCTCTCTCTCTCATTGGATTCCCCACTCTTTTATATTAAGAATATTAATAGAGATTAATAAATCATAAGAGGTAAAAAGAAAGAAAAAATTAAAGCAATATATAGAAAAAGAAAGAGAATAAAATGTGCCACACCCAATGTTAAAAATTGGATTTTTTAAAAAGTTACCTGCTGTGTGTGTGTGTGTGTCTGTGTTACTGTGTATGTGACTGTCCACAACAAGAAAGTAAATAAAAATCAAGATTTTAAAGGTTTATTAAAGTTACATTTTAGTTTAAGAAAATTTTTACATGTTTGTGTAATATTGATCAAAATCATTTTTTATTTTAATTATATGTAAAGAAAATACGATTTTTAAATTTATAAATTCATTAATAGACTTGAATTCTTATTTCTTTTATTTTTTTTTTTTGTTTTGTGAATAAAACCTTTTTGTTATTCTATTGGTTAATTTTAACCACCATTTAATAAAACTTTTGACTTTTTATCTGAATATTATGTTTTAGTGTGAACCTTTAAGTGGTTTTGGTTTTCGTCGTGGAGGTTATCAATGTGCCTGTCTCCCTGGATACAGATACCCATGGTGGCACAATGGTCCATTTCTTGGTATTGAGATTGAATCATCAACAAAAGAAGAATATGAAAATAGTTTTGATTGCTTTCTTACTGATTGTAAGTTGATTTATTTATCCTATTTTCAATAATGTATATATTTAAAAAAAAAAAAAAAAAAAAAAGACCTGAAGGTACTGTTGCTTATCTCTGATACACAAAGGCAAAATATACCGTATCCCTAATCTCATTTCATTTCACAGGAACACCAATAGTAGTAGGATCACAGCGCTTGCTACGAGCATGGATCACCAAATGGGTTAAAAGGGGCTCTTTAGCCCTGGACGGCAACCCAACAGAATCAAGGAAAGTCCGACCCAAAACCTCTGCTGCTTTCCAAGTAAAGGCTAAGGGAATAAACCCTCGAAACAAATCAGGAGCCGGACTTCTTAAGGTGCTGTGATACTAAACTCCAGTGCTACCACCGTTGACAAACTGCATTGGTACCTTACCTTTCCTTTGGACCACAGCGGCAGTGTGGAGAGGGGGGATTTGCTACAAGGGCAACAGCTTATCCTCCATATGAACCCACCCAGGCTATGTAGTTCAAAGAGGAAAAAAACAAACTTTGACACTACTCCATCATCTCATAGACGGAAGGCTGCCAACCATATCAAACAGTTTATATTAGATAAATTGTCTTTAAGGGAAAAGTCATACATTTTTCTTTTTACATATAGTTATGTTGGGTTAGTAAAATATGCCTATTCCTGTGTGTGGGGTTAAGTGAAGGAGAGGCTTTCGGAGATTGGATATACCAATCACGCGATGAGCCCAGAAGTTTTGTACACAAGTATCCCAGTCCAATAATAAAAAGGTGCTAGAAGGTAGTGACTGAGGGTCTTATTGTCCAGGGAATGATGTTAAACCTTATCTAATGGTGAAGTTCCAGTTCTGGAGCTCAGGGAATGTGGAGTACCCCTCGATCACCATTACTCCCAGGTCCACTCTGACCCAGAGTGTTAGTACCTATTAGGGTCCCTTCTATGAGTTAAATAGAAGAAAATGAGTTTTAAAAATTTGTTTAAAAAAAAAAATTAAATTGAAAAAAATATGATTTTTTGTTCTTGTTTTACGGCATATCAACCTCAATGGGTCATTTAATGCCGACTACATTTTTGAAATGAATTAGTGATAATGTTTAATTTTCTAAAGGTTTTTTTTTTTTTTTTGACATATTTTGTGAATGAAACTTTTAGATGATTTTTTAACATATATTCCTTTTTTTTGGGGGAGATTTTTAGATTTTGTTGTAGATGTGTATCCGAGTAGTTTTACTGGGTTTATTTGGTAGAATATCTGTTTTAGATTTGTTGGTTGGTAGTATTTTTTTCGTATTTGTTTTAGGTTAAAAAAATATGAGTACAAAACAAAAACATTTTCAGCATAAAATAAAATGGGTTGACATGCCATAAAACCTAACCAACAAACTAACTTGAACAGCAAAAATGATTTTGGTGTTAAATAACCCAACAAATGTTGAAAGTTGAAATGTCATAAAGCCAACCAAACTTTTGCAAGTAATAGTCTATTTCTAGTACTGAAACTTAAATGAATGATAATTCCATTAATGTATCCAGAATGAATATCTTCTTTTTTTTTTAAACACACAAAAAAATCTTGTATAATTATTCAATTAAATATTGGCAACTTTACTTGATGTTAGATTCCTTTCTATTTTTAGAATTTGTCATAATTATTTGCAAAATGAAAATGCTAATTAAGCCTTGATTATTAGTATTAAGTATTATCACTCATCATCATCTCTCTCCAACCATCCCTATCATTCATTACCTCTGGGAGTCCTCTGCGCAGCATCCAGTATCCACACGGAGTTGGTCTATGTACGTCTTTGATGGACAGTCTACTCTGGCCTGCCATGTATTATCACTAGTGTGCTACTATGGCTGACCTTAGCATATAGATCAAGTTTTCCCAACCAGGGGTGCTGTGAAATAGCATTCTTGTTTTTTGTTAAGGGTGTTGTCTGATCACATTATTTATTGTAAGTAAGTAAAGTCGGCGGGGCGGGCTAAAGTTGGTATCAGCCAGTCAGCGAGGGAGTCTATCCCCTTTTCAATAGCGCTAGACCAAGGAGATTGTTTTGGCGTCTGAGGTGGAGCGCCACACCTACCATCAGCTCCTTACTTTACCGCACAGATCCCTGTGCTACTCATACGCTAAGTTGGCGAGGACCAGTATCGAACTAGGAACCTTGTGGTTTCTAGCCCAATGCTCTACCGACTGAGCAACCCGGCCCCTTCTAGTTTTTTGTAATATTTTTTCTTTTGCAGGTTTCATTTTTGTTTATATATTATTAAAGATTGTTTATACAAATTTGTTTGGTAACCTTCACCTTTATTTTTATATAAATTATTACTTTAAGGGGTATGAAAAAATATTAAATTTTTAAGGGTGTGGAGCATAAAAAAGGCTGGGAAGCACTGATGAAATTCAAATACCCCCTAATCATAATCAACTGGTAATTCCTGTGTAATATTTGATTTTGTATACATTGAAAACCTTTTACATCTTCTTATTATAATGCAGATTGTGTGTTTTGTCTGTCTGTAACTGAAACCACGTCACCACCAACGTCCCAATTCCCTTAGTTATTTACATTATATTCTCAATAGTTATTAAATAATCATTATTCAATCTTAATTAGCATCTTATTAATAGCAATGTCTCTAGATGAGATAGATTTGCCTCAAAACAGCTCATATTATCAATGTGTTTAAAATCCTTTGATTCATTTAAGTTTCAATACTATTATTAGGAAATGAATATTTACATAGTATATGGTGTGACTAATTTGCATACTATTTTTAATAAAACTTTGTTTAATAAATAATAAAGTTATTCATTTCTAATATAATTTTTTTTTATTCTCAAATATATTTAAAGTAATCCCATCTATAATTTTATATTGAAATCAATTAGAATAAAGTAAAAATAAGTGTAATCTTTTGTGTTTATATCTAATTTCATTAGTCTTTCTAATTTAATTTAATACTTAGTTATACTAAAACTTAACTACTTGTGACTGGAGGGTGCATTTTTTTTTTTTGCTAGTTTTATTAATGCATATAACTTTTTTTTTTCTTTTTTTTTATAAATATTCACTGCTTATTTTTATAAAACTGTTTACATAACATTGGTACAATATTTTTTGATAATATGTAAACTTGATTTTTCTTTTTTTTTCTTTTTTTTTCTTTTTTTTCTTTAGTTGCTCAAGTCATTCCAAAAGAAATGCCAGCATTCACTTCTCGAAGCAAACGTTTTGCTGAACATTCCTATGACAACCCAAAAGAAAGATATTTAAGGACTCTGTTTCCAGATTCTTTTGAGAACATTCGACTGCCTGTATCTGATCTACCAAAAAAGCCATTTGTTCCTCTACAAAGATCTAAGGAAACTATCCTGTCTAGAAATAAGAGAGATCTTTTTGATAATGAATCTTGGATGAGAATGAGAAAAATTATTACAAGAAAAGAAAATGTAGACAAAGATAATTGTAGAACAAAGAGACCCAATGAACTTCTCCTGCCGGGGGATGCTGGATACAGTGCTGAAAAACAATTTGAATCACAGGGACGTACAGCACTTAGGCTAGCACATTTTCTAAGCAATTTTCTCCAGAATGTTGATGAATATGAAGAATTCGGTATTCTTCGTGGTGACAGACGACTTCATGAAACGCAGATGTATGCAGAAGTTGTTGCGAATATCATGGGTGATTTCAAGATTTTGGGATCTGGCATATTTTTTGACCGTTATAAATTCCGCATGTCACCCCCAGTTGATAATAAGGATCCTCACCTGACTGATGGAATCACTAAAGAATATTTTGCTCCTTTTGCTTACAAAACCGAAGATAGAGCGACTGCAACAGTTATTGATTTTGCAGGATTCAACGATAGTTACACATCAAAACTTTGGTTTCTTAACATGAGATCTCGTTGGGCGGCAAATTATCATTCTTTGCAGAAGTTTACGACACGACCAATGATTCGTTCAGATATTAATGGAACCAGTTCTATTAGATTTGAATATTATCCATTGACATATTATGCAACAAGTTATCAAGATGGAGAATGGCTTCGACCTGTATTTAAATGTGATGGAAGAGTTGACAGTTGGGTTGTTACATATGTTGTACCATTTTTTGGAAAGAACAGTCTTAAAACCAGTATCGAATTCAAGTAAGTAATGAAAACCTTTTTAAGGAAAATGAAGTAAAAAAAGAAATGGTGTTTTGGTTGAGTAGTTTTTTGTACTCTTTGAGAGTGCACCGCTGTTAGGGGTGAATAGATTTCAGTGTCTTTTATGTACCATTTGAGAAAACTGGTCTGGTGTGAGACAAATGTTTGTTTTTTGTTTTGTTTTTTTGGGGAAGGAAAATGAAGTAAAAATAAATGGTGTTTTGGTCAAGTAGTTTTTTGTACTTTTGTTCTGGGGTGTTTGGGGGGGGGGGCAATAATAATAATCATATGTCTTTCCTAAAGCAAACTGTTTTGCTTTTTTTTTTAATATGCAAATAATTTAAATAATCTGTCAATTGGAGAATTCATATAGACACTAGAAGAGCTACCCATCGTTGCCTGGGTGGAGGGAAAAGCATCATATAACAGTAGAGTAAAACATGCTTTCTAAAATATGTTTCTTCTAAATTAATTAAATAATAAATTAATTACCTAATGTTTTATTTGGATGTGCATCTTATTAAAATTCTATGGGTTAAATAGAAAAATGTGTTTATAAACAAAAATTGAGTATTCATTAAGAATGAATTTATTTCAAAACTTTGTCAGCATTAAATGACCCACTGAAGTTGATATGCCATAATACAAACCAAACCAAACCAAATAGTCTTATGACATAGAATAATTAGCATTAATCTTCTCTTCCCATTTATATTTTTGTTTACAGAAAATATTTCAATTTATGTATATTTTGTTTTTATAAATTGGTATGAATAGTTCTTCGACCATTTGTATTCATTTTTATTTTTTATTTCTTTATTTTTTCAGAGGTGTAGTAACGGTTGATGCTGATTTAAAGTATATGGATATTGATCAGTGTCCTTCTGATTTCTATATTGCAAATGCATTCAAGAACACTGCCCATTGTGATTTTGAAACAACATATGTGAGTTATTCCTTTTTATTATTTTGTTGAATTTATTGTTTTTATCTTTTTTTTAGTTCTTTTTATTATTTTTATTTTTTTTATTTGAATTCAAAAAATCTTTTAACTTTGACCTAATGTTTGATTTGTTCTTAAATTTCGTAGCTGTTGCATATTTTAATACTTACTTTTCAAGTTGTATTTTAACCTGTTGTGATTTTTTTAAAAACTAGATTTGAACAAATTAAAAAAAAAAAAAAATTACCCCAAAATAATGTGAAAAAAACACAAATAGTTTTCATTCTTTGATAGTCAATTTTTAAAAAAAAATTGACTGTCTCATGGGGTATCCCCGATGAGGGGAGTTGGCGTCATCAATGAATATTCTAGTGTCCTGGGACAACATGACACCATTAATCACTAATTTTACTGTAGAGAAAGAAAGAGAAAATTAGTCTCGGTGGAACCCGGCCTTTGGGATGGGGGGTCCGGTGTGCTTCAACCACTGGACTATTAGTGTTATATTAACAGCATTGATCCAGAATGCTATCCCCCCCAGGCAACACCTGCACCTGGGGCAGGGCTGGGTTTATTGCCCAGTGCCTGAGGCGCCCCCTTGAGGGGGAATACCGACAGGATCAATGCATTTTTTGTGCCTACCACCCAGAAAAAGTGCTAGAAGGCAGTGGCTGAGGGTCTAAACATCCTGGGAATGACGTTAAACTCTATCTGATGGTGAGGTTCCAGTTCTGGAAGTTTGGGGAATATGGAGCACCCCTTCATCACCATTGCTCCCTGGTCGATTCTGACCCAGAGTGGTAGTACCTGTTAGGGTCCCATCTATGGGTTAAATAGAAAAATGTATTTATAAAAGAAATTGAGTATCCATTAAAGATGATTTTATTTCAAAACTTTATCGGCATTAAATGACCCACTGAGGTTGATATGCCACAAACCAAACCAAATCATGTGGTTACCTAGACATATAGAGAGATGACTTGTATAAAGAACTATTTCCAAAGAAATAATTATACTGTATGTAGCAAATGTATGGGTTTTAGAAGACAACCAAAAACTATATACAATCACTCCACCATACATCATTGGAAAAGATTCATGAGATCTCTGATGTAAAATAACAAAAGTATTCAAAAGTAGCTTCATCAAAAATCCACTGTAAGAAAATGTGACCAAAAACTGTGTATACAACATTTGTGATAAGGTTATGAAGGAGTGACATACAGTCCCCTAAAAATAATACTTGAAGTACATGAAAAGTTTTAATTTGTAGTTACTTTAAAATCAAATAACTCATTGTCCCAGGGAGGTCGTCTGCGCAGCATCCAGTGTCCACGCAGAGCTGGTCAATGTAGGTCCTTGCTGGGCGGCTCACATTAGCTTGTCCATGTGTTGGCTTCCACAGAAGAACATCGCTTATGAGTTCATCCTTGCTCCTCCAGCAATGTCTTGTCCATCTCACTCGGATGGTTTGTGAGACAGGTGGTCATACAGGTGCTTCCTTGTGGGGTGGTGTTTCCATAACTTGTTCAAGACCGCATGCAGCATTCTTGTGTAGCTCCCATCTAACTTATTCTCAAGGCGCCTCATTAGGGTCCAAGTGGTGCAGCCGTACAGCAGCACTGATACAGCCACAGACTGGAAGCACATGAAAAGTTTTAATTTGTAGTGACTTTAAAATCAAATAAGGTTTCAGAAGGTGTGAACATAGAATGGAACACATCAATTTCAATGGAATAAAATCAATGTAATAAACAATGGAAAATGAAAGATACTGCACACATACTTTGCTCCAATTAGTAAGTTGCCAAGTATAAATATTAGTGTTAGGTCAGTAAAATAGTAAGTCTGGGTGGACACAAGTCTAAAATGAGTTATCTTCCCTTGCTGCGGTTCATTCGTATTTGGTATTTGGTCACAAGCCGGGAAATCTGAATTCCTGCCTTTTCCACTCAGACCGGCAACAAGTAAACATGGTCTAGGTGCCTGCCGCCTCTAACCCTTAGGTGGGGGGGGTTGCCTCTCAACCAGCTACTAGTAAGTGACATTCCCTATGACGCAAGTCGTACGCCTATTTTCTCATAATACATTTATGTATCCGTTTTGTATATCTTTGTCTTGTATGTGTTTCTCCGTCACTTACGGAATAAATATTGTTATCATTTTACACCTTTGTCGGAATGTTTTTATGTACACTCATGTTGCCACGCTGGGAGGTTACTTTAATGTACCTCATTTTCAAAACAAAAAAATAAATTATTGATATACGAGGATGAGTTAAAAAGTAATGCCATTTTGTTTAAGACAGGTATAATTCCCAACACAGGAGCATGTATCATACATCAAAATGAATCTGGTCATCTGTGGACCACATCCCTACTTCTCCACATAGTCACCATTTCTCTCAATAGCAATGTTTCACCTTCAAATGAGAGTATGTATCCCTGCCCTGTAAAATTCTGTTGACTATTTTTTGAGCCACTTCTTCACTACAGATTTCACTTTCTTGTCACTGGAATAATGTTTACATCTCTTTGGCCCCATGGGTTTGAGAGGCAGTGACAAGAAAGTGAAATCTGTAGTGAAGAAGTGATTCAAAGAAAAGTCAATAGAATTTTACAGGGCAGGTATACATGGTGACTATGTGGAGAAGTAGGGATATGGTCTACAGATGACCAGCTTCATTTTGATGTATGATACATGTTCCTGTGTTGGGAATTATACCTGTCCTAAAATAAAATTGCATTACTTTTTTACTCACCCTCGTACATTGCAATTTGCAACTTTAAATTCTTTGATGTGTTTAAATGTAAATTGAATATTTTATATGACCAGTTGCTTTATTTTTTTTTTTTTCCAGTGTGTTCCCTTACAAAGTCATTTGAAATATAAAGAAGGTTCTTATAAATGTGAATGTAAACAGGGTTATGAATATCCATTCAATGATTTACAATGGTATTTTGATGGACAGACAATGGTAGAAGAATATAACAAAATGATGCAGGGAAAACCAAATAGGTAAATATTTTTTTTCTTACATAAATATTCAGAAAGGCCTCTTTCAAAGCAACTGCATTTTAAGTTTTTTCAGAAAAAGTATTTTCCTAACTAGAATGTCTATCATGAAGAATTTCTGAAAAAGTAAACTATTTAAATCATGATTTGTTGTGAAAAGCAATTTTCTTTAGACAAGTTTAAGGTTTTTCTATTTTAAAGATTTTTTTTTATTAACTTGGACCTGAAATGCTATAAATTCTGAAGTTTTAAGATGACAGTATTTTTACATATGAAAATAGTATTATTTTTGCAGTGATACTGATAGATTTTTCATTTAGTGCATCCTGGGGCACACATATTTGCTTTGAATGAGTTCTGGGGAAAATTTTAAGTTTTGTAATAGATTTTAGGGTTTTTATTTATGATCTGGGGAAACAACTAAAGCTGTCTAACTCCTACCTTGTAACCTATCCTGTGTAATTCGTTTCTAAGAAATTATTGAAATGTATTTACAGTTAGCTTGAAATGGTGGGGGAAGAAAAAACAAAAACACTGGGATGCATGGATATGATTTTACTGCATCCTTTTAGATTTTTGTGCATCAGGGATGCAGGACGCTTACCTATCAGCATCTCTGTTTATGAATAAAATCTTTTATTGAATAAAAAGTTATCTTTTACTTAATTTTTATTTACTTTTGACTTATACAACCAAAGATTAATCTTCTGTAATTTTCTCTTTATTTTCTTTGTATTGCTGAATATATTTCAAATACTAGAGTGAGCCAAAAGTTTTGCAATATTTTGGTACATGCTAGTTTGCAGTGTGTATATCATGTGACCAAAGCATTTCAAGCCATGGAAGGTACCCTGCTGTGGTTGGTAGTCTTGCAGTAGTTGGTGTGCTGACATGTTATGCATTGCTTCGCTCAACAATCTGAAGTCATATTCCAAGCTATAGAGGCAAATCTGATAAGTAACACTTAAGAGGAATAACAGGGTGTTATATACTGTATCAATTGACAGCGCTGGTGTGTAGTGAACTGGATTAAAAACCAACACAGGTTGTACAAAAGAAAGCTGGACTTTTATTTTCTTTCCTCGGTTGGCGTGGATGAAAAGGAGGTGCGAGTGGTGATAGCGCCTATTTGAATGAGTGGTGAAACGAACCGTAGCTATCACAAATGTCTTCTTCGGAGGGTCGACGGGAGCGACTGAACTCAGCGGCTACCAAATCTCAACTGCTGAACTCCCGGTCTAACCGTCACTTTTCAATTTTTTACCCAGCATGCTCTAGTCTATTCTAATTACACCGGAACTATAGGACGTGACTTGCAATCCTAGATTTGTCACACAGTCAATAGGAAGTCTTTTGTTATCCTTTTGTTATTTTCCCGGAAAGTTTGTTTGACCCGCTCAAGCAGCAAGCCTTAGATGTTTATCACTTTTCTTCTTTCTTCTATCCAGACTTCTGTCTGGAACATCCTTTGTTTCTCAATTCCTTTGTCTTTTTGAATTTTTTTGCGCCACAAGAATTGAAACAATAGTTAATCTGCAACAAGGGTAGTAGGGAGCTCTTAAAATCTCCCGGTGGCAAGCAAATAATTTTGGATGAAAGAAGACAAAACAACAGTTGAAAATTAAAACAACATGTATTAAAAAAAGGGTGTTGCAAATTTTGTGGCATTTGCGACCAGACTTATCTTGCTGAGTTAAGTGCTGAAGTTGTGCTAGAATAAATTCTACTCACTGTCGATAGGGAGTGCTTCAATGTTGCGTCTCGTCTGGTGGAAGTTCTTATGATAAGTGAAAGGTGAAGGGAGCGCTTGAATAAGCGACTCGCTCGGTGAAAGGCCCCTCGATAAGGGCAAGGTGTAGGGAGCGCTTGTTAAAGCGACTCGCCTGGTGAAAAGTCCCTTGATAAATGCCTATCGTGGTGGGGTCTAAATTTGGCGCCAACATCGTATATTGGCGATTCGCCCTGTTGCGGCAGGGGGAGATAATTCCACTATCATTTTTCTGATACACTCAGATGAGCTCGGCATGTCACAGTCCTGTGTGTTTTGTCACCTTCACAACATTGGCAAAAGAATCCAGAGCTGCCAAATTGCACTTCACTTATCAAATTTAGCAAAACTTTTGACACTCCCTCATTTGATATTATTTGGATTATTGTCCTTATCTTTATTGTTAACTGAACAACGTTTCGGCCAATGTGCCCTCCAGCCTTCTTCAGGTATTTTTTGTAGGACTCAGAAGCCTTCTTGAACTTGAGGGAACCTTCTTTTCGAACTCAGGAACCTTCTGACAAGAAGGTTCCCAAGTTCAAGAAGGCTCCTGAGTCTGACAAGAAACACCTGAAGAAGGCTGCAGGGCACATTGGCTGAAACGTTGTACAGATAACAATAAAGATGATGACAATAATCCGAATAATCCAAATAATACTAATTATCAAGCCTCATCTCACAAATTCAGATAAATACTCCCACATTTTTTTTTTTAAATTTTTTTTCAAATTCTAATCTTTATTCCATACTTAAATCTATAAATTTTGCTTGATTCATTTTTTTTTTTTTTTTTCCTTTGTTCCAGATTTGATACCCTAAGATGCCGAATTGCTGGAGCCGCCCATTACAGAATTAGTTGGATTCTTTTGTTCATTACTTTGTCATTTCTGAATTTTTTATAATCTCGAAAATTTGATACTTTTATGTAGTTCTGTTTATAAACCTATTCATATGAAAATTAGATTGATTTTAAAATGTGTTCAGAAAAACTTTTTTTGAAGTCTTTAAGTAAAAAAAACTTTTTTTTTTTTTTTTTTTTTGTGCTGGTAGTCTGCATCAGTAATAGTATATATACAGGGTGACCAAAAAAACTGAATTTGGGTTCTGTCTTTTTTTTTGGGGGGGGGGGTCACCCTGTACATAAAATACTATTTGCCTTCCTTTTAAAATCATTGTTTCAATTAAAAGATTTTCTTTTTTTTTTTTTCTGTCAAAATTTTTTTAAATCAAATGGAGAATTGTTTTGTTTTTTTTTTTGTTTTTAATTCATGAATCCTGACTATCAGCAAAATGGAAAAAAAGTATTTCAAAAATATGAATTTAAAAGAATTAAGAAATGTAATTATGTAATATAATATTTTGGTGCTGTAATTTGAAATTTTCTAGAGATAACTAGTTGAAAACTTACCTGTAGCAGAACAGAAGGTCTAAATTGACCTCTTGACCCCAGTAAGTGATCATAGATTTGAAATTCATTAAAAATTTATCAATCTCATTTTTTTTTTTTTTTTTTAATTGCAGTTTTAACCACATACATTAACACCAAATGACATTTTTGTGAAGATGATAAAAGTTAATAAAAATCATAGTGAGGTTAATGTTTATGTGCACCTGTTTGTCCGGCAGATGTAAATATGAAATTTTTTAAAGTTTTTTTTGTTTTTTTTTAATCGTGATTTTCCAATGACAAGAAACAAAGATTATAACTTTGGTTTCTGTCTCGGAAATTTTTAGCTGTTTTACTTTATATGGTTAAACAGAAAGAGAAAGATTCAGTTTATTTAACCTGACACACAAAACAAAGGTCCAATTTATTATACATTTTAAGTTGAATCTCATATTGAAAACATTCTCTAGTTTCTCATTAGTAGCCACAGAATATTTGGTAGCGACAACTCGCAGTTCTGTTTTGTGATGATAGACTGATGAATAAGAAAATGTCGAATTAAGATAATTTGGTGCTAGTTTATTTGTATATCTGTACCATTTTAAACTTTTAGAATATGGTTAATGAAAATCATTTATTCAAAATTGAAATATTTCTTTCTACCATATTTGAATTAAAAGGATTCTACTGAACTTTTCATATTTGGGATGAATCATAAAATTAAAGTTTGATGATTAAGTAAAAGAAATTTATTTTGGTGCTGGTGTGAAAGTTTTAATTTAAAGATTTATTAACTATAAAATGTTAGTGATTAAATTGTATACTATCAATTACTCTAATTTTTTAAATCTATAAGTCTTTGAGATATGTTTGGCTTTTCTATCTTGTGTATACTTGCCTTAAAACTCTTAACGTCCTATACCGCCTCATTCCACCCGGCCAGAAGTCACATTTCCTAATCTGTCCCAAACGATTGCCTTTGTTTAAATGTAATATTAAACATATTTAGAAGTCTTTGATTTAAGGGAAGTGACTCGGGTGACTATAAATGAAAAAGTCATTTTTAGCCATTTTTTTTTTTTAAATCCTTATAGGAATGGGGCTCTGGACTTGGAAAGTTCTGAACAGGATGTTAAGAGTCAAAATAATATAAATTAATTAGATGCATTAATAAACATTCCCTATTATGTTTTATTGTATATAAAATAGTAATATACATTTATTTTTTAATGGGTTTTAATCATGAAAACTCAATGCCATGAAAAATTGAATTCTCTCATTTCTAATTCATGTTTAAATGATGAGACCCATGTTATATATTTCTAAGAATTGATAATTAAAAAAAAAATAACTGGACCAATTAATTGTCACCAGTTTTGAAGGTTCAAACTATTTTTGTATTTTTGTAATAATCAATGCTATATCTTAATAAACATTATCTAAATTGTTTTAAATATTTTTTTTTGTATGTGCCTTACAAATGTTTTATAATAAAGATTCCTTCATAATCTAATTCAGTTTTATTTTTAGACAGAAATGAATTATAAACCGACATTGCAGGTTTTGATAAAAAAATATATTTGTATGCAGTGGATTTCATTGATTAATACAGTCTCCCTCTTCTGTGGTGAATAAAATTGATGTAAAAATCAAAACAAAACCACAGTTTACAAACGTCAAATATAAAATTAAATAATTAGCTTCACATGTTTCAAGTATTATCAAATTATTTACTTTTGCATACGAAAATGTCAACATTAGAATTGTAAAAACAACAAAAATAAAAGTTTCAATAGTGAATTGTTTTCAATATTTAAAATTCTATATTTACTAATTGATGTTGTTGGTATCCTTCCGTCTACTAAAGACAATGGCATAGTGTCCACTTTTTTTTTTTTTCTTTTTTTATCTGCAACTGCATGAGTGGCTGAACAGACCAATTTTTGAATGGCAATCTCTGGTGCAGTGACTGCAAAGAAAGTGATGTTTGTTGGAGTTGCTGTTGTCTCTCCTTCCTTCTGGCTCTCTTTTCTGCAGCGGCTTCTTTCCTCTCTTTTTCACTCCTTTTCGTCCCTTGTTTGACGAGGAAGCGCTAGGTCACACGGTCTTCTGCACAAGCCTCCATGTGTTGGTGTTGATGTGGCATGTCATGTCTTTCTTGCAGACATCTTTAAAGCGCAGGCATGGTCTCCTTACTGGTCGGGTGCCTTCTTCTACTTTCTTTCTTTCTTTTTTTTTTTAATTGATGTATTTTTAGGGATTAAAATTATTTATATTTGATGACTAGAACAATTTTTGTTCTATTTGTAAATAACATTAATCAACTTTGTGATCAAATTCTGATGCTTAAATAAAAATAATTAAGAGAATAAAATAGTTAAATTTATGAATAGAAATTTAACTGTTGGAAAAGAAAACTCAATACTAATGGATGACTAACAAGAAACTTTTTTATCAATTATAATGTTGTTTTTTGGGGGTTTTTTTCTTTTATTTATCGTATTTTGTTTTTATGCCACCACAGGACACGTTGGTCTCAAATGGATAAACAGATTAACAAGATCTTATTGTAAAAGACCAGTAGAATTACCTTTTGCCAGGCAGATAATTTGTTTCATCCTTGTAGAATGGTCAAATTATTTTCATAAAATTTGCAAAATAGAAGTGTTGGGTCAGTAAAATGTTTATTCCTGTGTGTGGGGTTAAGTGAGGGAGAGGCTTTCTGTGATTGGATATACCAATCACGTGATGAGCCCAGAAGTTTTGGTGCAAAATACTAAAACCCGCATATATTCCAGACCAGCTCCAATAAGACATCAACCTGAAATTCTCTCAAAGAAATCACTAAGATACCAGATATCTTCTCCATCACACCGGTCAGTCTCTCAAACTTAACTCTATACACAGGAAGGACTTTATATTGTTAATTAAAAAAAACCATAAAACAATGACTAAGTTTTAATTCATTTATTTGTTGCTGTTAGTCTTAGACTTAAATGCTATACAAACATGAACAGAAGGTATGTTCAAACAAGACAATTAATCTTATGGAAAAGAAAAGAAAAACTTGATAATTTGGTCATCAATTTTGTGTCATAATACAATAACATCTTATTATAATGGAGATTGTGGGTTTGTCTGTCTGTAACCGAAACTACACAAGTCACAATTCCCTTTGTTATTTACACACATTCTCCATGATTTTATTTTTTATTTAAACCTCAATTATTAGTAAAATTGTTTTACATCATTAAGACTGTTAACAATATCTACATACTAATAACATGCAATTATATTTATATATTCAACGAAATAGCGGTTTACAGTGTGAATGGGAAGGCTAATTTGCATATTGATCTTAAAAAATTTAATTTTAATAAATATATGCTTAGTATTATTGATTTCTAATTGTTTGGTTTTATCTTAATAAATATGAGCAAAAATCTCGGGGATAAATCTTAACAGAAATCTATTAACATAAAGAAATAACTGTAATTTTATTCTTTTCTTCCTATTTTAACTAAATAGTTAAATTAGGGAAATTTACCACTGAAAGACGGGAGTAAGGGAAAATGGTGGAACAGTTTCAAAGTTGTTCTATTTTCCGATTAATACCCCCTATGTTCCAAATATTTTTATCTGAATTCTTATTCAGTTTCATTAGCCTTTCTAATTTAACATGATATTTTATTATATTAAAACTTAAATACTTGCACCCGGAGGATGCATATATTTGCTAGTGAAAATAATAAAGCTCTCACTTTTAATTGATATTTTGCAAAACAACCTTTACACAATCCTGTAGTGGGGTCTGCCTTGCAATGTTTGTATAGATTAACATTGAATTGGTCAACCAGCATCCAATAGGAGAATACCTTACATTGAGCTAGAACATGTGACAAAAATATTGCTCTGATTGTGTTGTACCATTAGTGAGGAAAATGTTGCTCTATCTACAAAAGAATTAATTGGCCAGGACCCAAATTATGGACGTAAATGAGAAAGTATTTATCATTGGGTGTAATAGACTATCTAACACTTTAATCCAAAATATGCATACTAAAATAAAACCAAAGTTATAAAACCTTTTATGATTATAGGAGATTCTTAATTGTTTTTGTTTTGATTTTCTTCTTTCTTTTCTTCTCCCAATTATCTTTAATGATTGTTCATTTATATAATTTTCTTTTTCTTTCTTTGTATATAAAAATGAAAATAAAAATAATCAAGCAATTTTTTTTTCTTTTTCTGATGGATCATTTGATAATTGAAAATATTATCTTGGTATTATTCTTATTTTCCCTTTTTTTATTTCATTGCATTGAGCAGTATCATTATATAAGTATTCCAAACATTTGCTGAATAAACATTTATACCTTCACATTGTTGTTTTTTTAATGTTAATATTTCAATTTAGTGAGCTCTTTGAATTAACTAGAAAGGTAAATTTCTAAAAAGACTGACTACATTTTTGAGGGTAAGTCTCAACGTTAATGTTCAAAAAGGTAACTCCTGTTGGTATATAAGGTGTACTGGAAACCACCACTTAAACATATAAACTCAGCGTGGTCACGTGGATTAAACCTAGCCAATCAACAGCTCAAATACGTGGTTAGTTAGCTATTAAATCGTCGATCTGGAAAGCCATTCATTTGCACGTATTCGCCATTGCCAAACGGACCTGGAACCAAGGACTTTGCTCAACTGAAGGATTCTAATCTATTGAGAATTCTGGGGTATGGGGGTTATCGTCCTTTGTCTGCGAGCCTCTGTTTCAAACCAACCAATCACGAATAAGCAAACTCGGCCTCTTCTGATCCAGCTTGCACTAGGGACAGACCTAAAACAGGGTCGCTCCTCTTCCTCAACATCCAGAATCGGAGTCGGACACCAAACAGAACGTCTATCATATCTGAACTATCAGAAGGCCGTAGCAAGGGCTCCGATAATACCCTATCTCAGGACTCAGATAAGTTTATTACAAATTATATATTTGTGCAGACGAACTAAAGTTTGCAATCTCTATTGTTATTCTGTAATACACGTCTTTTATTCCTATTTCTAGTTGTTTGGTTATTTCTTTAACTCTCAACCTGTCTGCCACACTCGTGGTTAACTCCATACTTCAAACCTTGGAGTACTGTTGTTTTGTGTCTAGTTTCTTTATAAATCAACACTAAACACCAAGAATGAACCAAAGGATTTTACCCAACACTAATGGATACCGAAGAACAAAGGATTCTTCACTAAAGATCGCACTCTGCTTAACACAAGGGATCTCCACTGTAAAGTGCTCTCGCTTGAAGCCTAAAAATGGCTACAAAAATTGTAACAACTAGAGTACACATCTATGCCGAGAAGATTGGAGACACAGCAAGCCTAACAGTCAAATGTAAAAAAAAATCCTGTCTACTTATTACATTTTTCAAAACAAAGTTGATTTTTAAAAAAACACTCCTTTGTTCCACACCTGATTTGCATAATCCAATTCTGCTTAAGAATGTTCCATCATGCTGTAATGGTTAACAAGTTAGTTTCATAGATCCATTTCTACAGAATAGCATGTTCAATCCTTGCTGAATGTCCCATACTTACAACCTTGTGTCACATCCTACCTGTGGTGGATGGATTGGATAAACATTTCCACAGCCCACTAATATATACAGCCCCATATATCACATAAGCAGGCAGAATTCTAACAGGCCTATTCATTTTATAGTCAATTTATGTCCGTTTCGAAAAAAATGTTAAAAATATACAAAATTGTTGTCTTTTTTCTTCAGAAATGTAATAAAAGATTGTAAACAAACAAACTAACAAACAAAAACAAAAATAGTTAAAAAATTATGTAGTTATACAAAACAAACACACCAACAATTTATCTATGATTTCAGGTTATATCAGGAAAGAATTAAACATTTTCAACATGAAAGGTATTCCCTTGTCATGGTAGGCAATGATAGTGATGATACTGCAGAGAAACAGTATTTCTCAAGGAGAATTTACAGTTCCATCTAGCCAAATGTTTGTGCTTTTAGATTTTTCGAAACAGACATAAATTGACTATAAAATGAATAGGCCTGTTAAAATTCTGCCTGCTTATGTGACATGTGGGGCTGTATATATTAGTAGGCCATGATACTTCCTATTCTGCTTCTCCATTACTCTTTCCCTTTCTCCTTTCCAAATTGATGAATAAGATTTTGGGATTTGTGCATCAGAATATTTTTTCAGTAATAGCTAATTAATTTAAAAGAAAGTTACCAAAATTATCACAAATAAAAGTCAAGCATATAAATAAAAAGGTAATCTGAACATTAGCTACATAAACGAGAGTAATCTCCCCTTGTATGTTTCACTTTGAGGAAGCCATTTGTTTTGGTTGGCCATTTTCATTTCACTGTAAATCTACACTGAAAAATCTTATATATATATATATATATTTTGTTTGTTTTGGTCAGCCATTTTCATGTCACCCTAAATATATACTGATAATACGAATTTGTTCAAATCAATACAACTGCATGTTTTAACACAAAAATATCATAAAATATGTTCTTAAAAACAATTAAGTTCATTTCAAATAATGCACAAGCACAATTAAGAACACATTTTATGATATTTTCATGTTAAAACAAGCAGTTGTATTGATTGGAACAAATTCGTATTATCAGTATATATTTAGGGTGACATGAAAATGGCTGACCAAAACAAACAAAATATATATAAGATTTTTTGGATGTTTGTTTTTTTAGAAGCATTGTTGAATAAAGTATATATTATTATTTATATTTTTGCTTGAAGACAATTACAATGCGTATATCGCATAAAATTTGATAATTATAGATGATAATAATGACAAGTGAATTTCGGTAAAGAATTATTCGGTGTGTAGAACATCGTACAGACTGTTTCAACTTTATTAAGTCTCATCAGCGATGTATACTAATGATTTCCCTCTGACAGAAATCGAAACCGGGACTTCAGCAGGATAGTCAGAAACCATACTGCCTCGGCCACGATACAATCCTTGCAAAATTAACTTGTCAATGATACTGATACGTCTCTACCATATGAGGTAAGGGGACGTTGAGGGAATAATAACAAACCCGGGCCTTATGCTCTTTGATGAAGGAAATAAGATTTTTTGGATGTTTTTTTTTTTTTTTAGAAGCATTGTTGGATAAAGTATATATTATTATCTATATTTTTGCTTGAAGGCAATTACAACGGATATCCAGAGTCTTTCTCACCAACCATCCCTATCAGTCATCACACCTGGCAGGTCTTCTGCATGTCATCTAAAATCCGTGCAGAGATGGTTGTTGAGGGTTTTTACTGGTTGGCCAACACTAGTGTGTCCATGTGTAGGAGTTCACAGAAGAACATCACTTATGAGTTCATCCTCACTTCTCCAGCAGAGTCCAGCATGACTTGTTCATCTTACTTGGATGGTTTGTGTGATAGGGGGGCAATGGACGTACAGCTGCTTTTTGTGGGGTGTCCAGGATTTCTTTGACAGCATGCAGCATCCTTTTGTTGTTCACATGTAGTTTTTTCTCTAAGTGCTTTGTCCAAGTGGTGCAGCCATACAGCTACACTGACATGGCTACGGCTTGGAAGAATTCTCATTTTATCTTATCAGGGGGATCAAATTTTCATATGATCGATAAATCTGTCTCTAGCAGTCTATGCTTTTCCCATTTTTTGTGTATATCAACATCACTTTCTGTAGATGAGATATTACTACCTAGGTACATGAATTGGTCTACTAATTTGAGAGACTTACAATCCAGTGTAGAGAAGTCTCCATCTTGTTTAAAACACATGAACTCAGTTTTGTCTAAGTTCACATAGAGGCTGATCTTGCTGGCTTCTGTAGATGATGTTAACTTGTAAGGTCCAGCAGCCGAAGCTTACTGGACCCCTGATCGAAACCAGAGTTAGAGATATTTACCTCGTACCCCACTTGTATGGGTTAGGCACAAGCCCCTATTAACATGGGAAAACCCACAAGCCGAGACTCATGGGTGACGGGTGGAAAAATTGCGTTGATCCCGTTGGCATTCCCCCTCAAGGGGGCGCCAGGCACTGGGTAATAAACCCAGCCCTGCCCCTTTAAATCGAGGGGGAAGGTGTTGCCTGGGAGGATAGCCCCCTGGGATCAATGCTATTAACATGTAAGGTCCAGCGGCCAAAGCTCACTGGACCCCCGGTCAAAACCGGAAGTTTGATATGTGGTACATAACATGCAATATTTATATATACAACGAAATTGCGGTTTACAGTGTGAACAGGAAGGCTAATTTGCATACTAATATTTAAAAAATGATTTTAATAAATATTTGCTTAGTATTGTTGATTTCTAATTGTTTGGCTTTATCTTAATGAATATGATTAAAAATCTCGGGGGTAAATCCTAAAAGAAATCCCTTAACAAGAATAAATAACTGTAATTTTATTCTTTACTTCCTATTTTAACTAAATAGTTAAATTAGGAAAATTTAGCAATGAAAGACTAGAGTGATGGAAGAGTAAGTTTCAGTTGTTCTATTTTTCAATTATACCTCCCACTGTTTCAAATCATTTTATCTGCATTCTTATTTAGTTTCATTAGCCTTTCTAATTTAATATAATATTTTATTATATTAAAACTTAAATATATTTGCTAGTAAATATAAATGGTGCTTGTAGGACTTCAGTGACAAAGTCAAAGAAATCTGTGCCACCATCAAGTGACTGAATCATTGCCTTCATGTCTTTGCAAAGCATCATTATAGCAGTAACAGTTTCTTTGGAGAGAACATATGCTAATAGTATTTGATCCATCTTTCCACTGTGTAGCGAGTCAAATACCCTGGAGCAAATCTACTAACAGTAGTGTTGCTTTGAGATGTTTTGTTCAAACCTCTTCTACGATTCAACAAATAGTCAGAATCTAAGAAGTTGTGAATCGATTTCCACAAAACCAGTTTTGATTTTTCCTAAGGATTTTCTCTATTTCAGGTTGGATGCAATTGTGAAGGAGAGCATTATAAACCTTAGCATCTATGGCAGTAAGTGTTACACTTCTGTAGTTCTTAGTGATTCCAAGGTCACCTTTCTTAAAGGAATGGGAGGATGCAGCCTTTCCTGTATTTCTATTTTTTTTTTGTTTGTTTATATTGTATTGCATTGTCAAAGAAGTATGTTATCAAATTTCTTTGTCTTCCATACTGGGGGAGGGGGGCTAATTTGTCACGGTCTGTGGTTTTTCTACTTGTTTTATTGTTTTTAAGACTTTATCGAGTTCATCTATTGCAGGGGCCATCAAACTACGGCCTGCAGGCTGGATCCAGCCCAGGAAGGCATTTTATCAGGATCGCCGACAGTACTTGAATTTATTTGTTAAAACGTACGGAACCGAGACATTCTGGTACCATTTAAATCTAAATATCATGTTAAGCTTACTAAATCTTCATGGACGTGACTACTGTAGGTAGGTTACAAAATTTCGTGCATGTGAGCATTTCACTTGTTACTTGCGCGATCACAAATTTTCACTTGTTACGACTGCTTGAAAACCACATTCTTTGAGAATGTTTGGAAAATAAATATCTTGGTTAAATTTGTTTTTGCACAGCTCATACATGAATATAACATGGAAAGTTAAATTTTGTTTACATCTTTTTCTACGAGATTTCATTCTGGCTAGCAAATAATAATGTGGCCTGCATTCATTATTTTTTTCAATTATCCGGCCCACCGTTAAAAAAGTTTGGTGATCCTTGATCTATCGTAAAGGGTAATCTGAACATTAGTTACATAAATGAGAGTAATCTCCCCTTGTTTGTTTCACTTTGAGGAAGCCTTATGTTTTGGTCGGCCATTTTCATTTCACCATAGATCTCCACTGAAAATATGAATTTGTTTGAATCAATACAACTGCATGTTTTAACATGAAAATATCATAAAATGTGTTCTTAATAACAATTAAGTTCTTTTCAAATAATGCACAAGGGGAGATGACTCTCATTTATGTAACTAATGTTCAGGTTACCTCGTAAGGTGTCATAGCTTGATGCCTAATTGGCTATGAATGATTTTTTGAATAAAATAAATTTTTACTTGTAGATTTGACTCTACTGTAAAAAAAATCATAAAACTTGATCAACATAAAATTCAGTTAACAATTTTTATTAAAATTAAATACAATTGTTTCTTTTACATCTCTATAAAATGTTCTATTTTCTATTTTATTATTCAAGAATAATAAAACCATTTCCAAAGTGAACAAATGTATATAATTACACTTTTAAATTTCTTCTTCTTCTCACCCAAATTAAAAGTTCAGTACATCAATATCCAGAAGATGCCACAATTATTCTTGAAAACTAGTTTTAGTGTTTAATAGAACATTTCTAGATGTAAAGCCCCGACTGTTATACTCATTATCTTGCAGTTCAGGATATGGACGAGACATCCCTGCTGAGTATTGGGGTTGGATCCAACTGAGATAGAAACCACTAGACTTTGTCCAATCATTGGAGTGGTATTTCATATTATAATAGATGATAGCAGCCGTACCATAAGCCCCAAGAATGATAGGAGTAAGATGGCGTGCAAACTTGGCAGGTTTTTCTCCTATTACTGGCTTCAATACCTAGAGATAAAAAAGACAAAAAAAAAAAGAATGATTAGTGGTTATATATTTTTTAAATTATTTTTAAAGTTTTATTTGTAATATAAATTTTTCATTATTCATTCAAAGTGAAAAGAACAATTAATGAAGAGGAAGCAAATATTGATAAAACTGAAAATAGAAAAGTGTATATTTCACAATGACAAGTTGTTTTCTTTTATCTATACAAATATAAAGGTGTCTATGTATGTCTAGAGGAAACTACGAAAATACAACAATTAACAAAGTAAATATATATATATATATATATATATATATATATATAGTATTATAGTGCATACAGAAATAACCTACTCGAGTTTCACCATGAGGATCTTCAAGGTTAAATACACTGAATTAATCAAGATATTGATTAATTACAGTTAGTTGCGGTAAGTCATATATATATATATATATATATATATATATATATATACACACACACACACACTCACTATCACTAGATATTCATGAATATAATTAAACAATATAATTTAAATAGTAACAGCATGGAATTCTTTTTTTTTTTTTCATTAAATATTTTAAAGATGAGACATGAATTTTTATTTTCAGAGTGTCTGTGCACATTTTTTTTTTTTTTTTTTGACGCCCTACCAGGCTGAATCAATGCATGGTCTTTTTTATATAGGGATTTTAATGGGGCATTGTGCAAAGATCCAACTTGTGATCCACAAAATTAATTTTTTTTCACCCCTACCTAACCAAGCAACACTGCTTCTGGTAAAAGATAAAGTTTTTATCTGCCCTTATTTTAAAGAATACATAAAGGCTGTTTGATGATAATACAATATGCCTGCTAGAAAAGAAGAAGAAAAAAGTTTTGAAATAAATTAACAGGTACTACCACTCCAGGTCAGAGTGGACCAGGGAGCAATGGTGATGAAGGAGTGCTCCACATTCTCCAGACCTCCAAAACTGGAACCTCACCATCAGATAGAGTTTAATGTCATTCCCAGGACATGAAGTACCTCAGCCAATGCCTTCTAGCACCCATATGATAAAAAGGGTTGGGGCTTGCCATAAGGGCAATAGGGTTGGAGCAAGCATATTGGTGCTAGGGCATGGCATGACCAGCTGATTGATCAGAGGGGGTCTCTCCGAACACCCGTCTAGCCTAAGTAAAGGCCTAAGTCGTGGACTGCTCAACCACCTGGATTCAACCCTTAAGCATCACGGGGCGCCACCCACGGCCAACAGGTGGCCCCACTGGGGGAGTTTTACCCCTTTGCAGAGGTGCAGTCGGTGTATTCTAATGCCCCAGCCAACAGGGCGGGCAAAACACATTGAATATTGCATTACAAATGGTGGAAATCACATTGACGATGTTACTGATTAATATTCCAATTAAAATGCTGAAACATTTATCTATTAAAAATATGCATTCACTTAGGGTCCTCCAATTTGATGTGTCAAATTTAACCCATACAATGAAAGTTGCATTAGGTTAATATTATCATGAAAATTTTTGGACCATTCAAAAGAAGAAACATTTAAAAAAAAACTTCTGATGATTTAAAATAAACTTTTCAGCTTACGGAAATAAGGAAAATTATGAACAAAAATAATGTTTACATTTTCGCACCGTGAAATCAATTGAAATTTAACGTAGCCAAAAACAAGTTATGACTAGAGGCGTTTTTAAAAATTCTATCTCAAATTTACCCCCCTTCTGCTAAAAATGTCATAATATTGACATTTTTTAGCAGAATTCAGTATTCATGATACTTTTACTAAAAAATAATCCTGATATAATTATTCAGACTTATAAAAAAAATTAAAAATTGTTTTTTATTGGTTCTTTTTTTTTTTGATTTCATAAAATAAAATGGGGAGGGGTAGACCTTGTAAAAATATATTTCCCCTAATATATTTTAAGAAAAACCTATTTCAAACATTTTCATCAAAAGGTAAGTAATTATGGAAATTCTTGTGAAAATCGGACTATTAATTGATTTTTCATAGAATTTTTAAAAAACACTTCTAGTCGTGACTTGTTTTTGGTTACGTTAAATTTCAGTTGATTTAACGATGCAAAAATGTAAACTAGGTATCTCCAAAATCAGGTCACGTGATCAGTTTAGGCCATATTGAATAAACGAAAGTAAATATTTTTTAACTTTGTTTTTTAAAAATCCCACAAAGAAAAAGTAATGATCATGCCGAGTTGTTACAAAGAAAAACAGTTAATTCAAAGATCAAATTATCCGATTGGGGAAAATTACACATCTTGAAAAATGAATAAAATAGTTAATTTTACTTGCAAAATGATGATTTTTATGTAGAAACAGGGACTGTAAATTTACATATTATCTCTCTTTGACAATTATACATTTAAATGTATGGGTGGCTGTATTCAACATAATTGTTTTCTTGCGCATATTCAATAACCAATTATTGGTTTTTCAATGATTTTTAAAAGATTTTTTTTTGTGGTAGTTTCAGAATAACTCCGGAATATTTTTTTTAGTTGAACTTATAGTGTAACTGAAGCAAAGAAATGACAATAAGTATTACAAATATTGTCAGTTTTGCTCTTCCGTATATTATAATAATCAAACATTACTATTCAATAGGTACCACCAATTTACCCTGTGAAATTTAACCCCCCCCCCCCTATATTTAACACAATGAAACTTGCAGAAAAGTTAATATTATCTTTAATTTTTTTTTTTACATTCGAAAGAAACATTAAACCAAATCCTGATGATTTTAAAAAATCTTTTCAGCTTATAGAAATAATGAAAATTATGATTGAAAAACAATGTTTTCATTTTTGCACTGTTAGATCAACTGAAATTTAACATAGCTAAAAACAAGTTACGATAAGAGGATTTTTAAAAAATTCTATGAAAAATCAATTAATAGTCCGATTTTCACAAAAATTTCCATAACTATTTACCTTTGGATGTGAATATATCTGAAATAGTTTTTTCCTAAAATATATTAGGGGAAATATATTTTTTTTTACGAGGTCTACCCCCCCTATTTTATTTTATGAGATAAAAAATTTTAAAAAAGAACCGTCAGAAAACTTTTTTACTTTTTTTCTAAAGATAAGAGTCTGAATAACTATATCCCAAAAATTGTATAACCTACAACGCAGTAGTTTTTTAGGAAAAATTAATGAAATCGGAAAGAAAAAGTGCAAAAAAATGTCATAATATTATTATTTGAAAACTTTTTTTTGCTTTTGTAATTGGTATGTACTATATTCTATTAAATTGTCAAGAAAAAAATTTTCAATCTTTTGTGTGCTTAAATAATTTGATTTTTTTTAATGTTTAATATTGTTTAAAAATCTTTTTTGCGTGAAAAAATCAAATTTTTCATGGATATTTAAATATATGAATTTTAGAATTCAGGTGAACTAAAAATTTGTCCGATCCACGATATATTAATATTTTTAAAAGAATTTGTAATTTTTATTGCTGAATAGTAATGTGTGATTCTTAGAATATACAGAAGAGCAAAACTGACATATTCATTTTGTTTTTATACAAAGAGACAAGACACTTCTCAGTAACTATTGTTTGTTTTTCTTAGCATAAAAAAATATTTTTCAACTTTTTCGACCTATTAGAATAAAAAGTAAGTATATATTGATTATTTTATCAGTTTTTCTCTTAGAAAAAATATTCAAATTTTTATTTCATTTTCAATTTTAAAAATTAATACCAAAACTGAAGACATTTTTTTTTTAAGTCAATTTCACTGTGTAATTTTAATATTACATTTTTTCAAGTTTTTATTCATTTTAATAGTAAATTTTGGCTAAACTTACAAATCGGTCGGAAAATTAAAACAAATTACAGGGTGGCCCAGAAAAAACAGAACCCAAATTATTTATTTTCCCATTAAACTAACCCTAAACCCCAACCCTAACCTTAACATATGAATATTGAATATGCACAAGAAAAAAATTATGTCCAATACATTCAGCTATACATTTAGATGTATAATTGTAATTATGTAATTTTTCTGTCTAAATTGCGGCCTGAAAATTACCCTTTCGCATGTAATACGGATAGGTTTATTTATTTATTTTTTAAGATAACAATGTAATTTTTCCCAATCGGATAATTTGATCTTTGAATTAACTGTTTTTCTTTGTAACAACACTGTATGATCATTAAATTTTTTTTACAAGATTTTTAATAAACAAAGTTCGGAAATATTTATTTCCGTTTTATTCAAGATGGCCTAAACTGATCACGTGACCGTTTTGGTGATACCTACTATTCAACAATAAAAAAAAAAACTCTAAAATTCTCTTAAAAATATTAATATGTCGTGGATCAGAAAAATTTTCAGTTCACCTGAATTCTAAAATTCAGTGTTATATTATATTTAAATATTAGTGAAAAATTCGATTTGTACACACACAACACACACACAACAAAAAAAGATTTTTAAACATTAAAGAAAATCAAATTATTTAAGCACACAAAAAAGATTTAAATTCTTTTAAAAATTAATTTCTTTATTAATGATTTTTTTTTCTACAAAAACTACTACCTTGAATATTATACAAATCTTTTGATATAGTTATTCAGACTCTTATCTTTATAGAAAAAAAATTAAAAATCGTTATTTGACGGTTCATTTTTTTATATCTCATAAAATAAAATAGGGGCGGGTAGACTCGTAAAAAAATATTTCCCCTAATATATTTTAGGAAAAAAATATTTCAGATATATTCACATCCAAAAGTAAATAGTTATGGAATTTTTTGTGAAAATCAGACCATTAATTGATTTTTCATAGAATTTCTTAAAAATCCTCTTGTTGTAACTTGTTTTTGGCTACTTTAAATTTCAGTTGATTTAACGGTGTAAAAATGAAAACAATGAAATTTTTTTTTTAAATCATCAGGAGTTTGTTTAATGTTTCTTCTTTCGAATGGAAAAAAAATTTAAGATAATATTAACTTTTCTGCAAGTTTTATCGTGTTAAATATAGTCACAGGGAAAATTGGTGGTACCTAATGTAAACATTGTTTTTCGTTCATAATTTTCATTATTTCCGTAAGCTGAAATTTTTTAAAAAATCATCAGGAGTCTTTTTTAATGTTTCGTCTTTTGAATGGACAAAAAATGTTCAAGATAATATTAACCTTCATGCAAGTTTCATTGTGTTAAATATTGGGGGTTTAAATTTCACAAATTGGAGGTCTTTAAGGGTCATCACATCAATACCTGACAGGGTTTTTTTTTTTTTTTTTTTCATTTGGGAAAGCCTTGGCCTGAAAGTAATGAATTTCGGGGGTAGAATTTCTATAATAAAATAAATACCCCCAACGTTACATTACGGTGACGTTAATTCTTTTAACAAGTCTCTATCTTTTGGCTTCTACCGTTATTTCATAATTTTTATCGATTTCCTTTTTTTCCTACTAAATTAAAAACAAACAGGAGGTTTAACATAAAATAAAAACTGTAATAGAATAAATGAAGAAATAAAATTCCAAGTTAGAGAATGGCTTTTAAATAATAAAAAAGAAAACTACATATTTATTTTGAGTAGAATAAAATAAATAATCAAAATTGACCCTGAGACTATGTCCGAGCCCCAGGGTCATCATAGCTTTGTTGATAGTTCTGATGCTGTTTTTCAGGTAGTTATATGAATATATGATTAAGTTACCGTTACGTCAGGGGATTTGTGAAAATAATTCCTTTTTCAAATGAATTAATTTAGAATCAAATCGACTAGATTTCTACCGAAAGGAATTCATTATTTGCTAAGTTTTAAGACAAGAATTAAGTAATATATGCTTTTGTGTATGCGCCGATTTGTAGAATTTAAATTTGTGACAAATGTCATTGAGAATCTATTATTCGAGTGATTCAGAATTATTTAAAATATAATGGAGTAAAAAATACCTTAAAAAGCGCTTCAAAGGGAACAGCACCAACTCTTTTAAACATATTCCTTGGTTTAAGCTCTGGTACATTACGTGGTTCATTGGGAGACAAATTCTGATCCAGGACCCACTGTTTTCGAAGAGCCCTTTCCTCTACAGTCATTCCTTTTCCATGAATACGTTGTCTTTCATACGGTAAAGGTTCAATCGAAAATGGTGGAAATCTACTTTTCTTATTAGTAGATATTTCCAACATTCTTTTCCTTTTCTCCCATGGTTTTTCCAGTTGGGTTGCATTGGTACCCTCCACCGTATTGTCCGCCATGTTTACTACCAAAAAAAACCTTTGAAGAGCACTTTTTCAAGGTGACATATAAGTTGCTAGTTATCTCCCCTTAAAAATAAAACTCTTAATACAATTCTTTGAAAATAAAGTATTATTCAGTTGGAAAGCAAACGAATTTATTTAAACTAAAAAAAATCCCCCCCCCCCAATACAAGTATTTAAGTTTCAATATAATTAATTAGATATTGTATCGAATTAGAAAGACGTATGAAAAAAAAAGATTACTTATTTTTACTTTATTCTAATTAATTTCAATATAAAATCATTCATAGGATTGGTTTTAATACGTTTGAGAATATAACAATAGTATCAGAAATCAATAACACCAAGTAGTTATTTATTAAACACGGTTTTGTTAAAACCGGTATACAAATTATATACACCTTATACTATGTAAACCTTTATATCTTAATGATATATAATACACATTACAGGTTTTTAAACACTTTAATAACATGGACTGTTTTCATGCAAATCTATCTCAGGAAGACTTTAATAAAGACATTGTTAATAAATAAGATGCTAATTATGATTAAATAATGATTATTTAACAACCATTGAATATAAGGTCAATAACTAAGGAAATTGTGTCATTGGTAGTGACATAATTTCAGTTACAGACAGACAGACACATAATCTCCATAATAATAAGATATTAGTGTACCCGTATTGTCAAAAATAATTTTGCAATAGCATTATACTTGTTTTTATAAATAGTTAATATGTTACTCAACTTATATCTCTCATTAGTTAAATAAGACAAAGTGACTTTATATGGACTTTGTTTTTAGGCAGTAGCAGTATTAATAATTAACTTAACTATTACTTTTCAAAATAATAGATACGTTTAACCTCTTTACCACTGAATTTCTAGAAACTAGATCTAGCCAGTTTTGTTCAGTGTGCATTGTAGTACATATGTGGGGATTAAAATAAAATTTAAATTAAAAAAATAAACTCCCATGAGCCTTCACCCCGGAAGAGCCCTCTGAGCATGTGCAGGAAAAAGAACCTACTTCCAACCCCAAAGATAATCTCTTGGCCATTCTAACTTTAACCATAACTGGGACTAGACACTGCTACTGGCCAGGAAGAAATTTCCTTACCATGTGGTGGCTATGACCCATGAATAAAGCCTAAATTATAAAACTACCTTTTTGTCTTTGTCTCTTCCTTTTCCTTCTTTTTCAGCACGACCACCAAATAAGATGGGGTAGGAACATGCACCAAGAATAACCAGGTACCTTTTTAACCTAAAACATTAAACTTCTTGCCATTTCACACACTTCCACTAATTTTTAAATAGTAACATCACCCTTTGAGGCACTGCCACCCTCTTGTTCTGTTCTGGATAACATCTGTGAGGTATGTCAGAAAAGTTCCAGGACTGATGAGACAAAATATTTACTTCAAATCCAAACTACAAGTTATCCCCTTCAAAGTAATTCCCCTGGAGTCTAATGCACTTTCCCATCCTTCTTTGCCATGCTTGCATGCACTCCTGGAAGGATTTTTCTGGGATTCTCCGTAGCTCTGTTGTCACAGCCTTTTTGATGTTGCGCACATCCTCAAAACGGGTTCCCATGATGACCCCCTTGAGCTTAGAGAAGAGGAATAAATCACACGGAGCTAGATCGGGCGAGTAGGGAGGTTGCTCCAGCACAATGATGTTCTTCTGGGCCAGGAACTCTCGGATACTCAGGGCAGTGTAGGCAGGTGCATTGTCATGGTGAAGCACCCACAAGTTGTCTTACCACATCTCTCACCTCTTCTCGTGCACTGAATGAAGCAAACGCTGCAGTATTTCTTTATAGACAAGCTGGTTGAACGTCTGGCCCACTGTGGCAAGAACTCTCAATGGACAATGCCCCTCATATTGTATTTCTCATGATTCTTGTGGTACCAACAGACCACTTCAAGTGGTCAGATGTGCCCCTTTTCATCTCTGTGTTATATACTCATATACTGTATACCCACATTGGGTATACAATAGAGAGTTCTCAGATGACAGAGAGAGAGAGAGAGAGAGACAGATTAGAGATTTACTTTAGAGATGATGTTGGTGCTCTTCATTTCCCTGGTTATGTGTTGATTCTTCTAACTGCTTCTTCTTCTTAATTCTTCTAAGGGATTGTCTTCTTTTGGGCTTATTTTGGTCATTGTATTAAAACAAGACTCATGTTTTTTTCTCTTGATCAAGTTTATTATTTAGGCCATGATTTTCCGTGTGGACGAGATCGACCCAGAGTACATCTGCTCTATCTGGTGGTTAGGACGAATCTAAACTGAAACACTAACTAAATCACATGTTTCTCATGGCGCATGAGATTCATGCCTCTAGGGGTAAGGGTTATTAACAGTCAGTGGTAAATTTCCACTGGCTCCCCTGATATCAAAGTTAATGGCCCTTATTCTCAGCTGCAGGGTTTGCTAACAATTTATGACTCCATAAATTGTAACATATGGCTTTAATCATTTTAGAGTGTCTTTCCACATTACCATTTCTTTTACAAACTGTATGCAGTTCTGAAATACTTCCTAAAATACTTCCCAAAATGTATGCAGTTCTAAAATACTTCCCAAACTGTATGCAGTTCTAAAATACTTCCTAAAATGTCCTATTTGTCCTGCATTTCTTTAGCACTTTCAATGTAAATATTGTGCTGTTATCTATTAATATCTCATCTCTTCATAAACAATTCAATCATCATTGCTGGGACTGGGTAACTTGACAGTTTAACCAATACGGTCTACGAAAACAGTAAACAATAAAAGAAAAAACCCGAAGACGATGGAATGAATTAGAACGATAAATTTATAAATTTATATATAGATGAACACAAACAAACAAGTTTACAAAATAATACAAAGGAAAAAGTTCAAATTTCTTAACAGACCGTAAATAAGAGTGGGTAAAAAAAAGTGTTCAGCTATGGAGAGATAGGAGATGCGTCTTTACTAGGAGTTGCGTCTTTTCTGTGTGACCATTGCTGAAGATATTTTCAATTGATCCAAAGATGTGGCAAAGGGACGAAGTGTTCACGCAACTTGTGCGCATGTACAGCCACGTGTTCTGACCCAATTACATGGGTCGCAGAAACAACTCAGTTACCGAAATAGTTATTGAAAAATTTAACATAAAATAATTTGCAGAAAAAGGGTTCACAACCTGCATGAGAATAGGGTAGGTATGTGTGTATGTATAGAAAATATGGATGTGAATGGTAGTTGTGGCAGAACAACAAGGGACATTCAAAGTTACACATTTAGTAAAATCTAATATAGAGAATAAATCAGAAGAAAGAAAAACACGTAATAGCTGATAAGGCAATAAATTACATAATTCCTTTATTTATTTATTTATTTTCATACAAATTCTTTTTACATCTGAAATCACATTGAATAAATTAGCAAATATATGCACCTCCACCGGGTACAAGTATTTAAGTTTTAATGTAATAAAATAATATAATAAATTAGAAAGGCTAATGAATCTATATAAAATGCAGATAAACAGATTTGAAACAGAGGGGGGTATAATCAAAAAATAGAACAACTGAAACTTACTCTTTTATCACTCCCATCATTCATTGTTGAATTTTAATTTAATTATTTAATTAAAATAGAAAGTAAAGAATAAAATTAGAGATATTTTTTTCTTGTTAATGGATTTCTTTTAAGATTTATTGAAGAGAATTTTGCTCATATTCATTAAGATAAAATCAAACAATTAGAAACATATAATACTAAGTACATATTTATTAAAATCAAATTTTTAATATCAATATGCAAATTAGCCTTACCGTTAACACTGTAAACCGCTATTTTGTTGTATATATAAATACAATTGAATGTTAATAATATGTAGATAAGACCAACAGTATTAAAAATCTAAAACAATTTTATTTATAATTGAGGTTTAAATAAAAAATAAAGTCATGGGAATGCGATGAAAATAATTAATTGAATTGTGACACAGTTTCGGTTACAGACAGACAAAAACACAATCTCCATTATAATAAGAAGATGTATGCAATAAAATGTTCTCCTCATTTTCTGTATTTCATTAAGGAGACTTTGATGTCTGAATACTTACGATTATCATTTCACAAAAAGTAATCAATTTATTTCTATTTTGTGTTTTTCTCATAGGAAATATTCTAATTCATCAAATGTCTGTCCAGTTGTCTGTCCATTAAAGTTCAGTCATTCCTTTGCCTTATTTCAACCAAACATTCAGGAATTATTTCTCTGAATTTTTTAGATGAGGTTTGATAATTAGTATTATTTGGATTATTCAGACTATTGTCCTCATCTTCATTGTTATCTGTACACTAACTAGGCTATGTGTCCAATTGTTACATTATTTATGAGCAACTTCCTTGTGAAGGAATGCAGAAGGGATCGACGCAATTTTTGTTCTTTCCCACCCATGAGCTTCGGCTTGTGGGTGGGCCCACGTTAAAACGAGGCCTTGTGCCCAGTCCATACAAGTGGGGTATGAGACAAATATCAGATTTAGAATGACAGGATCCATGGAAAGTTACCCAACAGTTGTTGACAGGTAATAACCTTTTGCTTGAACCCTTAGATAAGTGTGCGATTAGACGCATGGGAATTAGCTTCAGAGGTGACCAGACTTTCGAGGAGCGTAGATGTTGTCATCAGCTCCCAGGGTCCATCTTCCCTTGCGGCGGAATCAATATGGGCAGGGTTGCGAATAAAGCTTTATTAAGAAACAACCAAGACTTGTTTGTTAATTGAATACTAAAACAAACAATGTCCTGCCCAGCACAAAGAAGAATGAAGCCCCAGCAGAAACCCTGAAGAGAAGTCAGCCCAACAAAAAGAACATGGCGGACAGACGAATTAGCAGGAACCAGTAGAAGCAGTAAACAAAGAGTTAACAAGACCATCATTATCTATCATCTACCTTATCTATCTATCAGTACCATTATAGTATGTGGCCTACCTTTTGAATGTGGCCTACAGAATCATGTCTCTCTTATAGTATGTGGCCTACCATAAAAAGCATATTATAAGGTTATAATAATAACTCCTAACCCTATTTCAGAATTTTAGAATATTTTAGAATTAAATAGATCTCTGATTCATGTAAATTATGGATAACATTCAAACCGGGTAGGCCACATGCTATAACAGAATCAAAAAGGTAGGCTATATACTATAACAGCACCTATCTAACTGTCTGTCCCTCTCCCTATTTATATACCCAATGTTGAACAAGTATATATAACACAATCCAATTTTAGAAATTACAAACAATGTAATATACATCATCTGATACTATGACCAAGATGCATTTAATAACAAAAAGTAAGGTTACTAAAATTATCAAGATGGTGCTATCTCCTCATTAAATGGAAAGCTTTTGAAATTAGTATACCAGTTTATATACCTCAGTAGTAATATCTCATTGACTGAAAGTGATATCAACCTATGCATAGGAAAGGCATGGACTGCTATTGACAGGTTATTGGCCATATGAAAATCTGCTCTCTTACATAAAATAGGAAATCTTACAAGCTGTAGCTATGTAAGTACTACTGTATGGTTGTACCACTTGGACTCTAACAAAATGCCAGGAGGAAAAGCTAGACGAGAACTACACAAGATGCTGTGTGCTGTTTTGAACAAATTCTGAAAGCAGCACACTACAAATAGCAGCCATATATCTGCTATCTAACAAAACATCCAGGTTTTTGGTGTGAGTGGCGACCCGTGATGCTTAAGAATGGAATCCTGGTGGATGAGCGTTCCATGACATGCAACACTCCACTTAGACCTTTATTTGGGCTAGACAAGTGGTCAGATCAATTGGCTGGTCCATCAAGCCCTAGCATCTATATGATTGCCCCAACCTTTTTATCACATGGGTGCTAGAAGGCAGTGGCTGAGGGTCTATTTGTCCTGGGAATTACGTTAAACTCTATCTGATGGTGAGGTTCCAGTTTTGGAGGTTTGGGGAATGTGGAGCACCCCTTCATCACCATTGCTCCCCGGTCCACTCTGACCTGGAGTGGTAGTACCTGTTAGGATCCCATCTATGGGTTAAATAGAAAAATGTATTTATAAAAAAAATTGTGTATCCATTAAGAATGACTTTATTTAAAAACTTTGCCGGCATTAAATGACCCACTGAGGTTGATATGCCGTAAACCAAACCAGGTTTTGGTTTATTTGTTTAATGTCATAATTCGGAGAAAGAATAAAGCATATTATTAGAGAAGAAAAAAGATACAAAAACAAAAAATGAACAAATAAACTATTTCTCTGAATTTTTTAGATGAGGCTTAATAATTAGTGTTATTTGGATTATTCAGACTATTATCCTCCTCTTTATTGTTTCAGCCGATGTGCCCTCCAGCTTTCTTCAGGTATTTCCTGTTGGACTTGGGAACCTTCTCGAAGTTGGGAACCTTCTTGTCATAATCGGGAGCCATCATGGAACTTTGAACCCAACCCATTATTCAACCCAGGAGGGTATCCTGTTCTCATTCCAATTGGATACATGGCGTAGTGGATAAAGGTGTTAGTTTAAGACAGTTCTAAATGACAGTTATCTCTAGGCTGCAGGTTCAATCCTGGTCAAGGGCGATAGTAACATAGAATAATAATTAACAGAGCTTAACACTTGTACCTAGCTATGGTTAGTGGAATGAGAACAGGATACCCCCGTGGGTTGAATAAAGGGTTGGGTTCAAAGTTCTGTGATGGCTCCAATTACGACAAGAAGGTTCCCAAGTTCGAAAAGATGGTTCCCGAGTTCAAGAAGGCTGCTGAGTCCAACAAGAAATACCCGAAGAAGGCCAGAAGGCACATCGGACGAAACGTTGTACAGACAACAATAAAGATGAGGACAATAGTCTGAGTAATCCAAATAATAGAGTATGTTTTGTTGTAAACAATTCTATTGTATTTCTGTTTTGGCCAGATGTCATGTTATGTTTTATAGGGAGATCTCTTTTTTTTTTTGGTAATGAAAACAACCATAAAAAGGGTCCAGTGAAGTTTGTGGGGTCTTAAAAGAAAAAACACCAGTTTTCAGTCATCCTATACATAAAAATGTGGATGGAGATGTAGGTGCCTAACACTGAGAACAGAAGTTTTGAGATTTTCACGTAAGACAGCCTGGGGGTATCATGAGGTACAGCTGGGTCACATCTTGTGTTTGTGATAATGATACTTCAGTCCTGAAAGCATTCTTGACCCCAGGGTCATCAACTGATGAATATTTTTGTTGTAAAGGGAAGTAACCGGATAATCCCCCAAGTATGCAAATGAGTACGTATAAAATAACAACACAAAGATTAGCTCAGTGTGATGTGAGGTGATCTCCACCCCCGAAGGTTGTTTTCGTATTCTCGGATGTAAACCCATGTGCTACAACTCTTCAGAAGATAAGTAATCTTTACCAATCCTCTTTTACGCTCAGAGACTTTTTACCTTGCTGGCCGAGAGCCATTTTTGTTATTTGTATTCATTGTAATAATAAACTATTATTACAACCACTTGCAATCTTCTCGTTAATGTATTTCTAATACATAACAATTTTGTTGGTAACATTGCCACTGTTAACATGTAGTGGGGTTTTTGTGAATGTAAGCTGCCTTCAGTACTGCTTCATGAGATTAATAAATTCAAAAGAATTGATGTCAAATTATTCAAGAAATTTAAAATCGGCATTGATGGTGACAGGTTTTCTAAAGTTTCTGAATTTACCAGGACTTGTGCCTCATATTGTAAAAGTTCAATCAGAAAGATAATCTACTTTTTGTAAGATATTTCTCTTTGATAAGCAGTGATAATTCTTTTGAGGAGTTAGATAATGATCTTTTGATTTTAAACTAAGTGGTGTCATAGAATTATCTTTATTCAAATATTTTGAAGGACTAGAAATAGGAGACTGGTTGCTTTTTGTGCTAAACAAATCTTGTGAAAACTCATTAGTTTTTGTTGTTAAATTTTGTAATGACAAAGATAAAATTTCAGGAGATTCATTTGATAGGGTAAATAAGTCAAAGGAAAGATCATTTTCTTCTGGTGAAGTTTTTCTAACAAATCCCTGGAAATGTGGAGATTCATTTTGTTGCAAAGATGGAGAATCACAGTAAACACTTTCCTGTTGTTGCAAAGATGGAGAAACACAGTAAACACGTTCCTGTTGTTGCAAAGATGGAGAATCACAGTAAACACTTTCCTGTTCTTGCAAAGATGAAGAAACACAGTAAACACTTTCCTGTTGCAAAGATGGAGAAACACAGTAAACACGTTCCTGTTGTTGCAAAGACGGAGAATCACAGTAAACACGTTCCTGTTGTTGCAAAGAATCACAGTAAACACGTTCCTGTTGTTGCAAAGACGGAGAATCACAGTAAACACGTTCCTGTTCTTGCAAAGATGAAGAAACACAGTAAACACTTTCTGTTGTTGCAAAGATGGAGAATCACAGTAAACACGTTCCTGTTGTTGCAAAGATGGAGAAACACAGTAAACACGTTCAAAAACGGAGAATCACAGTAAACACTTTCCTGTTGTTGCAAAGATGGAGAAACACAGTAAACACTTTCCTGTATAAAATCAGTTCTTTGAATAGGTGTTCCAAAGGCGTCATGAAGTGGGGGAGAACAATCTTTTGTAGAGATAAAGAAGGGGACATCTTTCAAAACTGAAGATTTTGTAATTGGAGTTGAAGCAAAACTTTTCTGGCAAATATTTGCTTTGATTTTAGAAATAGAAGAAGATTTAGATAAAAGTTTATTAAAGGGTGATATTGGGGATGTACAAGATTCAAATGGAAGACAAATAAAATGAGTTTTGCTCATGCATTGTCCTATATTTTCTTTATTTTCTGTTGATTTTGAATATTGGTATGAAGTATTTTGTCTGTTTGTGACACTCTGTTTGTTCATATTATTTTGAGAAAAAACAGTTTTAGTCTTGTCTCTTTGTTTTTCTCTTCTTTGCAATTCGGACGCTGGAATCATTAGAGAGCGATGAGATTTTTCAACAATGTGAGATTGAGTCGGAGAGAAAAACTGAAAATCTTTTGAATCCTCATTTGGTGTATGGTTACAAAGCGGCAAAGATTTTTTTTTATTTCTGTAAAAAGGTTCATTCTGTAAACGAAGAGTAGATGACTTGGCAAAAATCTGACGCCGATTCAAAGAATTCATTTCTTTTGAGAAGATTGAAGTTTCTTCAGAAATTGTCTCGAATAAATCCATGGAAAGATTATCAGCAGTTAAAGAATGAGTATAATTAATCCGTTCAGAATATTCCTTCATAAAATTATTTACATCTTCTAATAGATATAGAAGAAAGAAGAAGAAGAAGAAGAAGAAGAAGAAGAAGAATTTGCTGAGCATAAAATTGACTTGCTTTTCCCATTGAAGTTTTTTTTACAAGTGTCAATAATTTTTAGAGAACAATCATCCCAAATTCTATCTGTTGATAGATCTTTCGCTTTTATGCTCTGACATACCCTCTTCCTGCTTCCATTTAATATAAAAGAAATGGCTTTCTTCTTATCGTCTATTATATTCCCAAAGTTTTTAATATCATCATCTTTGTGGATTTCACTGATAGAAACATTTTCAAAATGGGGAAATAATATTTTCTTTTTTTTAGATTTGTCTTTAAAATCAGTTTTCATATTTGCTGAAGTTTCACTAAATAAAAATTTGACTGATTTAAATTTTTATTTTCATCAAAATTTAATGGAGATTTTCTCTTCTTATCTGTAAACGTCAATTCTCTAACTTTGCAGTGAGAGGAGTCAAAAAGAACCGAAGAAGAAATTTCATTAGAATACAAAGCTGTTATAGGTATTTTTGAATTCTGACATTCAGACTCTTTTGTCTCCCAAGATAGAATAATAGATTCATGCGACATAGAATCAGATGTTAATATGTTACATGAAGTAGATGATTCAAAATCCATCATTTCAGTAGTTTGCAAGGAATGTAACTTGATGTTCATCTTGGGCCTTTTTGAATATATGAATTGGTTGTATTGCATTAAATAATTATAAACAGTATCATTATCTATACTTTTATTACTAATTATTTTATCAGCCACAAGATTAGAGCCAAATAAAGAACTATCATGTCTTTTAATAACCGATAATAAACAAAGATTAGAAGAATTTCTATAATGGAATGTTTGTGTTTTTAATTGGAATACAAAGCATTTTCCAACAAAAGTTTTTTTCAAAGCTTCCATAATTTGATCGGAATGTTGCAGATGTAGAATTTTTTGCATTTCGATGGCAGCGAGACCAAAATAAGGCTGCAGTGTTTTACCAAACACAGAGATGCTACAATTTGAAGTCTCATCAGCAATATTGAGACGAAGACAATATCGATATGGAACGCAATCTGATTTATAACTGATTTGACATTGCATACAAATCCGCTTGTTTAAATGACAACTTTCATTCAATTTGCTAAAACAAATTGTGCAAAATGGATAAATTACATTGGTGTTTTGTATTTCGGTAACTGTGGCAGCAATTAATGGTTTGTATCTTGAAGACTTCATTTTGGAACAGGCAAGGAAAATGAGTTAATTTCATCTGAAAAAAAATAATTAAAAATCTTCATGAATGTAAATCAATAATATAATTAAAAATAGTTTTAAAATACCATTATGATTAAAATTCAATTTAATATATGCAAGATATAAAAAAAGAAACCCATTTTATTTTCCTTTCATATTTAAAAGAGTTTTTTTTTAAATTAAAAAAAAACAGTAAACATGAATTGTTACATACATATCTAGATACAATATTATACAATACTAGCAAAAGTACCCGGTCCATGACCGGACTAAAAAAAAATAGGAACACCAGAAAATGAGCGAGGAGAACACAGGAGTAAGGGAGAAAATATTTAGAAATGAGTTATGAAGGTTAAAAACAAGTAAGAAAAAAGTTGTTATACCAATTTTGAGGGGTTGTTTCTCATAAAGAGAAAGAATATCGGCTGTCTTTTTAGTTGTTTTAAAGTATTTTACTCATTGAAGTACAGTTAAAAACGGTTGGTTGGGTTTTACAACATGTCAACCAATTGGGGCATTTTATGCAGATGTTTTTGTTTTATTCATTCTTGATGGGTACTCATTTTTTCAAACACATTGTTTCTATTCAACCCATAGATGGAACCCTAACAGGTACTACCACTTGGCATGGACCTGTGAGCAATAGTGATTAAGGGGTGCTCCACACCATCAGATAGAGTTTAACATCATACCCAAGACATTACGATCCACAGCAACCACCTTCTAGCACATATATGATAAAAAGGGTTGGGGATTGCCATAAGGGCAATAGGGTTGGGACAATCATATAGGTGCTAAGGTTTGACGTGACCTACCCATTGATTGGAGGGGGCCTCTTCAACCACCCGTCTAACCTAAGTAAGGGCCAAAGTGGAGTGTTGCATGTCATGGACTGCTCAGCCACAAGGGTTCCGTCCTTAAGCATCATTGGTCACCACCCATGGCAAATAGGTGACCTCATTGGGGTGGTCTTACCCCTTTACAGAGGTGCTGTCAGTGCATTCTAGAGCCCCAGCCAACAGGGTGGGGTGTATTGTGGACACAAGGTTGCCACAGAGGCATCACACCAGTGAAAGAGAATGTACATGAAGTCCTTCAGCAATCAACTCTGGATGACAGGGGCAAGTTTGTGAAAACTGGAAGCTCCTAGTGCAGAAACAACACGTAGGTGGTGGATGCATGATTCAGTCATTCTATCTTTCAGGCGAAGCAGGAAAAATTTTCGGCAGCTGTGTCCACGACAGAGCAGCCCTATTTAGGATCCACTCTGCTCATCTTGAACTGGGAAGGGATAGAAATGGTGCCCTAAAAATAGTCTGCTCCACTATCTTGTCCAGAGAGATCCACCAACATGTGGTTGAAAATCAAAATCAAGGTTAAAAAATGAGATTTGGGACATGGAATGTCAGGATGCTTATGGATAATAGAAACTTGGACAGATCCGAAGAATGAACCGCCATCATCGCCTGTGAACTTCAATGTTTCAGTTTTAGCCCTTAGTGAGACAAGGAAATCATGAGAAGGCAACCTGAGAGAGGAATACTCTTTTTTTTCTGTTGTGCAAAATAGTGCATTTTTAATCATAGATTTTTAGATAGATTAGATAAATCTTTATTTATGGTAAAAAATATTGTGTACAACATGCCACCTTCAAGACTATCAATTTTTAAAGTAAAATAAAAATAGGCCAATTGAATCAGAGAAAATACTTTATTTTGTACCAATTCAAAGAAAAATATTGTTTTTAAAACTCCGATAAGAGAAAACACATTACAAAAATTATTTCTTGAGTTTTAAGAAAATAGCATTTGAATATGCAAATACATTTTTTCGGGTGTTGAATCTTTTTAATTTATTAAAAAAAAAATAAAATAAAAAATAAAAAATAATAAAAAAAGAAGATTTATGTGGTCTTCTGGATTTGATCTTTCTAGAAATGTAAAATTTAGGGACTAGAATTTTTTTTATTCAAATGATCAAAGGTTCCACAATCATAATTGATAAAAAAAAAAAAACCTTTTTTCAAGTTTTTTTAAAAAGTAAAATATTCATTATAAAATTAAGTCATTAATAAATAAAGTGCTGGAGATTTCATTAAAATTAGACACCTCCCTCATTTTTGGTAATTATGTTTTAAAATTGAAAAAAAAAATCTTTTTATTATTTCCTTTAATTATTTTGAAATTTAATTATTTTGAACTAGATTTATATATGATGATTATTTCTTTTTAAATTTACAAGTAACAAACAATTTTTGTCTCTAAAATCATAGCGCCGCTGAAATGTCCTGGGTGGAAATGTCCACGACCGAAACGTTCAATTTACCAAAACAAATATACATACAGATCAAACCGTCAAATAATGCAACATTTGCAACACATGTCTGATAAAAACCTATGATCATTTATTTATATTTCTTTCAACTTTTTGAAGAGGGAGTACAAACTTCATAAACAAACAGTCACTTAACACTAAAAAAAATAGCAAATCTAAAAACTTGAGAAACATTAATTAACTCACCAGAACTTTTAACGATGTGTTATACATAGTTAAGAGAAAACTTGAACTTGTTTAAAACTAATTTGAATTATTATTTCCCCTTGAATTATTTGAAAGTTGTTTTTATTCAAAACGAGTAACTTAACAAGGGCAAATAACTCGTGTCAATATAAGTAACTCTTCTGTTTAAGTTATAAAACTATAATCATTTTCCTTAGTCATTTGCCATTTTCTAGTGGCGACATATCTTACATCACTTAATTTTTCTACTAAATTTTGTGTTATCAGTTCAGAATGGTAAGTTTAACTCATGTTTTCACCAAAATTAAGCATCGGTATTAATATTTACAAGAGTCCAAAAGTATTTTTATGTCTATTAATTCTTATTAGTAAAATGATTATTTTTTCTTTACAAGTTTCTGTTGCACCAATCAATATTATTATTTTAATTTAGAAAAGGTCCAATGTGTTAAAAGCCGTCACATCAAATTAAGTAATCTTGTGTTACGAATAGATTTCTAAACAACGGCAAAATTTAAATTCCTAAAAAAAAAAAGAAAAGAAAAAAAATGTATGTGATCCCATGCTTTAAACAAAGGGGATTAAAAAAAAAACAGGGTTAAAAACTTAGTAATGTCATTGAATAACTGATAAATCAATGATAATTTCTCAATCATGTTGAAATAAATTCCCTTATTTCTTTTGTTATTATTATTCTATTTTTATTTTATTTATTTATTTTTATTTGTTTGTTCGGAGAGACTAAGATTAACTTGAGAATGATAGATTAAACTAGGTCAAGCTAGTTAGTAATTTTAAAAGGTAATAATTTTTATAAAATTTTATATAATTTATAAAAATCTTTGAGGTATGATTTCAAGTAAGGATCGAACTCGCTATAGTAATCGAAATAAGTTTACTGATATGATTTTAATTTCCCATAGCAACACTAAAGTGATTTTGAAAGTACATTTATTTTTTATATTACTTTAGAATATTTGAATTACGATTATTTTTACTTGTTAACTGGAAAAATCAATGAATATGCAAGTATTAAAGTGATCTTTAAAAACTATCATTGTTTACCAGTATCAGAAAGTATGAAATGATGACTTGCTTTTATTACAATTGTTATAAAAGTGCCAACGACTTCTTCCCTTATTCAAATAATTCATTGATGTAAAGCGGAACGAACTTGTCATAAAATAAATTAGTTGCTCTAATATAACTTTGTGAATTTTACTAGCATTTTACACTTACTTTATATTCAAACTTTTTACTTTGGCTAAATTCTTGCTAACTACACATGTACAGTTTTCCTTTCATTTGAAGTTTTTTTCTTAGTATCTTGTAATCGAACGTAACATAAATATATGATAAAATCAAGACCACATTTGACAAATAAATATTCATAATAAATATTTTTTTTCCGAAGAAGGATTTGGACTCAAAAGCATTACTAATTTTAAAATTGTTTGGTTACATTTTTTTGTCTAGTCCGTTTTTTTTTTTAAATTTATCAGTGAATATTTCAAGGAGTGTTAATGATTTTATTGTAAATAAGAATTTTTACAATTCTTTAAAACCATTTGTGACAAAGATATTCAGTTTTTGTCACAATTTTGTAGTGACTATATTCTAAAAAATAAAGAAAAAACCGGTTACTGTAGTAATCGTGCTTATCTCCCTTATTGTTGTTGTGGCTATATTTATTTTCGTATTTCTTTAAATATGGCGCTGTTTTGGATATACGGAATTTTTTATGAAATAAAACCATAGTAAGAGCAGTCTTCCTTCAATATTTAAAAATATCCTTCCAATTCTTTCTAATGGTACACTGTTTATAAAAATCGAAATTGATGCGGGTTTTTATCATCTTGCAGAATTTTTTCATTGAGCCTAAAAAACTGTAATTTTAGAAAAAATTAAAATGAATACACAGTAGACAGAGAAAAAGAAATAAAAAGTCTACTAGAACTCGTGGGTATCGTCACTTTTAGAGTCCGAAACACATTTTTGATTCAAAGACATAATAACCCAAATTGACATAAGCTTTGGTAAATAAGTTTTATTAATTTGTTACCTTGCCTCATATTCTAATCACACATTTTTTATTAAATGAAATTACGTCACAGTAATCAAGAAATATTTTCATCCTTTATGTAGGAAAATAAGTATAGGAAAAATGTAAATAGAACTAGAGCTGGAAAAAAACAGCCATACAGCTGCTTCTTTGTGGGAAAGTAAGATTTTTCATAAAGAAAGGAGACATCTCCACACATGATGGTAAGCCTCTTAAGCCAGTAGAACAATTCACATACCTAGGTAGTAATATCTCATCCACAGAAAGCGATGTTAATACACAAATAGGAAAAGCATGGTTGGCCACAAACAAATTATCAATCATATGGAAATCCGATCTCACTGACAAGCTAAAGTGACAATTCTTCCAGGCAGTGGTTATATCAGTACTGCTGTATGGCTGCACCACTTGGAATCTAACAAAGCGCCTTGAGAATAAGCTAGATGGGAGCTGCACAAGAATGCTGCATGCAGTCTTGAACAAGTCATGGAAACAGCACCCCAGAATCATAAATAATAAATATTAAATGAGGACATTATTTCCTGTTTCTGTAAGCTTATTGGTCTCAAATATCAAATTGACCATATTTTATAAAATATATGAACAGCATGATTTTTTTTTATATACTCAACTTAAAAGTGACAAATTTGATATATCCAGTGATACTGATAGCTTTTTGATTTAGTGTATCCTGAGATGCGCACATTCATTCTGAATGATTCCCCGGGAAAATTTATGGGTCCCAGCTAAGGCCTTCTAACTCCTATCTTGTAACCTATCCTGTGTAATTCATTTCTAAGAAACTATTGAAATGTATTTACAGTTAGCTTGAAATAATGGAGGAAGAAAAAAAACCCACTGGGACCCATGGATATGATTTTACTTTGTCCTTTTAGATTTTTGTGCATCAGGGGTGCAGGTACCTATCAGCATCTCTGTATATCTACGAATAGCTTCTCATCTAGCCTTTTCTCCAAGCATTTTATTAATGTCCAAGTGGTGCAGCCATACAGTAGTACTGACATGGAAGAATTCTTGCTTTATCTCATTAGAGAAATCAGATTTCTGTATGATTGGCAGTCCATGCCTTTCCTATGCGTATATTGACATTGCTTTCTGTAGATGAGATATTGCTATCTAAGTATGTAACCTGGTCTAGATTTGAGAGTCTTGTCATCTTTTGTACAGATGTCTCCATCTTCTTTAAAGCACAGGAACTTCATTTTGAGTTCACATTGAGGCCAATACCTCTTGCTGCCTTCTTCAAGCTATGCACCTGTAATTTAGCTTAGGCAGGTGTATTTGTAAGAAGCACTAGATCATCTGTGTAGTTTGCATCCATAATAGTTTCTGCGGGATATCATCTGCTTCCAAGCTGTAGACATGTCAGTGCTACTGTATGGCTGCACCACTTGAGTTTTAACAAAATGTTTGGAGAAAAGACTAGATAAGAACTATGCAAGGATGCTGCATGCTATCTTGAACAAATCCTGGAAACAGCACCCCACAAAAAAGCAGCTATACAGCCACTTACCTCTTATCACATAAATCATCCAAGTAAGATGAACAAAACATGCAGGAGAAATAAGGATGAGCTCATAAGTGATGTTCTCCTGTGGACACCTACACATGGACACACCAGTGTTGTCCAACTAACAAAAATCTACGTTGATCATCCCTGTGTACATTAGATGATGTAAGGAATGATTGACCAATAAGGACAGTTGGCAAAAGTGTCATGGGAATCCCTACTGTCAGCACAACTTCATGATGAATAGCTTGAATAAAATAATGTATATTGCAGATGGGGTTGCTTCATATACTGAATATGGCCTGCCCATTACAAATTTTGCTAGTTTCCAACTTTTTAATTCTTTTTGGAATTTTGTTGTTGTTGGATCCAGTTTTTAAAGAGAGCTATGAAAATGGTTTACAACAATAACAAATAAAAAATTAGTTCAATTAATAATCCTGATGGGTTGTTTTTTAGTATTATATGGATTATTCAGACTATTGTCCTCATCTTTATTATTGTCTGTACAACAATTCGGCTGATATGCCCTCCTGCCTTCTTCAGGTATTTCTTGTCGGACTCGGGAACCTTCTTTTTGAACTTGGGAACCTTCTTATCTAATTGGACACATAGCATAGTGGATAAAGGCGTTTGGTTAAGACAGTTCTAAGTGACAGTTATCTCTTGGCTGCAGGTTTAATCCTGGTCAAGGGCAACAGTAACATAGAATGATAATTAACACAGCTTAACACCTGTACCCCAGCTATGATTGGCAGAATGAGAACAGGATACCTCTGTGGATTGAATAAAGGGTTGGGTTCAAAGTTTCATGATGGCTCCCGATTACGACAAGAAATACCTGGAGAAGGCCAGAGGGCACGTCGACCGAAACGTTGTACAGATAACAATAAAGATGAGGACAATTGTCCGAATTATCTAAATAATCCAAATTATCAAGCCTCATCTCAAAACTTCAGAGAAATAGGATTGTTTTTTGTTTTATTAGTGTTATAAGCCAGGAAATTGTCACAACAGGCAACAAAAATGAAATATAGATAAAGTAAAGTTGGCAGAGTGACCTATTGTTGGTATCAGCTGGAGAGTGAGGGAGTCTATCCCCTTTTCGCTAATGCTAGACCAGGTAGATAGTATATGCTGAAGTGGATTATCAGCTCCCCACTTTACCACACAGATCAGATTACCCAATCTGAGCTACTCATGCGTTGAGTTGGCAAGGGGTGGTGACAAACCAGGAACCTTGCAATTCCTAGATAGGTGCTCTACCAACTGAGCTAAACCGGCCCCAGATAAATAGGATTAAAATATCAATATTGAAATAACTAAGAGTAATATGAATTAATACAGAAAACTATTTTTTTAGGTATTCAATTTATTTATGTGTGTATTTTAGGTAGGTCAAATTATAAAAATAATGAGTTTATGGTAGAAGAATAAGCATTGAAACCTAAAATATTTATTTTTTCATAAAATAATTTGTTTTTACTATGAAAATAAGTGAAAACTTTCCAAATATTTAGGGGACCCTGTTTCTGTTTCAAATTTTTCTTAATTTCGTTTCCACTTTTGGTAAATTCTTTTTTTCTTTTTTTTTTTTTCCATTTTCAAGTTTTGTAAATTTCATTTTACCATTTTTATAGTATTTTATGAGAAAATTGCAATAAGATATGCTATAATTATTATAAAAACTGAAAACAAAAACATAATTCAAAGTTTTATTATGGTTAAAGAAACGGCAAATACCTACAATTTTTTTTTAAATGGTTACAAATTGTTTAGAACCTTTTACTTGAAAAAATCAAACAAGCATTGAGAAAATGAATTTGTCAAATTTTGTTTGATCATCGTATGTTCATTTCCCATCCAACACTATTGTCTATTTCCACTTTAGTAATGGTACTCTAACCTAACTGCTTTGCTAAATTACAGTTTCTTGGAGGAAAAATTTGAAGTATTTAAAAATAGTCTAGTCAAACATTTTCTCAGAAAATCTATGACCCATTTATGTTTTTTTATGTAAAAACTTTTGTTCTGAATTCTTTTTCCAATCTTAAAAGGAAAAATAACTAATATTTGTAAAATTAAATCTCATGGAAATAATTAGGTTAGGTTATGTTATGTTCATTCATTAAAATGTTTAACAAGATCAGTTAAGTTTTCAATGAATTAAAACAAAAAATTTGAAGAAAAATCAATTGATAAATTTCTTATTTCTTATTGAAAATTACATTAAAAATCCAAGATTTGGTTTCAAATTAACGATTTGCAATTCCAGAAAATTGGTCCTAAATATGATATGTAACCTGTTAAATTTACGATAAAATGAAATATATTGAAAAAAGTGAATATTTTAGGTCTCAATGTTTATTTTTGAATTTCACTGAATTTGTTTTTAAACTTTTTTGTTGGAAGATTTTATTTGTTTTTAACTAAATCATAAAACTAAAAGCAATAGATTTCATGTGAATAGAAATTTAGCAATAAATTTATTAGGAAAGAGATATTTTATTTAACAAAATACTTTTTGAATCAATTTTATTCTTTGATATTTTTTATTCTAAATAAACAAATACTATTTACAATAATTGAATTAACTAGCGTAAATCTAAAATTGTACAGAATTTGTAAAAAATCCAGTTCATATATAAAAGTTATCTTTGAATTTGGCTTGATAATTTTTCAAGTGAAACAATTATTTCCTTATAATGATATTCTGTGAATTCAGTTTTCTTATGATTGCCTCCTATTAGAGAAATAGCCTTTTAAAACTCTCTCTAAAGTCCAGAGAGTTCATATGCCAACATTCAACAAAATTACTTTATTAGCCAATGAATCTGTTGTTAGGATAAGTTGTTAATTTTTCTCCTAAAATTTCCAGTTCTCCCTCTCCTAGCCATAATGGTGTCTGGTATTTAGATTTTGGAGAGCTCAATGTTTTCATGGATTGCACCTCTCCACCATTATTGATCTACAAGCTTCTTTTTCCTATGTTTGATAGTTTATATACCTGTGGCTTTCAGTATGTGCTTGAAAAGGTCTTTGTAGTGGTGTTTTGGGGTCCTTTTTGTTGCCACTAATCCCAGATCCTCTTTGACCTGAAGTCATAGTATTTGTTAGGGTCCCATCTATTTGTCAAATAGATATTTTTGAAAATTATTTGTATCAGATTGGAATACATGAAACTATATAATTGCAAATAAATCATTATTATTAAATGTTAATAGTTTCTTGAAAACATACAACTGCTTGAAAAAAGACTTGACAGCGACATTAGATAACCCAACAAAGGGTGGACATGCTGTAAAACTGACCAACCAAAACCTTTCTGACTAACCATCTCCAAATATGGGATTGACTAGCCAGACCAAAACGTTTATACGTTGCTTTTAGAAAGAAAAATTGTTTCATGACCTTCCAACATGACTAGGAGGATCATCCTGCCTAAACTGGGCTGCTGATCCAAACACCTTCAGCTAATAAACTTGCATTTTTTAGTATACAGAGATGCTGATAGGTATGTATCCTGCATCTTTGATGCATAAAAATCTTAAAGAACACAGTAAAATCATATCTATGCGTCCCAAAAAACTTAACATTTCTGTGGACTCATTCAAAGAAAATATGTCACACTAAATCAAAAAGCCATCAGCATCATTGGCATCTATCGTTCCTGTTATGAACTTGTGTGCCATCTTTTTACCATATCATACAGCATTTTAAATTCTCAGCCCAACAAATTAACTAGCACAATTTGAAAAAAGTCTCTTTTAGTTATCTTGGGTAATGTCAGTAATATTGGAAGCCATCTGGTCCATATAGTGGGAATTCTTCGCTTTTTTTTCTTTCTAGGTCTTGTGAAGTGTTAAATTTCTGTCTGCATTGTTTGTGAATCATTTTCAGATTCAGATGCTCCAATTTTCTGAATGCTGACTTCTTAATTGTCTGATGGTCTCTTTGTGAACTTGAACTCTTATTTCTACCTTTTAGATCAGCCATGGACTGATTGGGGTTTTTGCTGCACTGCTCTTATATATGTCCTCTCAGTGATGCTGATAGCTTTTTAATTTTGTGCGTCCTGGGACATACATATTTGCTTTGAATGGAAAATTTATGGGTCCAAACTAAAGTTTCTTAATAGATTGTAGGGTTTTTATTTATGATCTGGAGAAACAATTAAAGACACCTAACTCCTACCTTATAACTTATCCTGTGTCATTCATTTCTAAGAAACTATTGAAATGTATTTACAGTTAGCTTGAAATGGTGAGGGAAGAAAAACACTGGGACGCCTGGATATGATTTTACTGCATCCTTTTAGATTTATATGTGTCAGGGATGCAGGATGTGTACCTATCAGGCATCTTGTATCTACCACCTTTGTTCTTAGCTCCATAACTATCTGGATCACACAAATTTTTTCACAACTCTTTTTTTCTTGCTCAGCTATTGTGATAGGCAAGGATTCCAAAGTTCAATCATCCTGCCATGTTTTAAATCAAACAGCTTTGTTGTTTTTTTTCCTCCATACTATGTAAACTTGACATCATTATTACCAACAACAGAAACTGATAAATATCACATGAATTGTCAATGGGTTTAAAGGCAATCAAAAAAATTTTATGATTAAAATTTGTTAAAACTTGTTTTATCATCACTGATTAACTCTTTACTATCAGACAGTGTTTCTAAAATAACCAAGCTGAAAAATTACAAATATTAATTAACTTTTTCCAGACATTGACAACCTAGAAATTATGTAATTATCTCAATCATAGGCATGTCCTTATTCATATTGTTCATCAGATCTCATAATTTTTCAAACTTTTTAGTTTCTTGAAATATTAAATCTCAGCAGATCATTTTAAATTTTTTCATATGGAAAGATGAAATGAATATCATTTTAATGGTCTTTAAAAAATGAATGATTTGAGTAAAATGTTACCTCTCTAAATAATAAAAATCTTGATAGAGAATTTGCTTTAAAAATATTAAAGCTTGGATAATCATAGTAATTATTATTTAAATGTAGATTTCTAATATCCATTATAAAGAAGAAGAAAAAAAAAATAAAAACAATACACATTATATAAGTTCAGTGATTATAGAAAGTTTTACAAGATTATATTAAGCTTAACATAGGAAATAAACTTTGAATATTCACACTGAAAAAAGTAATTATTTACTAGCAATAATATTAGTCATATTTAGGTGTTTGTTTTGTAAGGGCTACAGAAGCCAGTTAGTTTGCCATTTCTCTAAAAGAAAAAAAAATGGCAAATGATATTTCTTATTTATGGTAATTTCTTCAGAGATTTTCTTAGTAGCCCTTAAATTATTTTTTTAAATAGAATATAAAGGATTTTTAATTTAACTCTACAGATAAATAAATCTAATATTTTTGCTTTAAGAAACAAATTTTTGTATGCGAATGTCTGTTAATGCCATTTCTTGTAAGAAATTAATATTTTTTATTTTTTTATTTTTTCTTTAGTTTCGAAATCAGTATGACAATGATGTTACCGTATGGAGTCCTCAGGTGAATATGACAAAATTATAAAATCATCTTTTTTAATATCTCAGATTTATACTGAAATATGAAAATCAATATTTATCTAAATAGATATAATTTTTTATGTCTATTTTGTGATTAATTATATTTAAATGTTTTAACTTATTTTTTGTCTCCACTTGTAGATGTGTTATTGTAACACTTTTATTTCTCACAGGGTCGTATTCATCAGATTGAATATGCTATGGAAGCTGTGAAACAAGGTTCAGCAACTGTAGGATTGAAATCAAAGACTCATGCTATCCTAGTTGCATTGAAGGTATATCTTTTTCTTTAATTTTATTATGAAATATTATGTATATATTCATTTTTTAGAATAACTGTCATCCGAATTAGAAATTAAGAGACTTTAGGAATTATAAATAAATGCTATATATTGTGTGTATGTATTTTGTTAATTATATTTATAACATCTCTTCTATGCACCGGTAATGCCCAACATCAGTGTACTATTTGTAATAAGTAGAACATAAGATTCTTGTAACTGGTATAAGTTTCTTTTTTTATTCAGTTTGTTAAAATCTAATTTTGTATTATGTCATAATGACAACAGTTAAGCATTCACTTCTTAATATTTGATAAATATGGATAACCACAGGACAATACTTCATATTATCCATAATTGTAAAAATATGTTTCTAACATTAAAAGATTCATTATATGACTAGGAACAGCAGTGTTTATATATTACTGTGTATAATACACAGTAATATATAAACACTGCTGTTCCTAGTCATATAATGAATCTTTTAATGTTAGAAACATATTTTTACAATTATGGATAATATGAAGTATTGTCCTGTGGTTATCCATATTTATCAAATATTAAGAAGTGAATGCTTAATTTAATTTAAAATACTCCATATAGAAAAATGTTATACTTTAAGCATATTTTTATAGCACCAGTACAAATGATATAATTTATAAGTATGTATACTATTTTAATCATATGTAATTTTTTTTTGCATGTTTGATAATTTAACTTTTATATATATATTTAGAGAGCTCCATCAGAGCTGTCTGCTCATCAGAAAAAGATAATACCGATTGATGATCATGTTGGTATATCAATTGCTGGACTTACTGCGGATGCTCGATTGCTCAGGTAAAGTATTTATTAAATGAGTCAAAAATTTACTCTTTAAATTTAACCAGTAAATTAGATTTGTAAAACATTTGTATCATAGAAAGTTTTTTGCTATTTTCTGCAAATGTCAGTGCAAAATTATAAACTTTTGGCTATTTAGATTTTTAATTATTTAAAAATTGTTTTTATATAATTCGAATTTATCAGTGATGATAATGAATTTAGTCATTAAAATGTGATTGGTTTGTTGGGACAGAATTAATTTTCCTTCATTATCACCAAGATAACAAATCAGTTTCTATCCAAAGATTTTTTTCTTTTTTCAATTGTAATTATCAGTTTAAAATAAAGCGAGAATTCCTCAAAGCTTTAGCAATGTCAGTACTACTGTATGGCTGGACTCTAACAAAGAGAAAAAGCTAGTGGGAACTTCACAGGGATGCTGCATGCTATCTTTAACAAATCCTGGAAGCAGCACCCCACAATAAAGCAGCTGTACGGCCACTTGTCCTCTGTCACACAAACCATCCAAGTAAGATAAACAAGTTATGCTGGATACTGCTGGAGAAGAAAGTACAAATTCATAAAGTGTTCTGTAGACACCTACACATGGACACACTAGTGTAGGCCGACCAGCAAAAAACCTACATCAATCAACTCTGTGCAGATTCTGGATGCTGTACAGAAGACCTGCCATGAGTGATGAACAATAGAGTGGAGGTTTTAGATATCTGTGTTGTCAGTGTGACCTAATGATGATGAGTTCAATTGTAGCATGTACTAATATCCCAAATATAATGCACTGTAAATATTTGAATCAGCTTATATACATTGTGTGTTCTTTGTTGAAATCATAATCTAAAGTAAATGTAACATGTATTTGATTATCTAAAAAAAATTCTGTTAGTTTGTATGAGGAGTGTTTACTTTTAATTAGCTTCATTAATGAACATGTCTTTAAACTGTATTGTATTAAACTGTCATATCAATATGCATTTTTTTTTTTAAATTGTCAAAATTAGCATGTTTTACTCATTTCTTCTAAGATTGAAGGTAGATTAAAATAGGCAACAGTTTGGGCATATAAGGGTTGGTTTAGCTCAGTCAGTAGAGCATCCAGCTCGGAACCACACAGTTCCGGGTTCAATACTGGTCCTCACCAATTCAGCGCATGAGTAGCTCAGGGAACTGTACGGTAAAGTGGGGGGTTGGTGGTAAATGTGGCACTCCACCTCAGATGCAAAAACAATCTCCTTGGTCTAGCGCTAGTGAAAAGGGGATACACTCCCTCGCTGTCTGGCTGATACTGACAATAGGCCACTTTGTCAACTTTACTTATCCTCTCTCTCTCTCTCTCTTTCTAATCATAAGAAAGGTAAAAACATAAGCATAAAATAGATTTTTTGTGTTTATGCAAAAGGTCTTGTGAATAATGACATTTGTTAAAAATATTTTATAAAGTTTTATGCTGGAGATTTTGTGTTAAATACTGCTTCAAGATTGGTTAGAACATTTGCACTTGAAGACATTTTAGAATAATCAGTGTTATACACTGTGATAATATGCCTAGAAAAATAATCCCTTAAAAGTTATCTCCCTTAGTAACCTATATTAGAGTTACCTCCCTTAGGGGTTCTATTTTATCAACAGGGACAAAAGCCTAAAATCACCGTCTATTTCCACTTCCCTGACCTCTGCGCGTAATTCCTTCCTTTTCAAATCAGTTGCCGTTCAGAACAGACATCTTCGTCTCTCTCTCTCTACCCAGCTTAGTTTCTATGAGGACTTAAGCTTTTTACACTTTTGTGTAATGAATAAACTTGTCTTTTGTACCCACGGTATTTGTCAGTATCTTCATTATTTGGGAGAGTTAAACTACACGCAACAAAACGCAGCTGCGACGCCTTGGAAAGGATAGAGCTGTATGCTGGAGGTGTGATAATGTTATTAGGGGATAACCAACATAAAAAAATCAAGTGTTGAATCATTTGAATCTCTTAGGTTATGTTAGTTTAATGTGTGGCATTAAGTAAGAGGGGGTCCCTAGATTGTATTACTATGGGAAATTCATTATTTAAACATGATAAAAATATTGTTTTTTAAAGAAATTGTAATGGGTGATAAAAAGCGTATACTTTATAACAACATTGATCATAATATTGTCAGAGTAAACAAAATCAATCCTCATTAACCCTAGAAAAAGAAACTGATCTTCAATCAAAGGTGATGCTGTGTATATGGTAGAAATATGGCAATTCCTCTTATAAGCAACTTCTGAAGAAAGAAATGATTAGTATTATTTGTACTATTGTTCTCATCTTTATCTGTACAATGTTTCAGCCAGTGTGCCCTCTGGCCTTCTTCAGGTATTTCTTTCCGGACTTGGGAACTTTCTTTTCAAACTCAAGAACCTTCTTGTCGTAATCTGAAGCCATCACAGAACTTTGAACCCAACCCTTTATTCAATCAACGAAAATGATTGATTTGAACAAGTACTGTACCCAATTGAAGGCAACAATTGATGAAATGTTGTAATATTTCATCTGGGTAGCACTAGGCCACATGTTTCTTTGGTGACCAGGCCAAATTTGTTATGCATTAACCAAGGAGTTTTAATTCATCTATTCAGTATTAATATTGCACCTTTGGATTCCAATTTATTTTAATCTTTATAGGATTTTCTTCCTGAAAAAAATTGCAGTTCCCTGAAAAGTTATAAAATGTATCTAGAATACTTTAGAGAGATTTCTAGAAGGTTGAAATTATGAAGTTGGCTGAATGATGGCAAAAGATAGTGAAATGTATATGAGAGAAACTTTTAATGAAAAACTGAAAATCTTTTTAATCAGTTGACATTCATTATTGCTTTTAGATGGTTCAGGGATAATTCATTCTCTGGCCATTACCTTTATTGTATTTCAGTTAATGACTGCTGTTGATACACAGTTTAACATATAATTATTTCATTTTGTAAAATATCATTTGTCTATCAAACTATTTCCTGATTTCATTTTTGTTTTCTTTTTACAATTGGTATTATGTATTTTCAATCACTTTGGTTTTTGTTTTATTATTTTTTATTTTTTATTTAAAATCTTCATTTTTTATTTTTTTTAGCAATTTCATGCGAACAGAGTGCTTGAATTCTCGATATGCATATGATCAACCATTACCAGTATCTCGACTTGTTGCAATGATTGGAAACAGTATCCTTTTTGAACGGAAATGCTTATGAAACCTCATTATTTTTCTCAAACAAGAGCCAATAGAGAGAACCTATTAAAAGTCATAGATAATGATAATTAAAGAAGGTATAAGTTTGTATAATTTATGCTTTCAAATTGAATTTAAGATGTTGATTTTTTTTATCAATTGCAGGGAGTTGGATTAATATTGTAATATGAAACTTTTATCTTGATTATAATGAAAATAGAATTTGTGCAAAAGTATAGATTTTGGCTGTCCAAATTATCTTGTTTTATTAGGACAGTTTTTTTATTTTTTATTATTAAAATCAAATTAAAGTGTATTTGACTTTACTTCATATTATAGGAACTCACACATGAACAATATTTACTTGTTAACTTCAAAATTTAAAAGGATCTAAAACCTTTTGTATTCTGTATTTTTAATGAAGATATTTTAGATTTTTAATGAAATCAATGAAAAAAATGTTAGCCACCATACCAATAAGAATTAACAATTTTTATAAATTAATTTTTAAAAAACCCAACTGTGACCCATAACAATAAGAATTTACATACTGAACTTTTTTTTTGTTTTTAATGTTTGTCTTATCAGGAAAATAAGCAAATAACAGCCACCAGTCAACTACTATAAAATCTAACATGACTAGCTCATAAGAGATATTTTATGATTATGCAATCATATTAATTTCAATAATTTAGGTTTAAGTTTTCAAATATTGTAAGTTTTCTAGTGGAAAATATTTTCCTTGTTAAATTTATTGATTTTTTTAAAATAAATCATACAAGGTTAAATGCTACTTAACGGACCTAAATTCCACCATCGTATGTTTCCCCAACGAAAGAAAAAAATACTAAAAATCAAGGAGTTAACTAAATTTAATGAAATTTTCAGTGTTGATATATTAATGAATAAACAATATAATGCACCAGTTATTTTATTTAAAAACTCTTACATTTTTTCAGGTCAATTAACTTTGAACCACGTATCTTTGAGGCGTAACACAGATTCACAAACATACGTGGTTCAAAGTTAATTGACCTGAAAAAATGTAAGAGTTTTCAAATAAGATAACTGATGCATTATATTGTTTATTCATTGATATATCAACACTGAAAATTTCATTCAATTCGGTTAATTCCTTGATATTTAGTTGTTTTTTCGGTGGGGTGACATACGATGGTGGAAAATATGTCCGTTAAGTAGGATTTAACCGAATACAAATTAGAATTTAATAATGGATAAATTTCTTTTAAATGTTTTGTGAAGTGAAAGCTTAAAATATGAAGAATCAGTAAACAATGTGAAATTATTAGTGTGAAGTGACTACAGAAAGCAACCACTGTAATCAATTTCTTCAACTGCAAAAATCCCCTGACACAGTCTTTTGCCTTCGACACTATCACAGTCTTGCTCAATCTGTCAAAAGTTCACTCGTTCAAACACATGTCACTCTTCACATTAAGATCAAAACACAACTGTCCATGGTAACTGCCCTCCCAAGATCTTACATCAGGGCTAATCACACTCAGCGCTACACAACCCGTGCGGAATTTGAATATTCAACGGGGGTGATAGTAGTCTGCCTATGAGCCACTGCTCGCGATAAGGAGGCTGAGAGTTCAATATCTGTAGCCACTCACTACTTCCCCCTCGTGCAGGCCAGTCATATACGGACGTGCTTAATTCTTGAAGGTAGGAATCTTCTAGTCCACACAATGTATCATCCAAAATAACTTTTTATTGAAGAAAAAGATGTAATTGATAAATGGATATGAATAATGGGACAAGATGATTCTTTTTGTAAATTAAGATATTTTCTTTAATAACTTAAGCTCATAAGTTTTTGATGCAATATAAAGCATTTTCATTTTAAAAAATAAATTTGTGATTTAAAAGATAAAAAATCTGTTTCAGTATCTATTTGTAATCTCTTTAGATATCTATAAGAAGCACAGATACATATTGAATCATATTGAAAAGATATTTGGTACAAAATGACTAGCTAGTTTTTTGGCAAGTTCCAATTTTGGTTGAGACTATGCTGACATCAGTAAATATTTGGACTTGTATAAAGTGATACATAATAACAATGTAATTTTCAAAAAATCTTTTGTGTAAGGTCCTTAACATTTTTAGAATCTCAAATCCCTACACAGCGATATGGCCGAAGACCCTTTGGTGTTGGTTTGTTGGTTGCTGGATATGATGTAAGTAATGAAATTGACATATTTCTATATTTGAAATATTCATGAATTAATAATGATTTTTGACATAAGAGTTTATATCAGTATGCACATTATTGAAAAGTTGTCGTTATTGTGCTTAATTATTAAAATAAGTCTAATTATAATTTAATTGTTTAACCGTGCATCATTTTCCTTGTCTAATTGATGATTTAGTTTCAATAATATTGTAGTTGTAAAATTGTTATATAATTTATTTTAAAATTCTTTAATTCTGTGTTTTAGGCTACTTGACTAAATATTCACTAATATTGTTTGCTTATGTTTTTGCTATTCTCTCACACACACACACAAACACACACACACACACATATATATGCATGTATAGACTTTTGACATAACATTTTTAAATTTGTTGGTAAATTTGAATATCTACTTTGAAATTTGTCAACAGAATATTTTGTTTACACAATGTGAACAAGAAAAGGAACCTGGTTTTAAAATGCTTCCTAAAATTAACTAGTCACCTGGAAAATGATTCAAAGAAAATTAGTTAATTTAATGTTTAATTAATTGGATTGTAAAAAATTTACTTTTTACTTAGATACATTTTTTACAAGGTTGTATGCTTTCCTGTCAATATAAGTCAAAGGTAAAATCCTTGTTACAATCCCCCACCACCACCACTGCACATCATAAACATGGACAGTATTAAACTAAGTTAAAAAAAAAAAAAAAGGTAAACTCTTTAAAATTTTGAAAGTCCAGCAAAGGTTGGAATAACAGTTTAATTTAAAAAGAGAAGAAAAGACGTTATCAGTGCAACACTAGAAGAAATACTTGTGAATTAATAAAATGAAACTAAACAATGACAATTATCCAAATTTATTTCTCTAGCTTTCATTGATCTTAAATGCACAATAGCTGTACAAATAATGAACATTTCAATATTTTAATAAATATCCTTCTCACAAAACGAACTACAATTTTTGCTTAGTAAAATACAGTTTTATATAACTTTCAAAAGTTTTCCAAATTTTTTTTTTTTTTTTTTTTTTTTTTTTACATCTAAAGCTTTTAATGAAAAATGAATTAAGATAAAAATCTTTTCAATATTATTTTTCCCCAAAACCAAAAGGCTTTATATTTCATTAAAATAAACAACTAAAAACTTTGTGACATAATAAAAAAAATTATGTTTTTATGGGCCATCCTTTAGCCTTCAAGCAAAACTTTTATACAAATTCCAGGCATTTTCTCTTGGAAGTCTACGTGCCAACTTTGGTAGTGCTATTTTGAAGTTCTCTTTCTTAATTTTACATTTTAGAAACAAATGTTTTTCTCTTCTGTGTATATGTATGAGTGAAAACTCCATTGAAGTTATCAATGAATTTTCATGAAAGTTTTTTTAATTTTATTTTTTATTTTCTCCCCACTTGTAGGATATGGGACCTCATATTTACCAAACTTGTCCTTCAGCAAACTATTATGATTGCAAATGTATGGCCATTGGTGCAAGGTCTCAATCTGCTCGAACATGTCTTGAAAAAAACCTAGATAAGTTTTATGATTGTAAGTACTCCATATTTTTTAAATTTCACTTTATAATTCTTGATCAAACATTTTTCAGTTCAATAATAGCTTTATATTGTTTACTAAAAAAGTAATGATTAGTAAGGTGATATATTCATATAAGACATATTCTCAGATTATGGAATGTAAGTTCAAGTCTTGTCTAAGTATATTTCTTTATTTCTTATTTCTGCTACTTATTGGTGTCCACCAGAAGTTTTGTAAAAGGTTTCTTGCTAATTTTATTCATTTTTTTTTTTCTCTATTTCTTTTTTTCTATTCACTGACTTGAGCAGTAAATGCTTACAACTCATTTTTTTAGTTTATCTTCTTTGTGTACATTAGATTTTTATTTAATTACATTAGCACAATCATTTAAATTTCAAAATGATAAAAGTTGTTGTGGTAGAGAACTCCTGAAATCATCAATAACATTTCTGTTATTTTTATTTCCATTAAGAGTTTTGATTTCTATGCAGAATTTGTTACCATTGAAATAATAGACACAAAATATAAGATTTGTGAACAATTCTAAAACCACTTTTACAGGTAGTGTCAATGAACTCATAAGATATGGTTTGAGGGCTTTGCGAGATACATTACCTCAAGATGTGGAATTAACTACAAAGGTAAGTTTCAGCAATTAATATTTAAAATCATGTTTATTTTCATTAACACAAATATTTACTTTCAAAATAATGAAGACATCTTCATTCATTTTCATTTTTCTCTATTTTTAAATATTATTTGTATTAAAAACAATGTTTATCTCTGCACATAAGATTGATTAATTGAGCATTGATTTAAATCAAATTTTCCCAAATTTCATATCTAAGCTTTTTCTCTTTTCGATTTTTGTTAAAAATGGGTGACTTATAAGCAGCCTTTTAGATTATAAGTATAATTATGTCATTTACAAATGAATAATGACTTATTGTCAGTATCAGCCAAACAGCAAGGGAGTCTGTCCCCTTTCCCCTTTTTGCTTGTGTTAGAAGAGAGATTATTTTTGCTGAGCTTGAGAACCACACCAAATTGTTCTATTTTAATTCTATACTAATTAACTGGAATGTACTTTATTGAAAAAAATATTCATTAGAATTGAATTTTTTAAAATTTCTAGTGTAAAATGAAATTTAAACAAAATAAGTTAAAAGTCTGATTTTTTATATTAAATGACCTCTTTCATTTTGTAAATTATTTTTATCAGTTGACTAAGATTTCTTTTCTTTTTCTTTTTTTCAGAACTGTTCATTATCCATTGTTGGTCCTGAAACCAAGTTTACTATTTATGACAATGAAGCTGTTGCTGAATTTGTATCCTTTATTAAAAAAAAACAAAAAAAAAAAAACAACAACTGCATGCTATCAAAATTTTATGTTTTTTCTTTATCCGTACTAGCAAGAATATGCACCCTCCAGGCATAAGTATTTAAGTTTTAATGTAATAGAATATGTTAATTTGAAAGACTAACAAAATTAAATAAGGACACATATATTAGTATTACACTTATTTTAATTATGCTTTAATTGGTTTCTATATAAAATTATTCATTGAATTGATTTTAATACGTTGGAGATAACAATATTTGAGATCAATAACACCAAGTAATTATTTATTAAACTCGGTTTTGTGCAAATTAACCACACCATATATTATGTAAAGCTTTATTTCTTAGTGATATATAAGACACATTGCAGAATTTTAAACATACTAAAACATAGGCTGTTTTGAGGTAAATCTAACTCGGAATTTCATAAAGATTGTTAATGAATAAGATATGTTCTATGTATTAATGATTTTGACTTTTATAAATTAAATACTCATTGATAAACTTACGCATTTTCCGAGGGTATTATGACATGAGAAGTGACATAGTTTTGGTTACAGGCAAACAAAAAATCTCCATTATAATAAAATTTATCTGATCTTAATTAACCTAAATGTTACCCTCATTTCATTTTCTTAAAATTCTGTTTGTTACATGCATAGATTATCTGCAAAATGTGAATGTCCAGAGATTTTTTGCAGAAGATCCAAAAATACACATGAATATTCATTTTTGAATTTCAAAAATAAATGTTGATATATATTTTCTGAATTTGTTGTTCTGTTTATTTTTCAATGAATTGAAAAATAAACATGCAAATGAGCAGAATAATATGAATATCTTATACAGTAATATTACTATTAATGTCAATTTGTTCAAATAATTTAAAACACTTATTAAAAATGAATTAAAAAAACAAAACAATTGAATCTTGTCAGTAATTATCCTTGACTTGTGTTTAGTTAGAATTGATTGAAAAAGATGAACGTTCACGAGGTCCTCCAGTAGCCACTGAGGTAATGTCTTAACCATATTTAATTTGTTAATATTTTTTAGACTTGTGTTTTGGTTATTAACAAAATAATTAATTTGAATAAATTTTCTTAGAATGTTATTCTGATGAATATGGGAGTAAAATGAGGAAATTAATCTGACAGTATGTGGAGAAATGTAGAACAAACACGGGAATATGTCACACCTTTTTCAATATCTTGTGGCTTTTCAACTTCCTGTGTTCCAATCACATTTTGATTTTTACTCTCGCATGTACCAATCACGTCATTAACATTCAATTATGAACGCTAATCAACAAATGGTTACAAACCTTTTCTACATATTTTCCAAACTCAACATATTCAAAACATCCATCTTTTTAACTACATAAATCTTTTTTCTCCTTGACTAGTTTCCTATTGTCCTAAGGAAGGTTTCTTGATAAACCGAAATATGCGAACATTGACACTACAATTAATAAATTTCCATCCATTGTAACATCCTGTGTTTGTTCTACATTTCTCCACATCTGATTAATATATAAATATTAGATTAAGAGGAAAGTTTTTTTTTTTTAATGGAGTTTAATAATAAGCACCCACATTTTCTCAGTTGTTTCTTTTTTTAAAGTTTGTTATTTAATAATCCAGAGATTAAGATTATACCAAAAAAAAAGAAATTGTTTTAAGGGGTTCAATTTGCATGTTTATGCTAAAATAATCCTTGATTTTATGTCTGGTGTTTTCCTTTCAAATTGTTAAAATGTATCAATTTAACAGTGAAAATTTAGAAATGTTAAATGAGAAAATATAATTTTTTAAAGACAAGAATTAGAATTGGCAATAAAAATGTGATTCAACAAAATCAATTAAAATCAAAGTAAACTGAAATGAAATTCTTACTCTTGTAAATATTTCACTAAAATTTTTTATAACCAACTTTGATGATTATATTTATTCACTCTAACACATGAAATTTTAAAGATACCTTTTTCTGTATAAAAGTTTTAGTCAGTTTTATTCATCAATTTACTTGAGTAGTTTATGTCAATGCTTATCTTCAGAATATTTTGTTTATATCACTTTTTATATTGTGCAAAAAGTACATTCAATAAAACTTTTATGATTGATATATTAAAACATTATAGTTTTCCTACAATAGAATATTATCATTTTGCAATTCAGTGTTAATCAAATAAAGTCTGATGTCTTTTCCCAGCTCTTGTTTTTTTTTGGGGGGGGTTCTTCGTTTTATAGATTTAATTTATTAATATGTATGACTCATTCATTGGAAAATTCCATATAATATATAATATAATATATATATATATATATATATATATATATATATATATATATTATATAATCTTTTTATTTTGTTTATTAATAAATAATTTCTACTTTTCTATTGCAGACTCCCATGGAACAGGAAGATCAGGCTGAACCAGTTGTCCCTCCAACTACAGAAGGCGGACCACACCCAGTTGTAGCTATGGAACCTGAATAAATGGATATTGTGAAAGAATTTCTTCTTCATATCTTTCATGGCAGTGTTCTGTTTAAAACCTTGTAAACTTTTAGGGAAAATCTCATGAATTCTGCTTCAAACATTTAAGATACAAAAAAAATAATAAATGCTTCAAACTTTCATTTGTTTGTTTTTTTTAAATGTTTTAATTTATCTTGAATAACTACATATTTTCTTTTTTCAAAGCAATCTCTCTCTCTCTCTCTCTCTCTCTCTCTCTCTCTCTCTCGTTAATTAATAATTTACACCTAACTGTGATAAATAATAAATGTTATTATAAAAGGTAAATCCATGTGACGAGATTTGTCAAATATTTTTCATATTAGAATTCTATGTAGGTATTTGCTTCTCAAGCTTGAAAAACTATTTATAAACCCAATTACTAATGCTGAATTAAATTTGAATAATTATTTTAGTAAGAATTTTTTTTTTTTTTTTTAATTTGGAAATTTAAGCTTTTTTACAATTAGTTACATCTTCTAGCAACCTTACTTCCTACTGATTGTTTGTTAGGACTCTCTCTTGATGAAAACACACTCATATATAACCATTAAAATAGAAAAGCCATCATTTATATAATTGCACGATTGTTGACAAATCTCCTCAAAATTTGTCAGAATGCATATCTATTTTTGTTTGTGAAAGCCTTTGTGAGGTCAACAAAAAAACTTGATAGAGAGGTAAGCATTATTCTATGCATTTCTCTTGTAACTGTAGTAGTAAAAAAAAAAGATGAACCCTATATTGAACCAAACATTCTAATTCAAGACACTAGATTTCATGATGTGTACTCTTTTGTACATTTCAGTAGTTCTCTTTCCAAACAAGAATATTGAAGAAAAAAAATACATCAATGCATTCTTCACTGATTTGCATTAGTGACAGGAAACAATTTTCAGTTACATTAGATAAACTAGCAAGAATATGTGCCCTCCAGGCATAAGTTTTAATGTAATGAAATATATTAAATTAGGAAAATTGACAAAATTAAATAAGACCACATAAAAAGTATTTTAATTGGTTTCTATATAAAAATCATTCATAGAATTGATTTTAATGTTAGAATAAAACTATTAGAGATCAATAACACCAAGTAATTATATAATAAACCCAGTTTAGGTAAAGCTTTATTTCTTAGTGCAGGATTTTGCAGGGTATTGTGACATAGTTTTGGTTACAGACACCAAATCTCTATTATAACAAGATTTAATTAAATTTCAACCATTGCCATCGCTTTTTTTATTATTATTATAGCCTTATTTGAAGATCTGTTTAGCCTTCGTAACTCTATTTCTACATACAGAAGTTTGATGGTAATCAAGAGATAATATTTTTGTGGGAATATTTAAAGTGCAGAAAATAAATTTGCATATGTTATCAATCATAAATTTTCCATTAACTGACAGATTAACATGAATTGCAAGAGTTGTGAATATTCTGAAGATCAGAGATAAAATGGTTCACTAATATCAAGTAAATTGCAATACTGGCTCTCAGCTTTAGAGAGAAAAAAATTATTTTGACCATTTCTGATTCTTAGGAATTTCTTTCAAGAATCTGATTTAGAGGTTGTATTCTAAACTGACAGCAACTTCCTGTAAAAGGGTTAATATTGTAACATAATTATTATAGTCAACGGGGAATTCGGGAATTGAAAGAAGAAAAACAGTAATCGTATTTCTGGAGAAAGAGAAGAAAACCCATATGGGTTTTGCATAATAGTACCTAACATGATTTACAAGTAATTTGACCGTACCCCCCCCCCTCTCTCTCTCTCTCTCTCTATCTATCTATCTATCTATCTATCTTTCCTTCTCTCTGAACCCATGAGCCTAGAAAGAAATAAACAGCCCTTGTGACTATGCGACTTGAGTATTTTGTTTCTGAACTAACGAGTACTACTACTAAACGACAACTACTACAACTCAAACTTGGCCCTATGCAACAATATGTCACAAGGTCAAACACTGTCAATTGTGGGATTGCATTTAGAAGATTGTTTTTCTCATGGACAATTGTGGGTTCCTCCAGATCTTTTTTTTTATATTTATGCACCTGATACAAAGAATGTGGCATACACTAAAGTACTGAGATATAATGTACTGTAATTGTTTTCACTCTTATTGTTTAACATGTAAGAAAAAAAATACAAGGGTGAGTCAAAAAGTAATGCCATTTTGTTTAGGACGGGTATAATTACCAACACAGGAACATGTATCATACATCAAAATGAAGCTGGTCCTCTGTGGATCACATACTTACTTCTCCACATAGTCACCATTTCTCCCAATAGCAATGTTCCACCTTCAAATGAGAGCATGTATCCCTGCCACATAAAATTCTGTTGACTGTTCTTTGAGTCACTGCCTCATTCGGGTGGACAATTTTACCGCATCCTCCATACTCCGCAGATTTAGCGCCTTCAGACTGTCATCTCTTTAGCCCCATGAAAGAGGATTTGAGAGGCAAACATTATTCCAGTGACGGGGAAGTGAAATCTGTTGTGAAAAAGTGGCTCAATGAACAGTCAGAATTTTACAGGGCAGGAATACATGTTCTCATTCTAAGGTGGAACATTGCTATTGAGAGAAACGGTGGCTCTGTGGAGAAGTAGGGATGTGATCCACAGAAGACCAGCTTCATTTTGATGTATGGTACATGTTTCTGCTTTTGATGAAACTGAAGATAACAGGAAATATATTTGTGACAGTTTCTTGGATTATACATGGTTGTAATTTGTGATGCAGAAAGGACTTATGAGCTTCCAGGCGTTTTTGCAGTGCATCAAGCCTTTTGTGACGTTGAGGCGGGTAATTTTAGCAGGAGATTGGAACGACGTCCTTGATCCAAAGATAGACGTGGGTGGGGAGGTAGACAGGATACTAACAATTTGGATGCAAAATACTTTCAAAAGTTTGTCGATAGATTCTATCTCGTTGACAGATTTCGAGAGGGGCATCCAAATCAGGTAGAATTGACTTGGACCAGTAGGCGGCGCCTTTGGTCAGCTCTGGCTATCTCGACCGAGTGTTAGGAGAGTCGACCTAGAACTATTTGGGGGTCCAAGTTTTGAGTCGTTTCAAAATTATGATCCAAGATTTGTCTGGGTCACAAATTTGAAAGCACTAAGGTTAGCACACCTAGTCACTGGAAATTCAACACTTTGGATGAGAAGGATTTTTAGAACTAGCTAGAACTAATATTAAAGCAGGAACTGACGAGGGCTATGATTAGAAATAGTTGGTGGGCTAAACAACTTAATAGTAGAATTAGATCATTTGCTGCCGACTCCCATAAAAAAAAAGCCTTTGTGACCTGATTTCTTGGTTTGAAATTAGAAAAAGAAAAGAAAAGAAAAACGGAAATTTAAAGCTTGAGTCGGAGTAAGGTCAAAACAGATGGTAGCAATGATAAGGGCACACAATGTGTTTGAAATGTCCGTATCGAAAGTAAGATCTCAAGTGGGTCAGAAGACCTCCCAGAAGCAAGTCCACTTGTTGGAGACAGCCTTTTGGTGTAGCCAGACTGAAGTCGCACGGAGAAAAGATAATCGGGAAGTTGGTTGACCTTGATTATCTTGGGCCCTTGAAGAAAATTTTTTATTGTTTTCCTTTTCCACTTAAGAAAAAAGATAAACTCTTTGTTTTATAGATGACCAGAAGAAATGAATTAAAGAAAATCAAATGTATTTAAAACCACTCAAGTAACCGGAAGAGATAGCACTTAGATTAGTGAGCGGAAGTGAGTTCGATTGGCTGGTTAGAACTAAAGGAGGGCAGCATCCTTGATAAAGTGGGAGGTCCAGAGAAAATTTCTGTTATCTCTAGAAATCAGAATGTCCGGTTGAGATATTATTTAACTGAGGCGTTTTTGACGAAAAATCAGATGAAGCCAAACGGGCTTGAGAGACGAAGCTAAGAAAGCTTGATGTGTAGATGAAGACGAGACGAAGCCAAACGTGCTCAGAGATTAGCTGACTGGGCTAGTAGAGAAGATTAACGCAAATACTGAGGGCCGACAAACTGACTTCAGCTAAGACCATTGAAAACTTAGTCAACTTTATGAACTGTTTTGAACAATACATTGCAGAGCTCTGATCGTATTCCGACCAGAAGTTATTCATTACAGGTCCTTCGCTCCCACAACCTTGAGAAATAATTGTTTGTATTCTTTTGTTTGAATATAAATGTTGTTGAGTTTTTTAAAAAAGGAAAAGAGTCGTTTTTTATCTGACCACTAGACCGCCGTTAACCTTGGAAATCAGTTTCTATAGCAGATTTCTAGTTGTTTGAGATCTGAACACAACGTGGGCATTCGGCTAGACTTTCGGCAAATATAGAGACTCTGCAATCCATGGTTGATGCAGAAAATCCGATCTTGACGGCCAATTTTGGAAATTCCGTGAGCCCTTTAGCCCAGTAGCGACCGACAGGTTATACCTCAACCTAGATTGATGAGCAACGCAAAAGGCAATAGAAGCTAGATTAGATAGCTTGGTCAAGGCGGGAGATAGTGTAGAATCTAACTGGCTTTTACACAAAACAAAGTATCAAGCTCTAGTAGTTGGGGTGGTAATCTGAACATTAGTTACATAAATGAGAGTAACTTCCCCTTGTTTGTTTCACTTTGAGGAACCCATTTGTTTTGGTAGGCCATTTTCATTTCACCATAAATCTACTCTGAAAATACGTATTTGTTCGAATCAAGACAACTGCATGTTTTAACACGAAAATGTAAAATGTGTTCTTAATAACAATTAAGTTCATTTCAAATAATGCGCAAGCACAATTAAGAACACATTTTATGATATTTTCGTGTTAAAACATGCAGTTGTATTGATTCAAACAAATTCGGATTTTCAGTCTAGATTTACAGTGAAAGGAAAATGGCCGACCAAAACAAATGGCTTCCTCAAAGTGAAACAAACAAGGGGAAGTTACTCTTATTTATGTAGCTAATGTTCAGATTACCGTTGGGGCTAGGTTGAAAAGTATGTATTGCAAGGCTACAAACATGGCTCAGAAGTTACAAGTTGAGGAACTTAGAGCTGCAACACAGTGAAATATCGTGAGTGTTACATTGTCGGACTATAAACGAAGATATTTGCAAGGAGTTTTGGGACTACTTTTTGAAGCTTTTTCCTAGGGAGCTCGGACTGAGTTATTCTTAGTTCGATGTCTATCTTGCCGACTTCCCCGGGGGGGGGGGGTTACATTACAGAGGACGAAATTTGGCAATCTCTGGAGTCAATTGTAACAGAAAAAATTCCAGAATTGAGGGTATTGGTTGCCGGCCATGGTATGGAACGGATGAGTATGTCTCGCTCCCAGATTTTTCTTTCTTTTCTTTCCTTTAGAACGGGCATGTTCATTTGAGCTCTGTAGCCCCCCCCCCCTTCTTTAGAGTCGGTCGAAGACAGAGATGAGTATAATTCATGGTTTTAAAAAAATTGAATATCCCTTATTATTGTTATTCTGATATTTCCATAAAGTTGGACTGAAACATGTTTTTTTAGTTAGATTTTGATGAAGGTCTTTTTTCGCCTCAATTATTTTGCAAAACATGGAGTGTCTTTATTAGATGAAAAAGGAGAAAGGGTTCTCAATTATAGTGCGAGGACTAGAATTGTCCATTTATTTGAAAAAAGAGAAAGAGTTTTCCAATTATGTGCAAGGTACAAGGTGTCCGTTTGTTCAAGAAAGAGAAACTTGTGTTAGAATGAATTTCTTAGCGACTGAGAAAAGAAAGAAGATAAGAAAGAAATAGGATTCATTCTGGGTCGAAAAGGACCAGGATATTCCTTTGCGAATGCCAACCCTTGTGCTCTACAAGAATTGTCTGGGCAAGGATCTGTAGAAGAAAATATGGAAGAAGGTTTTCTGTTGAATGAATTTCAAGACAAGAAGTAAGAACAGAAAAATATAGAAGGAAAGAAGAAACAAGAAAAGAAATAAGGGAAGAAGAAACTAGAAAAGAAAAAAAAGAAGAAATAAGAAACGAGTGTGAATCACGATCCCGGAACTTTAATTGTGGTGTGCATGAAAGGACTGACGAACTGTAAATTATGTTTAGAATAATTCTTTATTTTATTCCGACAAATACAACTGTGAAAACTTGTTAGCACCCTATAGGCTGGGGTTCAAAATTTATCTTTTTCTTAGTACTCTCTGTATGGGTTTTGACTGCCTAAAATGGTCATAATTACTTAAAGTGCATAAGTGGTTTGGGGTGTTTTATGGTTTAAAGTATTTGGATATTCTTGGCTGCGTGTTCTTAGGGTTTACCTTTTACCCCATCTCATTTGGTGTCGCACTGAAAAGAAGGAATTTAAAGAACGAAAAAGGAGAGAGACAAAGGCAGAAGGTGGCTTTATGACTTAGGCTTTATTGACCAGGTCATAGTCACCTGTGGCAAGGGGATATTATCGCGAATTTTTCCTCGTTCAGAAAAATGCGAACGTAAAACAAAATGGCGTCGTCATATGAAAAGGGGTAGGGAAAAAGGAAAAGAATGATGGTCTTATTTGATAAAGAAATAGAATCTTTATTCACACAAATTTCTCCACTAAAGGAGGCAAAAAGAAATACAAACAATTCAAACAAACTTGCATAAATTTCCCTATGCACGACTAAATAACAATTTAAGGGTCAGGTAACACAAATATAAAAAAAATGCTACATACAAAAGTGTATAAAAAACAGAAAGAAAAGACTTACTGTAGAAAGTGTTTAAACAATAAAATGACCCTTTAAAAATCTATTTCTCTCGCGCAGGAGAGACAAAAAGTTCCACAGAACTCACAGTTCTCTCAAAAATGTTCACGTTCCTTTTCGTTAAGGACTGAGGCTCCTGGCTTGGAAATAACTGCTGCTTTACTTGGACTTTCTCGTAAAGTCCAAGACTCTCGGAAGAAATATTGGGCTGGTCTTCTGCGCTAGTATCACTCTCTTTTCACTCGTTGTCGTCCGTTTTTAAGCATCTACGGGCTGGACACCCCAAAAACAATATTTATTCCGTGGTTTGAAGAATATACGAGGACACAGCGACCTTTTTCGCCAAAGGATATGAAGAACCGTTTCAGCCGTTCTGGGAATTTTGCTGGGTTGCAACAGCAATTAGCCACCTTTTCTCAATCAAGGTTCTTTTTTAAACCGGCCAATGTCCGTTCTGAAGCATCTGATGTGTTCGTCACTCAGTGCCCATGACGGGACAATCTGCTAGCTGCGTCCGCTCGCTTTGCTTCCCACTTCCAAAGAGGCCGATCTCGGCTCACACGTGATCAAAAGAAGTCCTGACAGGCGCCAATTCCAGGAGCCGCCGTCCTTCGCTTTCGCAGCAAAAAACGAAATGAAACAGAGAGACAGACCAAAAGGGAAAAAAGGCTATGAAAATTTCCTTTAAAAAATCAAATCAAAAATGACTAAAGTATATGTCAAAAAAAGAAAACGCGAATTTAAACGTATATGAAAATTTTATTTAAAAATCACAATAAAAACTTGATTAAAGATGACGTGTCTATTAAAGATATGTCCCATTTCTTAACCCGAACGCCTTGGGACTTTAAGGCGCCAGATTCCAGTGCCCTTCTGCTACGTCATCGATCCCCACTGTTAACGAGAAAACAGTCAGTGGTCGGTTCGGCTTAAACCTGTAAGGACCTGAATGAGTTAACTCCCTCAGACTGAATTGGTAAATAAGTTGCCACTCGCTTCCAGGAGCAAACCTTGAAATTCGACAAATTCAACTTGAAAGAATTATACTACAGAAATCATCTCAACTCAATTAGGGTTTGCAACTCAAAGACAGCTTCCCTAAAAGCAACCTCTAAAATTCATCACCTACAAAATATACGAAATTTCAACCCGCCTCTGCCGATAGGTTGGCGGGTCATTCTTCACTTCAAAGAACAATAAGGAAATTTGTAGCATACGCTACCTTATTGTAACACGAAATCTACATTCAAAGAACTCTCGACATTCAACTACGAAATCTACATTCAAAGAACTCTCGACCTTCAACTACGAAATCTACATTCAAAGAACTTACGACAAATGAACTTTGTTAACCGGACTCTGAGTTAAGTTCTCCGCAAATCACACCAAAATTTGCAAAAACTATCCTTAAATCTATCTTTCCCCTTTTTTTTGTTTATACATATTAAATTTGTTGTTAAATATATTTGTCTTGTCTTGTCTTGTCTTTTCATTCAGTGTCCGAACTTGAAAGTTGCGGTAATTCCCCCCACAAGTGAGAGTTAATCCTTTTACAGTTTTAATTCCCATATATTGCAAATTTTGTTTGTAACGTTCGGATACCTGTTTGAGAAGATGAGCGCAGCATTTTGTTAACTTGTCTGAGAGATAGTTGTTAGTTTTGTTAGAAATTAACTGGGAAGTCCCTTTAAACGCTAAAATGGAAGAAATTAGAATTCTGGTCGGTACTCGAAATAGTGCATGTCGACGCGTTTCACACATGCTATCGTTTATTGCGAGTAAACGCGGACTGACTGAACGACTGTTCGAGAAACTAGTATCAGAGGTAAATATCTGGATAGAAGAGGCCCTTAGATTAAATAAAAAAATTACATATCTTAAAAATATTAAAATAGAATGTGGTCTAGAAGATGACAGGTTCTGGGAAAGTCACTTCTTATTTACGACCACAAATAAAATAAAATCAATTAGAACTAGCCTGCAGCATAAGGTCGCAGATAGTTCTGCTAACGAAATAAAAATTAAACCGGGTACTTCGGACGAAATAAAAATTAAACCGAGTACGTCGGACGAAATAAAAAATGAAATTTTAGAAGTTACCTCTTCTAACGAAATAGAAATTTTAGAGGTTACCTCTTCTAAAGAAATTAAAAATTTTGGAAGATAGTTCTTCCAAAGAAATTAAATTTTGGAAGATAATTCTTCAAAGAAATTAAAATTTTGGAAGATAATTCTTCAAAGAAATTAAAATTTTGAAGATAATTCTTCCAAAGAAATTGAAATTTTATTTCTTCCAAAGAAATTGAAAATTTTGGAAGATAGTTCTTCCAAAGAAATTGAAATTTTGGAAGATAATTCTTCCAAAGAAATTGAAATTTTGGAAGATAATTCTTCCAAAGAAATTGAAATTTTGGAAGATAATTCTTCCAAAGAAATTGAAATTTTGGAAGATAATTCTTCCAAAGAAATTTGAAATTTTGGAAGATAGTTCTTCCAAAGAAATTAAAATTTTGGAAGATAGTTCTTCCCGAAGAAATTAAAATTAAAAATAGTAACTCTAACGTTACTAAGTTTTTAAAAAATTATCTTTCTTGCAGATTTGCTCAGATATTAAAAATTAAAATACCTAAGATAAAAGAAATTAAAGTTGAGGGTACTTCTCTCAAAATTAAAAATAGTAATTTTAACATTACTAAACAAATTAAAATGAAAAAGTTGGCTCTAGAGCCAGTTGAAATTCTAAATTGGAAAAAAAGAAAAAAAATGTATAAACCTTGCTTACCTACGACCCCTAAATTTGGTCTAGGATCATTCTGGAAATTTTGAAGGTTAAACTAACTGAGGTTAAAATTAGAAATTAAAAAATGTGCTTAGTCATGAGCATAACTTTGAAATACGAAATTGAAATTTATCTTACCTACACACAATGTTGGTTAAGATATCTAAAAATTTGAATTACCTTGTTTGAAATGCCTTATTTAAATTATCTTTCTGTCATATTTGTTCAGTAAGATATCTAAAACTTTGAAATACGAAATTGAAATTTATCTTACCTACACACAATGTTGGTTAAGATATCTAAGAAATTTGAAGTACCTTATTAAAACTATCCTTCTGGCAAACTTAGTTGGATAGCTAAAAATTAGAAATTTAAAAAAATATGCTTAGTCATGAGCTTAACTTTGAAATGCGAAATTAAAAATTCTTACCTACATACAATGTTGGTTGAGATATCTAAAAAATTAAAAACTAAAAATATCTTTCCGACAGATTGGTCAGATATTAAAATTTAAAACACCTCGTTAAACTTGTCTTTCTGACAGACGTAGTCGTCGGATAACTAAAGACCTAAAAATTAAAAAATTATCCCAAGTCATTGAAATTAAAAATTATCTTCCCAACATACAATGTTGGTTAAAATATTAAAAAATGAAAAATAAAAATTATCTTTCTGACGAATTGAGTTGGTTGGATAGCAAAAAATTAAAATTAAAAAATATGCTTAATTATGATCATAACATTTGAAATTCGAAATTAAAAATTATCTTACCAACGTACAAACTTGTTTAAGATAACCTAAAAATGAAAATTTTGCTTCTGGTCGTTCGACCATTTTTGAGAATCTTAAAAATCTAAATTTAAATGTGTCTTCCCAACACGCAAGTTGGTTAGATATTCTAAACTTAAAAATAAAATAAGTCAGTGTGCATAACTCTGCCCGTTAGACTTCCCCTAAATAAAACATATATATAAATGAAAATTCTCGCTTTGATATTGAATTTAAATTTGATAATTACAAAAATGTTTTACACAACTTTGATAAACAATTTGAAAACTACAAAATAAAACATATTAAAATACCCTTGTATTCCCCTTGGGTAGGAAGTACCTGGGAACGCCTTATAGGAGTTATAAAATCATGTCTCTATAAAACTATTGGTCGTTCCAAAATAGAATATTTTGAACTACTAACCCTACTCTCTGACATACAAAATGCTATTAATACTAGGCCCCTTACATATAGATGTTCATCTGACAGTGATCTACAAGTAATAACCCCTAATTGTTTTTGCGCCCTAATGTTAACAGCGAACTCATTCTAAAACCTAAGGTTCAAAACATTTGGGAGACCGGTCCGCCTTCAAGAGATTTATTGTTAAAAAGCATTGAAATTCGTGACGAGATGTTGGTTAAATTTCGAGAAATGTGGTACGAACAATATTTTCTCAGTTTAAGAGAAAATTGCTAGGACTTGCACGAAACCAATTATTCTGAGAAAATTAAAACTGATGATGTGGTACTGATAAGAAATCCAATCAAGCCAAGACCTTATTGGCAACTTGGGAGAGTTGTTGAACTTTTCCGAGGAGAAGACAACAAAATACGTTCAGCTAACGTAAAAAGGGGAGATGGTTTTGACACAAAAACATTCACTAAAACATCTCTATCCATTGGAGTTGACTTTAACTCATGACTATCATCCTCTCTCACCTGAAACTGACAACTTAAAATCAACAGATTCTAATGTTCAACCCTCATCACTGCCGAAAAGAAAGGCAAGTACAAGAATGAGGAAAAGACCTGCGAATGATCAATATTTATATTATTGAAAAAAAAAAAAAAATTTTTGCTTTAAATGTGGTCGTTAGACTATTCAAAAAATATTGAAAGCTTGAATAAAAAAAAAAAGAAGAAAAAAGAAAAATGAACAGTGAATGTATGTTCCCAATGCAATGAAATTGCATTTTTTCTTGTTGTTGGAATATATGAAAATTTCCTTTAAAAAATCAAATCAAAAATGACTAAAGTATATGTCAAAAAAAGAAAACGCGAATTTAAACGTATATGAAAATTTTTTAAAAAATCACAATAAAAACTTGATTAAAGATGACGTGTCTATTAAAGATATGTCCCATTTCTTAACCCGAACGCCTTGGGACTTTAAGGCGCCAGATTCCAGTGCCCTTCTGCTACGTCATCGATCCCCACTGTTAACGAGAAAACAGTCAGTGGTCGGTTCGGCTTAAACCTGTAAGGACCTGAATGAGTTAACTCCCTCAGACTGAATTGGTAAATAAGTTGCCACTCGCTTCCAGGAGCAAACCTTGAAATTCGACAAATTCAACTTGAAAGAATTATACTACAGAAATCATCTCAACTCAATTAGGGTTTGCAACTCAAAGACAGCTTCCCTAAAAGCAACCTCTAAAATTCATCACCTACAAAATATACGAAATTTCAACCCGCCTCTGCCGATAGGTTGGCGGGTCATTCTTCACTTCAAAGAACAATAAGGAAATTTGTAGCATACGCTACCTTATTGTAACACGAAATCTACATTCAAAGAACTCTCGACATTCAACTACGAAATCTACATTCAAAGAACTCTCGACCTTCAACTACGAAATCTACATTCAAAGAACTTACGACAAATGAACTTTGTTAACCGGACTCTGAGTTAAGTTCTCCGCAAATCACACCAAAATTTGCAAAAACTATCCTTAAATCTATCTTTCCCCTTTTTTTTTGTTTATACATATTAAATTTGTTGTTAAATATATTTGTCTTGTCTTGTCTTGTCTTTTCATTCAGTGTCCGAACTTGAAAGTTGCGGTAATTCCCCCCACAAGTGAGAGTTAATCCTTTTACAGTTTTAATTCCCATAAGGCATGCATAATACCAGAAATGTTTTTTTTATTTATTTATAAAGACAAAAATTTCCAGCCCCCTGGCTAGTAGGTGCGACTAGGCCCAATTACAGCCTAAGTTCAAATGACCGAGAGATTCCCTGAGAACTGTCTTTTTTGTCGGACATGCGCAGAGGGTTCTTCCGGTGAAGACCCCCTGGAAGTTTTCTTGTTTTTGTTTTTTTATTCTAATTTTATTTTCGTTTTATTTTAATCCCAACAAAAGTTGTTTACTAGGTGATAAACATGGCGACCCGCCTGCTTCGAGGCCTATTCTGAAAAGACTGTTTTTCGACTCTCTACGAGTCACTTTGGTTAAGGGCTAGATTGTTAAGCATCTGGCAGCCATCCTTCGTTCCAGATGTAATGAATAAGTAAGCAAGCCAATAAGAATCCAGTGTTAACGTATTCCTTGTAAGTCCTTCGTCCGAGAGAATCCAAATGTCAATGAAATAACTCAGAACGGTGTGTCTATTAATACAGCAGAAACAGCAGCAGCAGTGCCAGTGATTGGACAATAGAAATCCACCCCAGGTCACGTGGTAGTCAATGAGTCTATATCTAGGAGTGACCGTTTGCCCCATGCCTTATATCAAATATAATTCAACATAGATTCGTACACCTCGAATCTTAGAGACTTTCACTGTTACGATTTTGTGGCCATTTTTAGGCTGCACTTTAGAGAGCACTTTACTGTGGAGATCCCTTGTGTTCCTTAGTGTTAGGTAGAATCCTTGGTTGTTCCTTAATGAAGAATCCTTGTTTTAAGCAGAGTCCTTGGTTGTTTGTCCGTTCGTCCATGTACTAGCATAAGGACAATCCCTAGAAGAAGTGAAAATCTAAAGAGGCATTTTCCAAGAAGACTCACTATCACCATTTATTAATATGGCCGTGTTAGCTCAGTCATTAGAGCGTTCGGCTAGAAACCACAAAGATCCCAGTTCGGTACCGGCCCTCACCTCCTTAGTGTATGAGTAGCACAAGGATCTGTGTCGTAAAGTAAGGAGCTGATGGTAGGTGTGGTGCTCCACCTCAGACACAAAAACAATCTCCTTGGTCTAGCACTAGTGAAAAGGGGATATACTCCCTCGCTGATTGGCTGACACTGACTTTAGGCCACCCCAACGACTTTACTTTTTTTTATAGCAATGATGCCTCTCAACTATATACTTAGAAAATGTACAGGGAGATACAAATTCACAAACTCACATGAAAAAATAAACAATCTTATGTACATGGATGATTCAAGAATTTTGCAGAAAACAAAAATGAACTAGAATCCCTTGTACAAATCATAATATACAGCCAGGATATAGGAATATAATTTGGCACCAAAAATGTGCCATGGTAGGAAAAAGGGTGGAAATGAGAAACAATGGACGGAATACAGTTACGAAACCAGGAAAATATCAGAACACTTGGAGAAAAGGAGAATTACAAATACTTGGGAATTTTGGAAATAGAGACCATGAAACAGAAACAGAAGAAAAAGTTTTAAAAAAGAATATTTCAGAACAAGAAAACTACTAGAAACCAATCTCTGCAGCAGAAATTTGATCAAGGGAATAAATTACCTGGACTGTCCCCATTATAAGATACTTTGGACCATTCTTAAAACAAGAGAGAAAATTCCGATCGATAGACCACAAAACAAGAAAATTGATGATGATGCACAAGGCATTAGACCGAGAAATGATATAGACTATATGTAATTAACAAAAGAAGAGGGAACTGGTCTCGCCATATATTTTTTTCTACATTAAGAGATAGGAATTTTGTTATGTACCCCTTTCTCGTCGGGTACACAACCAGAGTTCTTATGTGTGTGTGTGTGTGTGTGTGTGTGTGTGTGTGAAAGAGAGAGAGAGAGGGAGATTGACAGATATGTAACTTACTTACTGTTCTCGTCTAGTCGTTTGTTGGATTCTACTTCGTTTAGTCTTCTCTCCGGCCATGCTGTTTCATCTTTCTTCTAAAGGCTTCTAACTAAGGCATGCTTAATTAACAACGCTTGTTGCTTTTAAAAAGCTTTATTTGCCTTTTGTAACTAAGTCATCGCGCGGAGCTAACAGCAGGCTAAAACTCGTCTGTTTCACCCGGTATCTGGCTGTCAACTGACTTAACTAACTCAAAATCACATGACGTGCGAGATTTCAGGTTTTACCAATCTTGTATTTTTCCACGGAAACTGCCGTCTACGTGCTGATTTGAAAGACCTATTCTACAGGTGCTTGTCAATAATCTATGCTACCACATAGATTATGCAACAATTCAAATTCGGATGAAGAAGGCTCAACAAATAAAAAAAGTACAAACATATATTCAAAAATACAAGTTGCAAACTTAATGGCGTTGCAGTCAGACTTATCTGCTGAAATCCATCTTGGTTCAGAGAGAGACTTGATAAGACGTCTCGCTGCTGCGATGGTTAACACTACAAGTGAGTCTAGAAAGGGAGTCAAATTGGGCACCAATCTATGGTATTGCATTGATTGACCCCTTTCAGCCAAGGGCAGATAATTAATCCCTTATTTTTTCAAATAATAACAGCAACTGCAACATATGGACAAGCAAATAACAAAAACGAGAAAATATAAATGGGAAGAAAAACAATTATATGGATACTTCAAGCGACAAATAGGAAAGATTGCACCTGAAAAGACCTGAACATTGTTATGTGGATGCCGTAGCCTTGAAATACTGTTGAAATTTAGTAAGGGACTTGCTTCCGGCTACACTGGCTAGCAGTCCTTAGGGGACAAATGTCCGGTTTCACCGGTCAGCAGCAGCTGCCTGGCCCCCTTATGATCACGTGATGATGCCTATAAAAGCGTACACCTGCTTCTTTCACATCCTCTTTTCACTCCTACCCCTTAGCGGGACACAGGGGTAGGTGTTAGCATTCTTGATACTCTATTTTCTGTTGGCCACATTTAAGGATAAAGCAGACATAGAATATTAATCCCTTGAAGGAATTCTTGTTCACCAACCCTTTCGAAACTAAAGACATAGAGACTTTATCAACATCCTTGACGGACGATAATATTGTCTATTACTTCCGCATAGGAGAATTTAGAGAGCCTTCCATAATTTCCTACAACTTCGGATATAGCTAACCCCCATACAACTCTGATACTCTGAAGTCTATTACAAAGACTCCACGCAGGACTTCAGCTCTTGCAACTTCACCAACTAAACAATTAACTAACTAGCTAAATCTTCCACGGTTTTGGAGACCCCCAAACAAACTACCAGTAGCTATATCCGACCTAACCTCAACGAACATTGAAGTGAACATTCACTAACCCCTTTGTTCTAATATATATATATATATATATATATATATATATATATATATATATATATATATATTGTTGTACATTTACCATGTATTAAACCCATTATTGTAGTAAATTTGCCGTCGTACTCTTGTCTTTGAATTTCCCGCCTAACTTGTCACTCTGCGAATTTGTTCCCTGTAAATTATCTCCCCTACACCATAGGGGCCAACCTTTAATTTACAATTAAATTTCTTTAATGCTTGAGAGAACTGACAACTGCCGAATTATATAGAATGATCTTTATTCCATTCAAAGATATACAGCTATGAAAACTTGTCAGCACCATGTGGGTTAAGCGATTCAAAATTTATACATTCCAGTATCATGTAACTGAGCTAAGAATGAAGCGTTGATTGACAGCTTCAAAGATCTATTTGAAAAGTATGGTTTTACGATTTTCTACGAGTGTCTTTGGGCAAAGCCAAATTCCTACACCCTAAAATTAAAGCCAGCCAACTTTCATTAATTTTTTATATATAAGACATTTTAGTGTATTTACTGTACCATTTCTACACTATTCTACTTTTCTCATGCCCGAAGTGATATTTCTCTTAGCCATTCTAAAACTATGGGACTATTTTGTTTGGTGAAATTGCCCTGAGGGTCACTAGGTCCCTGTTGGTCTAAAACACGGAGTTGGGTTGGTGAAATGAACCTGGTGTGTTTTTTTTTTATTTTGTTGTCTGGTCAAAATTTAGTTTTTTGCATAATTCCCAGTGGATCACCTTCCTAACCCAGTCGTGCCTAGTGTTATAACAGAAATAGATATCTCTTATGATTCACAATCCTTATTTCACAATATATCCACTCGCTAACAGAGTAAAACAAAACACGAGTCACGGACGCCTACCAGCGGAAGTTAACCCAACGGTACCCTAAAACAAAGTGACCAAATTGACGCAGTTCTGCGCATAAGCTCGGATTGAGTTCCGCTTGAAAGGAATTCATAAACAATAAAAAAAATAATATTATAAACGGAATCCGGATTTTCGGCCTATGGGGGCTTTTCCCCCCAGAATCAGGAAAGGCCTATCTGGAGCCTATCTCGTCACTATATAAGTCCGGCATTTTGAGGACCAAACAGTTGACCGACAGCCTCCACGCTGAGAACATCACCAGACAGGCAGGATCAAGGAGCCGCTACGCACCCACTACCTCGCACGCCCGCGCCTACCCAACCGACTCAACCTTGCTTCAACTCTACATCACAGCCGGCACGATACCCTTACCTTCCCTGACTACTACGGCACTACCCACTACAACCAGCGCCTTCTAAGATATACTGATATACTGATATCTTAGAGGGCCTTGCTACAACTCACTAGGCCACTTGGCCCTTCCTGACTTATTACCCACACCAAGTGACTATGACTATCATCAATCTTACCATACGCCTGTCAACTCAAGTGACCATATCAACTTACATCGCACCCTACCGATACCAACTATAACTACCACACCAGGTCCTCCTGCCTGCATCACCAACCCCACGCCACTCACCGGCCCCAGAAAGCCTCCTGACGTATCATCATACGACACCCACTGCACCTCGCGACCCCCGGACCATTCCTGACTTACTCCACTCGGCCATTCCAGAGATTACTACTAATTCTTCTGACGACAACACTAACGTTTTCAATCCTTGTTTATTTTTAATAAACGATATAACCAAAACCTTATCGTCCATTATTCTTCTTTGCATACCATACGCTTTAGAGATATACCATTACATATCACTAGCTTTATATTCCCGTTGTGTTAGTTTGCTATATTTGCTTAATACATGGTTTACAGTCTCATCTCTGTCACTACACAGTTTACATTTGCAGTTTTGTTGTTTGTCTTATCAATTTTTGCTTTGATATAATTTGTTCTTATGCCATTATTTTATGCAGTAATTATTAGCAATTCAGTTTCTCTCTTGATGTTTCTTCTTCTTAACCACATCCAAGTCTTTTCATGTGCAACCTCTCCAATTTGACGTTTGAAGTATCCATATAATTGTTTTTCTGTCCATTTTTGATTTTGTTGTTTTTCATTTGTTGTTATTGGCTGCCATAAGTAAACTTTCTTTGCTCTTTTTGTGTATTCTTCGAATCCTTGGATTGTGGCATCTACGCAGGCCTCTATGTTGGCAAGAACTCTTCCACCTTCCTTTCTTGATACATATAGCCCATCTTTATCGTCTCTAGGGTGTAAAGCCTTGTGCATAGTCATTAATTTTCCTTGGTAATAATAATAATAATTATTATTATTATTATCTAATTGACATATATTGATTAAACTAGGGAGTGCCAAAGTTGATGTAAAATCTGTATGTTACAAAATAAATTTACCCCCCCCATTGAAAAAATGACCAAAAATCAGGGAATTATCTGATTTTAATGAAAATTTCAGTGTTGGTTTATCAATGAATGAATTTTACAATGGATCAGTTATTTTATTTCAAAACTTAATTTTTTCAAGTCATATAGGTGTATAAATTATTTCTGCTATGGTAGGCAGCAATGGTAATATTTATTTTAAAGAATTTCGATTTATTTCCATTGAATCAGTTTGATTGAAACTATTCAGTAATTAGAAAAAAAAAAAAATAGAATTCAATTATTAAAATCTCAGTACAGAAAATTTTATTAAAATCAGATTATTCCCTGGTTTTTGACAATCGTTTTTCATCCACTACGGCCTTTCATATGAGGAGGGGTCACGTGACATTTTCTTCCGATCAAAAATTTTGTTAATTTTCAGAGCCTCTTTTTTTACGTGTTTAGACCAACAAGAAAAAATATATTTCATTTAAAAGTTATTAATTCTTCTGTAATTATGTGCATTTTTTTTATTGATTTCTAAGAAGAAACTGTTATAAGCCTTAAAATCCTAAATGGTGTTTTTTTTTTGTTTTTTTTTTTTATACTACGTAGTTACATAAACGAAGCGGCCATGTTTCCGATATATTTGAGCAAAATTGACCGAAAAATAATAGTATAAAATGTATCAAAAATAAATTACATGTGTAATATTATTTTGCTTTTTTTTACTGATGCTCATTATGTTACTACTTTTCGACTTAGACAAAAATTTGACTTTAAATAATCGATTTAATTAATTTTGATTCGTTTTTAAAATGAAACAAGATTTTGGAAAATCCTAGATTAAACCCTCCTCTCTCTTTCTCTCTGTCTCTATCTATCTATCTCTCACTCACTCACTCACCCACTCTCTTTTAATTGTCACCATTTTGCGGTTAAAAAAAAGACAGAGGGAAAACTTCTTTCAAACTCTATAAACAAAAATAAATCTCGTGATTCGTTTCATCCAATGAAATCCTTATATTCCTTTGAGGTCACATGTATTTTAAACATCAAGTGGACATTTCCAAGTCGTTTATCAACCGCGTAAGAGGGCGTTTTTTCTCTCTTAATTTTGACACGTAACGAATTAAAGAAAAACCTGAAACCAGAACGGAATAAACTGTAAGTAAAATCTTTATCGATTTCTGAATATTTTTTAACCACAATGAGACATAATTCAATGCTGGGTGGACCTGAACATATAAATTAAGTTATAACTTAATAAATAATATCTTTAAATTAAGTTATCTTTAAATAATTAGTCATGATTTAGAATGTAATTAAGAAGTTATATAAATTAAGTTATAACTTAATGAATAATAAAATGAATTTTTTTTGGGGGGGGGGGCATCTAAAAAAATTCTGTTTTTTCTGGGTCACCTTAATTTTGACACCTTTGTGCAAATTCAGCCCAACTGTTAAGGTTGAGCGGTTCCGATATGGAAAAACTTTTAAGAATTTTTTTTTTTTTTTTACAATCTGATAGATTGGTGTGTAATTGATAATAATCCATTGAAGGAAAAAAAAAAATTAGATGGGGTTGTTCCAGATGTTCAGGTCCGCCCAATGCTGCTTTTATTCATTTACAAAAGACTTCTTTTTTTTTAAATTCATATTTTTTAATGTTTCAAGAAACTTATTGCTGTTTAATAGGTATCACCAAAAAGGTCACGTGATCAGTTTAGGCCATCTTGAATAAAATAAACTTTTTCCGAACTTTGTTTATAAAAAATCTCGTTTCAAGAAACTTATTGCTGTTTAATAGGTATCCCCAAAAAGGTCACGTGATCATTTTAGGCCATCTTGAATAAAACAAACTTTTTCCGAACTTTGTTTATCAAAAATCTCGTAAAAAACAATTAAACATCATACAGGGTTGTTACAAAGAAAAACAGTTAATTCAATAGGTACCACTAAACCGTTTAGGCCATCTTGAATAAAACGGAAATAGATATTTCCGAACTTTGTTTATCAAAAATCTCATAAAAAAAAAGATCGTACAGGGTTGTTACAAAGAAAAATAGTTAATTCAAAGATCAAATTATCCGATTGGGAAAAATTACATCGTTATCTTAAAAAATAAACAAACCTATCCATATTACATGCGAAAGGGTAATTTTCAGACCACAATTTAGACAGAAAGAAATACATATTATTACCCTCTTACGGTTATGCATCTAAGTACGGATGGGTGTAACGGACAAACTTTTTTAGTCAAATTTTTTCTATTAAAATGAATAAAATCTTTAAAAACTTTAATATTACAATTTACTATGAATAAAAACTTGAAAAAATTGAATCTTAAAATTTCGCAGTGAAATTGACGTTAAAAAATGTCTTCGGTTTTAGTATTAATTCTTAAAATCGAAAATAAAATGAAAATTTGAATATTTTTTCTAAGAGAAAAACTGATAAAACCATCATTCAATATATTATTTTTATTCTAATTGGTCGTAAAAGTTAAATAAAATATTTTTTACGCTCAGAAAAACAAACTTTAGTTACCGAGAAGCGTCTCGTCTCTTTGTATAAAAACAAAACAAATATGTCCGTTTTGCTCTTCTGTATATTCTAAGAATCACACATTACTATTCAACAATAAAAATTACAAATTCTTTTAAAAATATTAATCGAGCACGGATCGGACTAACTTTTAGTTCACCTGAATTCTAAAATTCATATTTTTAAATTCCGCAGAAAAAAAAAAAATTAATTTATTTCATGCAGAAAATAAAAATATTTAATCACACAAAAGATTGAAAATCTCGTAAAAATTAATTTTTAAAAAAATTTTTTTTTTGACAATTTAATAGAATATAGTACATACCAATTACATAAGCAAAAAAAAAGTTTTCAAATATTAATATTATGACATTTTTTTGCACTTTTTATTTCCGATTTCATTAATTTTTCCTAAAAAAACTATAGTTCGGTATGTTATACAATTTCATTGATATAGTTATTCAGCCTCTTATCTTTATAGAAAAAAAAGTACCAAATTTTTTTTCCACGTCATTTTTTTTATCTCATAAAATAAAATGGGGGGTGGATAGACCTCGTAAAAAATATTTCCCCTAATATATTTTAGAAAAAAACTATTTCAGATGTATTTACATCCAATGGTAAACATTATGGAAATTTTTGTGAAAATCGGACCATTAATTGATTTTTCATAGAATTTTTTAAAAATCCTCTTATCGTAACTTGTTTTTAGCTACGTTAAATTTCAGTTGATTTAACAGTGCAAAAATGAAAACATTGTTTTTCAATCATAATTTTCGTAAGCTGATAAAAAATTAAAAAAATCATCAGGAGTTTGTTTAAGGTTTTTTTCTTTTGAATGGAAAAATATTTTTCAAGAAAATATTAATTTTTCTGCAAGTTTCATTGTGTTAAATGTAGGGGGGGGGTAAATTGCACAGGGTCAAATTGGTGGTACCTATATTCAAAGATCAAATTATCCGATTGCGAAAAATTACATCGTTATCTTAAAAAATAAATAAAACTATCCGTATTACATGCAAAAGGGTGATTTTCAAGCTGCAATTTAGACAGAAAAAATTACATATTATTACCCTCTTACCATTATTTATCTACATATGGCTGGCTGTAACGGATAAAATAGCCAAAATTTACTATTAAAATGAATAAAATCTTTAAAAACTTTAATATTAAAATTTACTATTAAAATGAATAAAATCTTGAAAAAATTTAATATTAAAATTTCACAGTGAAATTGACTTTTAAAAAAATGTCTTCGGTTTTGGTATTAATTATAAAAATCGAAAATGAAATGAAATGAAAATTTGAATATTTTTTCTAAGAGAAAAACTGATAAAATAATCAATATATACTTTCTTTTTATTCTAATAGGTCGAAAAAGTTGAAAAATAATTTTTTACACTAAGAAAAACAAACAATAGTTTCTGAGAAGCGTCTCGTCTCTTTGTATAAAAACAAAACAAATATGTCCGTTTTGCTCTTCCGTATATTCTAAGAATCACACATTACTATTCAACAATAAAAATTACAAATTCTTTTAAAAATATTAATATAGTGTGGATCGGACCAATTTTTAGTTCACCTGAATTCTAAAATTCATATATTTAAATAACCATGAAAAATTCGATTTTTTCATGCAGAAAAAAAAATTATTTAATTTATTTCATGCAGAAAAAAAATTTTAAGCACACAAAAGATTGAAAATCCCTTAAAAATTAATTTATTAATTAATTTCTTTTCTTTTGACAATTTAATAGAATATAGTACATACCAATTAAAAAAGCAAAAAAAGTTTTCAAATAATAATATGACATTTTTTTGCACTTTTTATTTCCGATTTCATTAATTTTTCCAAAAAAAACTACTGCTTTGTATGTTATACAATTTCTTTGATATAGTTATTCAGACTCTTATCTTTATAGAAAAAAAGTTAAAAAAAAGTTTTCTGACGGGTCATTTTTTTTTATCTCATAAAATAAAATAGGGGTGGGATAGACCTCGTAAAAAAAAAATATTTCCCCTAATATATTTTAGGAAAAAACTATTTCAGATATATTTACGTCCAAAGGTAAAAATTTATGGAAATTTTCGTGAAAATCAGACTATTAATTTATTTTTCATAGAATTTTAAAAAAAAACTCTTATCATAACTTGTTTTTAGCTACGTTAAATTTCAGTTGATTTAACAGTGCAAAAATGAAAACATTGTTTTTCAATCATAATTTTCATTATTTCTGTAAGCTGAAAAATTTTTTTAAAAAATCATCAGGAGTTTGCTTAATGTTTCTTTTTTCGAATGGAAAAATATTTTTCAAGAAAATATTAACTTTTCTGCAAGTTTCATTGTGTTAAATACAGGGGGGGGGGGTACATTTCACAGGGTAAAATTGGTGGTATCTACTGTTTAAAAAGTTACAAATGCAGAATAGCGTGCAAGAGATAATATTATTAGATTACAATACATTTCACGGAAATACCCAATATCTCTGAAAGACTTATTTTTTGAATTGTGTAAATTTCCAGTTCGAGGAGAAATATTAAAATATTTCCATTTTAGAGAAATGGATCATGAAAGTGTCATACAAAATTTTGTAAATGATGAATTTAAAGAATTTTTACAAATTCAATGACTTTTATTGTTTTGAATTAACAAGATGTCAAAAATCTTTTCTTTGAATAAACCTAAAAAAAAATTCTCCAATTTGTAAGCCTTTGTGTGTGTGTGTGTGTGTGTGTGTGTTAAATATTAAGGTGTGGCTTCTCTTTCTCTCTCTCTGTCTCCCTCCTCCTCTCTCTTTCTTCTTAAAATATCGGTGGGGTTATATAAAGTTGAAACTAATTAGTATAAATAAAAATACAAAGGACTGAAGGTGTGAATAGAAGAAAGAAGAAAAAATAAAAAAAATTAAGGGAGCTATCCTAGTAGAAAATAAGTACTCCAAAGCAGAAAATTAAATGTAAAATAAAAACTAAAAAAATAATTTTTGGAGATCTCTGTTTGACTCTTTTCGATAATTATTTAATTGGCTATTATCTTATAAAAGAAAAAAAATTATACATCGATATTTGTTCTGTTTAAAAAGGTGGGGTTTAAATTTTAAAGTTTTTCTACAAAAATTATTATACAACAATAATAAAGTAAGGTAGTTATTAAAAAAAATATTTGTTTTTAGAATCCAAAAATAGGAAATTTGCAACTTAAAATTAGGTTTTTCATATTATAAATGAATTTTATCTATTAATTTCCCATAGCATAAATACCTAATTAAATCAGAAAGTTTTGCAATAAAAAAACTGATGCATTATAAAATTCATTCATTGATAAATCAACACTGAAAAGTTCATTAAAATTGGATAATTCCCTGATTTTTGTTCAAAAAAATTTTCAATCGGGTTGGTTATATTTATTTTGTAAAATACGGATCTCATGGCATCTTTGGCAGTGTTTACGGCCATGTTTGCGATATATTTGAGCAAAATTGACCGAAAAAAAAAATGTATTAAAAATATATTACATCTGTGAAGAATTTTTTTTATTGATGCTCATTATGTTACTACTTTTCAACTTAGACAAAAATTTGACCTTAAATAATCGATTTAATTAATTTTAATTCGTATTTAAAATGAAAATTAGCCAACACATTTGCAGTGCTATACATGTATTTGTGTATTAATAAAACAGATGTAAATTTTTTTTATTTTGTAAATCAAACATTTCCTTTCAAAAAAATACAAAGTCCATAAAAGTTTTACAAAGTTTATGGAGAAAAAATATTCACTCATATAAATTTATCTATTTTTTTTTATTTCTTTATGTTTGAGCATAAACGTTTATATTTGTTTTACATTATGTGTGTCTAGAAGCAACAGTCATTTATTTTTATTTACTTTTTTTACTTTTATTCATCTATTTTTTATCGCTTTGAACATGTGAGTTTTTTTTTTTTTTTTTTTTGTGTGTGTGTGTGTTTTAAGCTATGTCCCTTTCTACACGATACTCTCTCTCTCTCTCTCTCTCTCTTTTCTCTCTCTCTCTCATATTCTGTATTCCCTCTCCATCTCTCTCTCTCTCTCTCTCTCTCTCTCTCTCTCTCTCTCTCTCTCTCTCTCTCTTTAAATCACACTCTTTCTATCTTTCACACCTTTCTTTCATTTTCATGAATACTCTCTCTCTCTCTCTCTCTCTCTCTCTCTCTCTCTCTCTCTCTCTCTCTCTCTCTTTACACTTCCCTTGCTTCCTCTTTCTCTCTCATATTCTGTATTCCATCTCAGTTATGACTTCTCTCTCCCTCTCTCTCTCTTTAAATTGCACCCTTTCTATCTTTAACACCTATCTTTTGCTTTTATGAATACTCTCTCTCTCTCTCTTTTACACTTCCCTTGCTTCCACTATCTCTCTCTATCTCATTTGTTCCTATATAGTTAACAACTTTCTAATTAACTACTTTCTATCCCCCCTCTCTCTTTTTCATCATTTTATGTAAAATTTTACAAACTATTTTGCTATATTTATTGAGTTATTCATTTAATATTTTTACGTTTTGTTTTAACTTTTTTATTCCATGAATTTTAAAAAAATAGTTTTATTCAAATTTATTTTTTCTTTATTTTCAGGCTGAATATTTTTCATAATGGCTACAAGCAATAATCTAGATAAAATCTTCCAATGTTCAAAATGCCAGAATAATTTGGACATGGAATCAAAATTATTGACCTGTCTCCATTCTTTATGTGATCGATGCTTGGATGAGGAATTCCAAGGAGAAACGACAGGGGTTGGTAATTGTCCAGAATGTCAGGAACTTGTCAAAATTGATCAATTGGCCGTTTCACCATTTTTGGTCAAGTCTTTGAAACGTCAACGTTTGGAATCAACTGAATGGAAATGTGATTTTTGTTTGGAGAAGGGGACAGAATCTCTAGCCACAATTTGGTGCAACGATTGCAATAAATTATTTTGTGAAGAATGTAACTGGCTCCACAAGAGACTTCTAAATAAATCATAATTCAATGGAAATGGATGGAAAGGGAAAAGACGAAGTTCAAAAAGCTATGAGGACTGATTTGTGTAACATACACAAAAAAGTTGAAGAGTGTTACTGTGACCTATGTAACCTGTGTCTTTGTGACACATGTTACAAGATCCACTTAAACCAGTCACCTCAGTGTCCATCTCATCCAATTTCAGTGAGGGAGGAAGCAGAAAAGAAACGAACATCCCAAGGTCCCACCCTCCTTCAAGAAATTGAAGAGTTGAAAAATAATCTGCTGGAAAGAAATCGAAAATCCCGAATTTACAGTGAGGGATTAGAAAAGGAGTGCGATCTAAAATGTGAAGAAATATGGCGGAATTATGAGGACATTTTAGATGAACTAAGAGTGAAAACTCATGAAATGTGTGATGAATTGAGATCCTTAAAAGATGAGCAAGTGAAAAAATGGAGAGAATTGGTGGAGGAAAATGAAAAACTATTAAAAAAATTAGAAATTTGGTGCCTGAATTTGCGCTATTTCTTGCAAAAAGATGAAAAAGATAGAAATGAGATGATTTGTGGTGTGGAATTGGTTGGAAGCAAATTAGCATCCTCATCTACCCACCTTCATCAAATAATAACTGAACCGATGAGAAAATATGAATTAAGTTTTAAGTTTTCTGATTTTTGGCTGCAATTCAAGGAAAGTTTCAAAGATGAAATTATTGCTTCTGGGTTTTTGAAATATTCAAATAATTTGATTAAATTTGAAACTGAGTGGAATCTGCCAGAATCGAACACAGATCATTATATTAAATCAATTCTAGTCAGCCAAAAAGACAATCATATATTTCTTGCTGATTTTTGGAACAAATCGATAATGGAATTTACAGAATTGGGGGAATTCATTTCTGAATTTATTTTAATTGACAAAGAAAGGAATTCTACCACGGGAAATATTTTGGACTTCCTCTGAAATTTTGGGGGTAAATTGTTGTTGGGGGGAAAAAAAAGAAGAAACAGTTTTTGTGAAGGAAGAAAAAATATTTTTTTTGGAAAGAAAAAATTTTTCTCCTTTTTTAAAATTAAAAAAAAAAATTGACCAAAAGAAAAAAAATGGTTCTTGTTCCTTTTCTGTTTGTAAAATAAAAAAAACAATTTTGATTTGTGATAGGAATAAATTTAATTTTGATTTTTACGCAGAAAATGGCGAATACATAAAAACTATTGACACTGGGGAATCAGGGAGTGATCGTCTCTTCCTAATTCGTGCTGATCCTTCAACTGGGAATTGTTGGGGGGCAATAAAAGATACATGTAAAATATTTTGTTTTGATGAAAATGGAAAAAAACTTGAATCATTTGAAAGTAAAGAAAAGATTTTGGATTTTTCTATAGATGAATTTGGCAATTTTTATTTTTGTAATAGAGAAGGAATTTTTTCATTTATGCCAGAAAAGAAATTGCAGGAATTTCAGAAAAAAATCTGAAGATCTCCAAGGATTTTCGTTTCAAATGAAAAAATTTTTGTTTGTCTGAAAATCGATAGAAAATATTTAATCAAAGTTTTCAAAATTCTCAAATGAAAAAAAAAAAAAAAAATGGACAAATTTTTTATTTAATTTCTCTTCTTTTTTTTTCCTTAAAATTTTCAAAATAAATTTCAATTTTGTTTTCCTTGGATATTTTGAAAAAAATTAATAAAATTTAAATTTTATTTTCAATTATTTTGTTTGAATTTTTGTTTTGATTTGTAATTTTGATATTTGAATGAAAAGTTATACAATTATTAACAATATGAGGTGAGTCAAATAAAGAAATGTTTAAATTTCCCTATTCAATTTATGAATATTTTGTGAAAAACTAATAAACATGTAATATAAAATCAGGTAAATAGTTTCACCTTGTTCCTTCCCTAGTACAATACCCCCCACCACACCGATATTCATTGTTGTTGTTTAAAAATACATGAAAACAATAAATTGCTTTTGATTTATTGATAATATTATTTTCTATTATTCATTTGATCTTATATGTTGATTAAATTTTGATTATTGATGAAATTGTTAATGACAATGGACTATTATCTTAATCTTTTATTAAAGAAATAATATTAAATAAATTTAAAAAGTAGGATTGTAATTTCACTATCTTAAACAACTTATTAACAATGTAATTAAAATTGGTTTTTAATTAATTTGTTAGTAAAATTGCAAGAAAATAACTGATAAAAAGATCTTTTAATAATTATGTAAAATGAAATGCATAGTATTTATTTTTAATCCTATTTACATTTTGGGATAATTGGGATCTTTTCTAAAATTTATTATAAATGACTGAAATATTGACAAAATGTTGCTTCTCTTTTTCATTTTCATGATAATTTCTATAAAAATGCAATAAATTAAAATTCATTATGAAACCAGTCATTCTCTAAAGAAAATAGATTCATGAACTTATTATAAATTGGATAAGATCATTTCTGGCAATTAATGTTATGTTAGTAATTAAGTAAACAAATTCCAAATCTTTAATTTTTTTCATGGAAGAAGAAAAAAAAAGTCCATAAATTTGATTGGTTGGTTGGATTTTGTGGCATGTCAACCCTTGATGGGCTATTTTATGGCAAAGACGTTTTGTTTTATTCATTCTTGATGGGTATTCAACATTTTTTTAACACTCGTTTTTCTATTTAGCCCATATATGAGACCCTAATAGGTACTACCACTCTGGGTCAGAGTGGATCTGGGAGTAATGGCTATAAAGGGGTACTTCACACAGCCTAGAACTCCAAAATTTAAACTTCACCTTTAGCGTTTAACATCATACCCAGGACACTAAACCCCCCAGCTAACACCTTCTAACAGATATATGATAAAAAGGGTTGGGGATTTACCATCTAGGCAATAGGGTTGGGACAATCATATTGGTGCTAGGGCTTGACGTGACCAGTCAATTGATCAGAGGGGGCCTTTCTGCCTGCCCGTCTAGCCTAAATAAGGGCCAAAATAGAGTGTTGCATGTCATCTCAGCCACCAGGATTCTGTCCTTAAGCATCAAAAGTCATTCACCCATGGCCAACAGGTGGCCCCATTGGGAGGGATTTTACCCCTCTGCATAGAGATGCAGTTGGTGGTATTCTACTGCCTCAGCCAAGAGTGCCAAAAATTTTGAGCAAAAAGTTTTTATTTTAAAAAATAAAATTTAACTTTTTGATTTTTAGAAGTCAGAATTTAGTATTTTGCATACTTGAAAATTTTTAATAAAAATTTATATTTTGATAAATAATTTGAGTTGGTTAGCAGACATTTTGGTGAAATCAAGTCTGGAAATTATTTTGTTAGTGTATTCCAATCATTGATGCAGGATCCTGTAATAGGTTTTAGTGTTGTCAAAGCTTTTGAGTTAGGACTCAACTTGCAATTCTGTTGTGTATATGGCTGGCTGGGAATGGCATAGTGGAGCAATACCACTGAATGCTGAAGCAGATTGTAGCCAGAATGTGGTGTTCCATCCAGAAAGCCATGTTGTATAGCTCTTTACTTCTTATCATATTGTATTTATATTATTCTGTCTTCTTGGCCAGATTATCTACACTATTATGTGGCCCCTTCTATGCTAGTTGGGTTGTCTATTTGAGTATTTGGGCTGGTTCTTCATTTTTCTGGTCTGCTCCCTCAGTACGACTTGGTGTCTTCTTCATCTCTACAACCATTGTTCTTATTAATTAAGAAAAAGAAAAAGAAGACAATGGTTTATTTTCACACATTACACAATATAAACAATGACACACAAAACAAGCCCATCTATGTGTTAAATAGAAAAATGTATTTATAAAAAAAATTGAGTATCCATTAAGAATAAATTTATTTCAAAACTTTATCGGCATTAAATGACCCACTGAGGTTGATATGCCATAAAACAAACAAACAAACTGTTGTATCCGAGATGTAGGGATAACAGAAATGATAATAAAAACAGGGAAATTGTTAACAATAACAATACTTGTTTTATTTATTCTCACTGACAGGGAAATACAGTGGATGGGTTTGGATTAGAGTTCTGCTTGATGAGGATAAAAGTGTATGACCTGCTCGGTTCTGATCTGCTGTGTAGTATTTCCTCCTCCTCTTTAGAGAGTCCGGTTTGAATCGTTAGGGGGAGATAACTCTCCCTAACACAAACAAACAAAACAAACACAAAACAAAAAGCGTAATGTTGGTTGTTGTAGTAATGTGTGGAGCTTTACTGCAACAACCAACATTACATTTTTTGTTTTGTTTGACATTGTTTATATTGTGTAATGTGTGAAAATAAACCATTGTCATCTTCTTCTTCTTCTTCTTCTTCATTAATAAGAACAATGGTTGCAAATGAACACAAAGATTTGGATATTTTTCTAAGATGTCTTTATTTAGGACAAGTTAACCATTATGCATGAAAGAAATAGCCCTCATGTTTGCCTCCTCCAAAATCAAAGCTAGGACTCTCCAAATTCAAAGTTTACCTTCCACTCTTATGAAACAAATTGACCAACCAGAAAACAACCAATCAATGTGTCCACTAGAAGATTCCCTACCACCAAAAACTAAACGCATCCGTATATGTCTGGCCTGCACGAGGGGAGGCAGTGTAGCGAGTGACTACAGATATTGAACTCACAGCCTCCTCAACACAAGGAGTGGCTTGTAGGTAGACTACTGTCACCCCTGTTGAATATTCAAATTCCACACGGGTCAGGCAGCGATGAGTGTGATTAGCCCAGATGTAAGATCTTGGGGAGGGCAGTTACTTATTATTTAAGGCCTACCTTCACACACCACGGAAAGTCATGTTTTTGTTCTTCTTAATGTGAAGAGAGACATGTGTTTGAATGAATGAATTTTTGACGGCTTGAGCAAGGACTACTGTGATAGTGTTGCAGGCAAAAGCCTGTGTCTGGGGACTTTTTCGGTTGGAGAAATTTATTACAGTGGTTGCTCTCGGTCATCAATTTCAAACAAACAATTTCACAATGAAAGGCCAAGCACTGTAAATTTACTTTTACTTTCTTTTTTTTCATAATTCATAATTATTGGTATTTTTTAATTTCTACTCTACTAAAAGGCTATCATTTGCTCAGTCGGTAGAGCGTTCGGCTAGAAACCACAAGGTTCCTAGTTCGATACCGGTCCTCGCCAACTCAGCGTATGAGTAGCACAGGGATCTGTGCGGTAAAGTAAGGAGCTGATGGGAGGTGTGGCGCTCCACCTCAGACGCCAAAACAATCTCCTTGGTCTAGCGCTATTGAAAAGGGGATAGACTCCTTCGCTGACTGGCTGATACCTACTTTAGGCCGCACAGACAACTTTACTTTGACTTCACTCTACTGTACATAATTTATAGGTATTCTATTCATTATATAACAACTGTCTACTGGCACAACGTAACCCCAAAGGACAATATAGAAAATCGGGCCATTTCCTATCTACCACAGAACATTTAAAAAAAAGAGGATCAAAATAACACCCACCACCACATACACCATTCAAATAAATTTTAAAAAAGAAATGCAATTTTATATTTTTCAACCAATCAGAGCATGATAAAATACATGCGCCAAATTCTGGTCAAGAACATCGGGGTACTTCTGTGATCCACCTATTACTTATAAATATCTGACTTTTAGCAGTTTTTGCTAGACAGCCAGTGCTTATTGTTTGCATGCAACACAAGTAAGTCTCACTGACCTCTTTCTGCCTGTTGGAACCTTTTTCTTTTCATGATGACAACTACTAGTACAGCTGCTGATGATAATTTAAACTCTGAACTGACTTTTCTGACTGTTCAAAGGACCCACTTTTAACGTTGTTGTAAATTCGTTTAAATTGCTTTGTTCATGCTTGTTTCGTTTTATTGAATAAATCCTTTGTATGTAACCTTTTGTCTAATATTGTTTTTATCTAGTCATAAGTCTGCTACAGACAACACCTTATATTTGACTGCTCCAGCCAATGTAATCTATCTAGGAATTCAGGGTGAAAGGGGTTGACACATTGCCACCATCTTCACAGCTCTTATCAAGCTGGAGATCTCATGTGGGTCATGGCCCAGCTGAGCTGGTGCACAAATAAATTTGACAGGGGTCAGGTGACCAAGATAGCCATCATTCCATCTTTGTATTTGGTTTAATTTGGTTTGTTTTGTTTTACGGCATATCAACCTCAGTGGGTCATTTAATGCCGATAAAGTTTTGAAATAAATCAATTCTTAATAGATAATACAATTTTTTTAATAAATGCATTTTTCTATTTAATCCATAGATGGGACCCTAACAGGTACTACCACTCCAGGTCAGAGTGGACCAGGGAGCAATGGTGATGAAGGGGTGCTCCACATTCCCCAAACCTCCAAAACTGGAACCTCACCATCAGATAGAGTTTAACGTCATTCCCAGGACATGTAGACCCGCAGCTACCGCCTTCTAGCACCCATATGATAAAAAGGGGTTGGGGCTTGCCATAAGGGCAATAGGGTTGGGAAAATCATATAGGTGCTAGGGCTTGACGTGACCAGCCGATTGATCGGAGGGGGCCTCTCCAACCGCCCATCTAGCCCAAGATAGGGCCAAAGTGGAGTATTGCATGTATAATACAACGGTGGGTGCAAGAATGTGTGTGTGCATATAAATGCACACTTAGTATATAGTTAAATAATAGTTAGTTAAATCGAATTAAAAAGGTAGTAAGTCAAACCACATATATGTATAAATATGTGTGTGTGTTCTAGTGTAGATAATGTGTGAATATACATATGTATAGATAGATAGATACATATGTGCGCATGTATACATACATGTGTGTGTATGCATATATTGTATGTGTAAGTAGGCGTAAAATATGTGAATGGTCGGTAAAACAGGCCATAAAAGGTGAGATTAGTGTTTAGAATAGATATGAAAAGTGATAAAGGCCAGAAGCAGACAACATGTCTGGTCCTTTGGCACTTAATAGTTGACCAGTTGGTCATAAAAATCATGAGGGTGGTCTTTTAGACAAAGAACCCTTTCAAATCCCGCAGGGTTGATAAGATCTCGGAGGATGAGATTTGGGGATTTCTGGGAAATTCAAAAAGTTTAGTCAGTTAGTCTTGGGACAGCGGAGAGAGCAGTTAGTTTTTGGACACTGCAGAGGATAGGATGTTAGATGCCCACTAGACGCTAGCCTTAGCAGAGGTCTCCAAAAAGAAAGGGGGTGTCCCCCATCTCGACAACCATAGGAGCAAATGAATTATAAGCTGATGGAGTGACTGGAGATAGCAGCAGACAGTTATATACCTCCCTGCCTTTTCTAATGTTCACCTGACTGATTTTGTCTTAGTTGTTTATTCTCTCTTTCTCTTGTAACACTTGTTTATTTGTACACCCCTTTGGGGGGGGGGCCCTGCGAGATGTTTTGAGCACATGTGCGCAACGTGGACGGTTCCTAGTGGAGAACTAGCAGACGACACGGAATCATTGCTAGACGAGACTAGATGAACGGCCAGAAGAAGCAGTGCAGAAAGATGCAGTGAACGCAAGAGAGTTGCAGGAGTGTGCAAGGGTCTTGCAGCCCGCCCGGGGTCTTACACATGTCATGAACTGCTTATCCACCTGGGCTCCATCCTTAAGCATCACGGGTCGCCACCCACAGCCAACAGGTGGCCCCATTGGGGGAGTCTTACCCCTCTGCAGAGGTGCAGTTGGTGCATTCTAACGCCCCATCCGATAGGGCGGTCCATCATTGTAGATGGAATACCCTACCATATGAAGGATCTATACACACTCTACAGATATCAACTGCATTGGAGGAAAATGCTGACAGCAGCACTTTAGAAAATGGATTGAAGAGTCTGCTGAATGATGTGAAATTGGGCAATTCACCCGAGGAAAGGCAGGAGAAGAGGAGGCTGAGGAAATGGAACTGGAACACTTTCCACCTTTATGTAGATGCACCTGCCACTAGGCTGTTACCTCTGTGATCTGAGATCAGGAATGTTGAATTATTTTGTGGATATAAGCTGTGCTACCACGCACCACTTAACTCTTAACGTCCTATACCGCCTCATTCTGCCCGTCCAGAAGTCACAATTCATTTTTTAATCTACCCCAAATGATAGCCTTTGTTTAAATGTAATATTAAACATATTTAGAAGTCTTTGATTTAAGGAAAATAGCAGGTAACTTTAAATGAAAAGGCCTATACCGCCTCATTCTGCCCGTCCGGAAGTCACATTCATTTTCTTAATCTACCCCAAATGATAGCCTTTGTTTAAATGTAATATTAAACATATTTAGAAGTCTTTGATTTAAGGAAAATAGCAGGTAACTTTAAATGAAAAGGCCATTTTTAGCCATTTTTTGATGTTAAGAGTTAAATTTATAGACTGGGCGAGGTCATGTGGTTTATTCCTCTGTCAATCAACAGCCATAATGCATGGCTGATTGACTACTTAATAGCTGATACTGTCAGACGTCCATTTGCAATACTGAGGAACAACCAAGGGTTTCTGCTGGACAAGCGCTCTTGTTTGAAGCCTAAAGGATGGCCCATAAAATTGTAACAAGGAAGGAATGTAGTGATATGTTACTAAAATGCCCATGCTGATTCCAAGACACCCAAGCTGATTGGTTAGTTAGTTGGATCAATCAGCATCGAACTACAAAGGTGAAATACCATGCATCATTAAGAAGTCACTTGTAGTTTGATGGAGAGAGTTGTATGAAAATTGTGTGTGTGGAACCTCATATGAAGATTCCCCTTTTTGTTCATGGAACTTAATGGGAGCTACATCAGACAATAAACTAGATCACAATGAAAGTCAAAATTATGGGGTGGCAAGAAGTTTTGTGTTTTAAGGTTAAAAAGGTGACTGGTTATTGTTGGTGCGTATTCTTAGGGTTTGCTTTTAACCCCCTCTTATTTGGTAGTCGTGCTGAAAAGTAAGGAATTCAAGGAACAAAGAGAAAGAAACAAAAGCAGAAGGTGGTTTTATGATTTAGGCTTTAGTAACTGGTCATAACCACCTCATGGCAAGGAAATTTCTCCCTGGCCAGACAAGGCCTAAGTTTGATTGGCCAAGAGATTCTCTTTGGGGTTGGAAGTGGGTCCTTTTTCCCACACATGCACGGAGAGTTTTTCCGGTGAAGGCTCATGGGAGTTTGTTATTTTTTTGTTTTAATTTTATTTTAATCCCCACAGATTTTTAAAATTTATTATACTAGAGAAATTGTAATAATAGCATTTGTTGAATGAAAATCTGTGAACTATTAAAATTGTTTATAAAAACAAGGCTTTTGCAAAGTAATGAAAAAGTCATCAGTTGTTTTTTCCAAAAATTAAATTGGGCCTC
>CM042146.1:76585166-76768092 GCA_023376005.1 Doryteuthis pealeii | reverse complement strand
TTGTAAGGGAGATGATAAAAAATCTTTATATTTTATAATTTTAAAAATACAAAAATCAGTGAATTGTCCAATTTTAATTAATTTTTTACCACTTATCCATTAATGACTAATTTTATATGATGATAGCTTTTTCTTAGAAAACTTGATTTTTTTTTAACAATCAGAATGTATGGTCATTGAAAAAACATTCCAAGCCCGAAAGATAAAGTTGGCTTCCACCCTAGGAGATGTAGCCTTTGGCATATAACGCTACAAAATAACCTTTTGAAAAAAGCACACAAAGAACCTTGTTACAAGAAGGAAGTAGTTCCAAAGACTATTTTCAGCAGGATTAACTCTTGCAACCCTAAACTCACAAACTTACCAAAAACTCAAATGAAACCCTAAAACTACCTTTCTATTACCAATTTACCCGTAGCAACTTTTTTCCGACCTAAACAAAATGAACACTGAACTTTAACTCTACTAACCCACTTGTTGTAATGAACTATTATACATATTTGATGGACATTCAATGTAAATTAAACCTTTGTAGAGTATATATTTTGCATCGTACTCTTGTTCTTTGAACATTACCGCCATGTTTCTCTCTGGCTCCATTATCCTATGTAAATCACCCCCCCAACTCCATAGGCTCTAATTTACTTTGATTTTATATTCTCTACAAAAACTTAATCCTAACCCAACTCAGCCACCATAAATGTAATTTGACTTTTTTTCTATCCGCTAAATTGGGACTTTTTTTTCTGTCTCTTTATTACTGCCATGAGTATGTCACCACACGTTGTTCAACACAATCTACAATCATCCACCTAAAAATCTGACTCGTGACTTTGAAATTTAAAAGTTTTAAAGTAAATAAAGTTGTATGTTTTGTGTCTTGTTTAGATTTTAACAAAAAATGTGGCCTACGGATCATTCTCTCTTATAGAAATGTGGCCTACCATAAAAAGCAATTATAAGGGTTATAAACAACGACAACAGCCGACCCATTTTCAGAATTTTTAAGAATTAAATAGATCTCTCTGATTCATGTAAATTATGATAAATTCTTTTTAAATTCTAATTACTATATACAGCTGATGACTGAATTGCATTTCTTGAAATTGAATATATGCTGAGAAAATAATTAATTTAATAAATTGTCTACTACTAATCTATAAATAGACTCTTACTGAGTAGGACACATACTATAACGCCACACCTATTTTCTTTTGTTCCTCAAAGTAGAGAAAAGATTGAATTACTTGCCGCCCCCCACCCCACCCAACGATAAAGATTCCAACTGATTCTTAAGAAGGGTGTGCGAAATTTGAAATACTCTTTTTACCAATATCTTGATTCCCCTCCCCTTTCTCAGTGAAATCCTTATTCAGTTTAGATTTTAAGTTATCATCCAACTTTGTTTCTAAATGAGCTAAGCACTAAAGAAAGGTGCAGAACTTTAGACCGGAGAGGGATGACTCTTTTAACCAAACATAATCCTGCCCTAGGCACACTACATGAGCTAGCACCCCCCCCCCCCCCCCATCCAATACCAGGTTAATGGATCAGTGAATATGTGAATTGAATTGAAGGAAAGAAAAGAAGAAAACTGTGAATTTTGGTCTGCCAAATTTAGCCGCCAGTTTTTTTTTCTTCCTCTTTTCCTTTATCAACAAAACTAGAAAGCAGCTACCTGGCACCACTGGTAGAAGGGGGAGAATTCTGTGTATTTTGATTTGTTACTTTTGAGATTACAAATATTTGATATTTTAAGTTAGAATTTCAATGCCTATTTCCATGTATATTTTGATTTAATATCTGTTAATATAAATTCAAATCTTCATTATTTTTGCACAAAAGCAAGAACTGGTGATGCTTAATGTGTATATATATTAGTTTGTATGTTAAGGTTTTATTTTAGATTGTTTTTCCTCTTCCCAAGCTCCAAGGGTCATCACGGGAACCTTGTTGAATGTGGCATGACATCAAAAAGCGCCATGATGACAGAAGCTACAGAGAATCCTGGAAAGAATCCTTCCATGAATGCAGGCAAGTGCATTAGGACTCCAGGGATTATTTTGAGGATAACTTGTAATTGTAGTTTGGAATTTTAAATTTAATTTTTTGTGACACCAGTCCTGAACTTTTCTGACATACCCTCATATTTCTTCTTTTTTTTGAGATATTTTTCAGTTTGTATCTGGTGGCTCAAATGCAAAATCTTCATTTAGACCTCTTAATACCACAGGCTGATATCAAATATTACGTGCAATGTAATGCAAGTGTGGACCTTAAATAAGGAAGATTGTGATAGGAGCAGTATGAAACTGTCAGTGGTACCCCGACACTGGCATGTTCATTTCCAGTGGACTGACAAATTACTAAAATTATGCGGACACAAACCAATTTAGTTGTGAGTATCAAAATTTCGAAATGAAATTGAAATTTGTTATTTATAACTATATCATTGACTGATTTCATGTTTTGTGTTTTTTGTTTTTGTTGTTATATTTGTCTTTTTGTTAAACAAATAAGATCGGTCAGTTTCTGCAAATCATTTACCTTTCAAAATAAATGATTTATATTTATACAAATCAGACATAAAAAAATACACAAGAATAATAACAATTAGTCATTCAAATAATGTGCAAGCACAATAAAACACATTGGATTTGCATTTTTTATGTTAAAAAACATGCAGTTGTTATTGATTCAAACAAATTACGTATTTTCAGTGTAGATTACGTGAAATGAAAATGCGCGACCAAAAATAAGCTTCCTGAAATGAACAAAACAAGGGGAGATTCTCTCATTTAATGCTAGCAATGTTGCAGATACCCTGTGTATATCCACAGGTCCTGCTAATTATGTTCTCCTTATTGTGTTTCTAATGTTTTTTTTTGTTGTTCTTTGCAGGGTTGCGATAATTATGATTCAAAGAATGTCTATTGGCCATCATTTTGTCAACAGATTGCAGACACATCCTTTAATTGCCGTGGAGTGATGGAAGTTCGTAGAGATTATTGTATGAATCGGATCCGGCCACGCAACAGCCTCAAAGGACACCGAAAGCCATTCAGTGTGTCAGGGTCACCAAAAGATGATTTATTTTAGCCATCTTCGGGTAAGATCTCATTTTTGAACTTTGCATGAAATTTATGTTTTATTTCTAAAAAATAAATTTATAATTTAATATATTTCGTTAAGTCTGACAAGAATACCTGAGAGGCAGAGCACACTCGTCCGAAACATTGTACAGATAACAATGAAGATGAGGACCATAATCCGAATAATTACAAATAATATAATTTGATGTTGTTTAAAAGTTAGACAATCTATATGAACTATTTGCCAACTTCAAATTTAATTCAGAAATTTTAGTTGAATGAATTAAACCAAACTAAGTTTGAAATTGATTTCGGATTTAAATTCCAGTAAAGGTGACTTTACAGTGTTATATACCCCATCGTCGGTATATAATCAGAGAGTAAACTTTGGTGATATATAGAAGAGCAGACAGAGACCTACTGCTTCATTTCTTCTTTACTTCTAGTTGCCATATTTTCTTCTTCTCTTTCTTCTTCTTTGCGTTGTCATCTAGTCTTCTTAACTGCTTCTTTTTAGGTCTAACTTTTTAGTCAGCATAATTAAACCATTATAAGACTTTTTTTCCTTATCAAGATTTATTTTTCTTGCCCATATTCTCCCACCGGGGAATAACAACCCCAGCAGAGAGATGCAAAACATGCTCTTCTTGGCTTCAATTCTGAGGTTTGAAACTGATTTTCTAACTAACTATCACACGACATGCGAATTGCCGCCTCGTAGCGCCAGAGAGCTATAACCATCCTGGTATTTTTCCATTCTCTGATCTGAAAACCAATGCCCCTTGAATTCTCGCACAGGGTTCCATCAACAATTTATGCTACCACATAAATATGTTAACATTCAATTTATTTTCAGATGTTCTCAAAGAATGTACACAATAATGACCACATTTCTAAATATTCAATCGAACATAATGAACAACAACATCTTATCATAATGGAATTCATGTCTGTCTGTAACAAAACTATTGCCACTCTTACATCACAATACCCTAGGAAGTTATCAATGAGTATTTGGTTTAATAGTTCAGAATCAAATACATAGAATCTGTATTTATTAACGATTCCTATGAAAATCTTAGTTTAAGATTTGCCTCAAAACAGCCTATGTGTGTTTGTACATTTAAAATCCTACAATGTGTCTTATGAATCACTAAAAAATAAAGTTTATATAATATGATGATGTGGTTGAATTTGCCATAACTGGTTTTTAACCAAAATGGTAATAAATAATTGCGTGGGGTTATTGAATCTATATATTATCTCTAACGTATTAAAATCAATCCTATGAATGATTATATATAGAAACTAATAATAAATATAATAAAATAAGTGTAACTTTTATATGCATTCGTTATTAATTTTTGTAATCGTTCAATCAATATATTCATTACATTAAAACTTAAATATTTACGTCCTGAGGAGGGTGCATTATTCTTGCCTTAGTACACCTAACGAAAAATAGATTAAAATTAAAAAAACCTTACATAACAAAACTTACAAGAAAAAACAAAATTATATGTAAAGAAATCACTTTGTGAAGTGAATTTTTGTAAATAGATATAATCACTATAAAAAGAAAAGAAAAGTTATTAGAAAACAGAAACAGCAATAGCTCACATGACTTTTGGAAACATTTTTTTCATGCCAAAGTTGGCCAAAGCTGAAAACTGCCTGCATCCATTGTAGCTGCCAAAACACTGCTCTTTCAAGCCTCCGTGCTACCTGTAAATCTGCCAACACTTACTTGATACCCTCATCCACACACATATGCATGTAGTGCCACTCAATGTATATTATTACTGTACGATATTCATGTTCCGACACAAGACATTATTCTATGTTTTGTTTTTTTTTTTTTTTCTATAGACATTGAAACTTTGATTGATTGTGGTGCACCTGAGCACTGTATGCAATGAAATTCCTTATTATTAAAAAAATATTGACAATGTAAATAAAATTTATCATTTCATATCCTATTTTTTCTAATAACCTGTTTGTTTGTTTGTTTGTTTTATAAATGATTCTTAAAGTAAATATGCAAATTAGCTGCACCTCATTTTGAAAAAAAAATCTGTTTGTCCAAGTTATATAGCAGGTATTCAGAAACTTGTTTGAGGCAGAAGAAGTGGTGTTTTAACAACACATTTAATGTAAAATGCCAGACTCAGCAAGTTATTATATATTTATTATGTGTGTGTGTTATAAAAATATGAAAAAAAAAAAATACTCAGAGTATGTATTTATTATGAATGATAGTATGGACAGTTTTTTTTTTTAATTTTTTATATTATACCAGCTAAAGGGCAAATGTTATGTTTCACCAAAAGTGATGGTTCAAATGAATAAAAATTGAAATGAAAAACATGAATTTTTAGTATTCTAATTATCAATTAACAGCATTCCATTCAAAATTATAAAGTATGAACATTTAAAAAAATGTATATATGTATATATATATATATATATAATATATATATAGTATCCAATTGGCCGCTTTAACTTTCCATTGCAGTGATCAGTAAATAATACAAAAGTGCTCAAATATTAAAAACATAAGTAATATAATAATATTATTAGAGTAAAAATAAACGTTTACGATGCGTTTCAATCAATTGAAATGATTTTCATCAGACCCTACCCTAATTTGATATATACACACACACACACACATATATATATATATTATTATATATATATATATATATACATACTTGCCTTCTTAAAACTAAGATTGTTTTTTAAAAACATTAAAAAACGTAATTAGTAGCTTCTTAAAAATGTCAATTTTTACATTTTTTCTTTCTTTCCTTTTCTTAAATAGAACCGATAATCAAGCTCTTTTGTGGGATATTCGAACGTCAAAAGGATGTCTTATGAAACTGTCAACACAATGGAGAAGGTCATCAAATGCAAAAAAGTAAGCACACACAACACACACACACACACGGCCTTGTTTTTTTTTCTTGAGAATTTCTTAACATACAATTCAGTCAATAACCCGTTTTAATGCAGCAGACAACCAAGGTCCTCCAAATAAACCAATGCATGAAGGGAGATGTAATTTTTAGCCACATTTACTTAACAATTTTGAACTTGTGTGATATATCCTCACCCCCAAAAATGCCTCTGTTTGAGACCTCTCAAATTTAAAAAAAAAAACAAGAAACTATTACTTCTAAAACTTGTTCACTTGTTAGAAACTCACAATATTTTCACGGATGATAAAGAACATTGTAATTTTCTAAAAAAAAAGCAAAAGCTTTTCAATCAAGATATAACAAACATACGAATACCTCCATAGAACCACTACATATAAATTCAAAATAACCTTTTCTGGCATTAATCGACCACAGACGGTTGATATACCGTTAAACTAAACTCAAACGGCGTTGATAAAGAAAATTGAGGTGTTGAATATTTTATAAAGAGAAATAATTTAATTGTTCTTCTATCAAATCTTTGAAAATGGATTTAAAATCCTTTATTTGCTCACCTTTGTTGCAAAATTAACAAGGACTACTGTTTTGTCTGCCTGTTATAATCTTTCTATTTAATACTTCCTATTAAATCTTCCTTAGGATTTTAATGTTTGGATAGTTTATAAGATTTGTTTCTAATCTGATATTTAAAAAATAAAGTTTAGACAAATCTAATATATATTTTTAAAATTTCAAAGAATAAGTCTTTTCAAATGAGAAATCTTAAAAGATTTTTGAATTAAGAATGTAAAAACGATGTATTGAAAATACAAGTCAAAAGATAAAAGATTAGTAAAATTAAATTATTTCTCAAAATAACAGTAGCTAACATAAAATGACTTGCTTACAAGAAAATCAATAATTTATCTTAGAAATGTTATTTTTTGTATGAACTTCTCTATAAAATTGTAATAATAATAATCTCAAATTAATAATGTAAAATTGGTTTATTTTTAATGAATTTTTAAATAATAATAATAATAATGTAATTTATGTGTACAGTGCTCAGTGTGCCACCACCATTTCTATCTGCGGAAAGATAGAATAATTCAAATAATAATAGTGTGATAAATGATGTAATTCTGACTTTATAGAATTTCTTGAAAATAAAATTAATAAACCAACATTAGATTAATTGATTTATATGGCATGTCAACCCATCTAGAGGTTAAGGAATCATGTTCACTGTTTGCATAGGGTTCAATTTAAAGGGAGTTTTTGTCATTAGTAATAACTCGTATACTTTTCTTCTTGCTGTTCAACTATTCTCTTGATTTTGCTGGATGGCATTTGCTTGCTGTTCTTTGAGTCTGAAACAAAGTTTGCGGTCATCTTGAGAGAGCCGTTAAAATCATAAACAAACAACAAAACGAACATCCTTAAGATGACCCAAACTTTGTTTCAGACTCAAAAGAACAGGCAAGAATGCCATCCAGACAAAATCAGAGAATAGTTGAACAGCAAGAAAGAAAAGATATAGAGTTATTACTATGACAACAAACTTCCTTTAAATTGAACCCACTATGCAAACACAGTAACATGATTCCTTAACCTCTAGATGGTTGACATGGCATAAAATCAATTAATCTAATGTGGTTTATCATTTATTTCAGGAAATTCTATAAGTCAGAATTACATCATTTATCACACATACTTAAATTATTTGAATTATTCCTAGGTTTCCGCAGATAGAAATGTGGTGCCACCTGAGCACTGTACACAATAAATTACATTATTATTATATTATTTAAAATCATTAAAAATAAACCTAATTTACTTATTAAAATTGAGATTAATTATTATTAACAATTTTATAGAGAAGTTCATACAAAACGAACATTTCATTAGATACAATATTGAATTTTTGTAAGCCAAGTCATTTTATTTTAGCTAGCGTTAATTTTGAGAAATAATTTATGTTATCTAATTTTTATCTTTTGACTTTGTATTTCATACATGTTTTACATTCATTATTCAAAAAATCTTTTAAGATTTCATTAGAAAAAAAGACTTATGGGCTTGAAATTTTAAAATATCATATTTAGATTTGTCAACATTTTATTTTAAATCAGAATTTAGAAACAAATCTTATAACTTACCAAACATTAAAATCCTAAGAAGATTAAAGGAAGTTTAATAGAGCATATAACATGGCAGACAACAGTAGTCCTGTTAATTTTGCCAAAGGTGGCAATAAAGGATTTTTTAAATCCATTTTCAAATTGATTGAAGAAGACCAATTCAATATTCTTTATAAAATATTCAACACCTCATTCTTATCAACCGTTTGAGGTTAGTTTAACGTATATCAACTCTGTGGTCATTTAAGCCAGAAAAGGTATTTTGAACTTTCAGTCTAAAGTATCGGTCTATGGAGGTATTCGTGATGTTTTGTTATAATCTTGGGAAAAGGTTGCTTTTTTTTTTAGAAATTAAAAATGTCTTTATCAATCGTGAATAATATGATGAGTTTCACAAGTGAACAAATTTTATAATAATTAAAGTTTCTTGTTTTTTTTTAAATTTGGGGTCTATCAACAAGACATTTTGGGGTGGTTGAGGATATATCACAACAAGAATTCAAAATTGTTAAGTATGTGAACTAAATTACATTCCCGCCTGATCATTAGGTTTATTTTGAGGACTGGGAGTTGCTCTCTGCATAAAAGGGTTATTGACTGAATTGTGATGTTAAGAAATCTCAGAAAAAAAAAAACAAGGCCGTGTGTGTGTGTGTGTGGTGTGCTTACTATCTTTGCATTTGATGACCCTTCTCCATTGTGTTGATCAAGTTTCATAAGGACATTCCTTGACGTTCGAATTCCCACAAAAGAGCTTGATTATCGGTTCTATTTAAAGAAAAGGAAAAGAAAGAAAAAAATGTAAAATTGGACATTTTTAAGAAGCTACTAATTACGTTTTTTAATGTTTTAAAAAATCTTAGTTTTAAGAAGCAGAGTATGTAATATATATATATATATATATATATATATATATGTGTGTGTGTGTGTTGTATATATCAAATGTAGGGTAGGGTCCTGATGAAATCATTTCAATTTTGATTGAAAACCATCGTAAACCCATTTTTACTCTAATAATATTATTATTATTACTATGTTTTTAATATATTGAGCACTTTTGTATTATTTACTGATGCCACTGCAATGGAAAAGTTAAAGCGACAATGATGACTATATATATATATATATATATATATATATTATATATATATACATTTTTTAAATGTTCAAATACTTTATAACATTTTGAAATGGAATGCTGTTAATGATAATAGAATACTAAAAATTCATGTTTTTTCATTTCATTTTTTCATTTGAAAATAACTTTTGGATGAAAACATACATTTTGCCCTTTAGATGGTTATAATATAAAAAATTAAAAAAAAAAAACTGTCATACTATCATTCATTAAATAATACATACTGAGTATTTTTTTTTTCATATTTTTATACACACACCATATATTAAATATATAAACTGCTGGTCTGCATTTTACATTAAATTGTGTTGTTTAAAACAACCACTTCTTCCTGCCTCAAACAAGTTCTGAATAACCTGCTATATAACTTGACAAAAAGATTTTTTTCAAAATGAGGTCAGCTAATTTGCATATTTTACTTTAAGAATCAATTTATAAAACAAACAAACAAACAAAACAGGTTATTAGAAAAATAGGATATGAAATGAATAAATTTTATTTTACATTGTCATATTTTTATAAATAAGGAAATTTATTGCATACAGTGCTCAGGTGCACCACAACTCATCAAAGTTTCATGTCTATACATAGAATAATGTATTAGTGTCAGGAACATGAATATCGTACTAATAATTAACATGTATGTGCGCACGTACATGCATATGTGTGTGGATGAGGTATCAAGTATAGTGTTGCAGATTACAGAAGCACGGAGGCTTTGAAAGATGCAGTGTTTGGCAGCCTACAATGGATGCAGGCAGTTATTCCATGCTTTGGCAACTTGAGCATGAAAAAATGTTTCCAAAAGTCATGTGAGCTATGCTGTTTCTGTTTTTCTAATAACCGTCTTTTCTTTTTATAAGTGATTTATATATCTATTACAAAAACTTACTTCACAAAAGTGATTCTTTACATATAAAATTTGTTTTTCTTGTAGTTTTGTTATTGTAAGGTTTTTATTTTAATCTATTTTGTTAGGTGTACTAGCAAGAATATGCACCCTCCTCAGGACGTAAATATTTAAGTTTTATGTAATGAAATATATTGAATTAGAAGATTACAAAATTAAATAAGAATGCATATAAAAAGATTACACTTATTTTAATTATTTTTAATTAGTTTCTATATAAAATCATTCATAGGATTGATTTTAATACGTTAGAGAATAAAATAATATTAGATATCAATAACCCCAAGCAATTATTTATTAAACCCAGTTTTGTTAAAACCAGTATGCAAATCAACCACATCATATATTATATAAACCTTTATTTCTTAGTGATTCATAAACACATTGTAGGATTTTAAATGTACAAACAACATAGGCTGTTTTGAGGCAAATCTAACTAAGATTTTCATAGAGAAATCGTTAATAAATAAGATTCTATGTATTAATGATTCTGACTATAAACCAAATACTCATTGATAAACTTCCTGAGGGTATTGTGATGTAAGCAGTGGCATAGTTTTGGTTACAGACAGACAATGAATCTCCATTATGATAAGATGTGTTGTTCATTATGTTCGATTGAAATATTTAAAATGTGTCATTATTGTGTACCAATTCTTTGAGAACATCTGAAAAATAAAATTGAATGTTACATAATTTATGTGGTAGCATAAATTGTTGATGGACCCTGTAGCGAGAATTCAAAGGGGCCATTGGTTTTCAGATCAGAGAATGGAAAAATACCAGGATGGTTATAGCTCTCTGGCCCCTAGAGGCGCAAATCTCGCATGTCATGTGATTAGTTAGTTAGAAAATCAGTTTCAACCTCAGATTGAAGCAGAGAGCATGTGCATCTCTCTGCTGGGGTTGTTAATTCCCCGCGTGGGAGAATATGGGCAAGAAAAATAAATCTGATCAAGGAAAAAAAATCTTATGGTTTAATTAATTGCATGACTAAAAAGTTAGACCTTAAAAGAAGCAGTTAGAGACTAGATGACAACCAAAGAAGAAGAAGAAGAAGAAGAAGAAGAAAATATGGCAACTAGAAGTAAAGAAGAAATGAAGCAAGTAAGTCTCTGTCTCTCTCTATATATCACCAGAGTTTACTCTCTCGATTATACCCGACGATGGGGTATATAACACTGTAAAGTCACCTTTACTGAATTTAATCCGAAATTCAATTTCAAACTTTAGTTTGGTTTAATTCATCAACTAAAATTTCATGAATTAATTTGAAGTTGGCAAATAAGTTCATATAATTGTCTAACTTTTAACAAACATCAAATTAGTATTATTTGTATTATTCGGATTATTGTCCTCATCTTCATTGTTATCTGTACAATGTTTCGGACGATGTGCCCTCTGGCCTTCTTCAGGTATTTCTTGTCAGACTCTAACAGAAATATAATATATATTATTTCAGAGAAATAAAACATCAAATTTCATGCAAGTCTCCCAAAAATGAGATCTTACCCGCCAGAGGCTAAAAATAAATTCATCTTTTGGTGACCACTGGACACACTGAATGCCTTTCGGTGTCCTTTGAGGCTGTGCGTGGCGGATCCGGATTTCATATCAATCAATCTTAACGAACTTCCATCACATCCAACGGCAATTAAGGAATGTTGTCTTGCAACTGTTGACAAATGATGGCAATAGACAATTCCTTTGAATCATAATTATCAGCAACCTGCAAAAGAAACAAAAAAAAAAACATTAGAAACGACAATAAGAGAACATAATTAGCAGGACTGTGGATATACCACAGGGTAATCTGTAAACATTAGCTACATAAATGAGAGTAATCTCCCCTTGTTTGTTTCACTCTTTCAGGAAGCCTTTTATTTTGGTCGACCATTTTTCATTTCACCGTAAATCTACACTGAAAATACGAATTTTGTTTGAATCAATACAACTGCATGTTTTAACATGAAAATATCATCAAATGTGTTCTTAATTGTGCTTGCGCATTATTTGAAATGAACTTAATTGTTATTATATTCTTGCTAGTATTTTTTTATGGTCTTGATTTGTATAAATAATAAAATCATTTATTTGAAAAGGTAGAAATGATTTGACAGAAACTGACCGATCTTATGTTTAAAAAAAAAAAAAACAAAACAAAAAAAACAAAACATAAATCAGTCACATGATAATAGTTAAAAATAACAAATTCAAATTCCTTTGAATTTTGATACTCACAAACTAAATTGTTTGTGTCCCATATTTTTAGTAATTTGTCAGTCCCACTGGAAATGAACATGCCAGTGTCAAGGGGGTACCACTGGACAGTTTCAATACTGCTCCTATGACAATTCTCATTATTTAAGTCCACACTTGCCACTACATTGCACGTATATTTATATCACCTGTGGTTTAAGCAGTCATAAATGAAGATCTTTGCATTTGAGCCACCAGATAACAAACTGAAAAAATATTAAAAAAAAAAAAGAAGAAAATATGAGGTATGTCAGAAAAGTTCCAGGACTGGTATCACAAAAAAATTATTTAAATCCAAACTACAAATTACAAAGTTATCCCTTCAAATAATCCCCCTGGAGTCTAATGCACTTGCATGCATTCATGGAAGAATTCTTCCAGGATTCTCCGTAGCTCTGTCATCATGGCCTTTTTGATGTCATGCACATCCTCAAAAAAGGTTCCTGATGAACCCTTGAGCTTGGGGAAAGGAAAAAAATTACAAAATAAAACACTTAACATACAAACTAATATATATACACATTAAGCACCACAGTTCTTGCTTTTTGTGCAAAAATAATGAAGATTTGATTTATATTCAAGATATTAAAAATCAAAATATACATGGAAATAGCATTGAAATTCTACTTAAAAATATCAAATATTTGTGTAAATCTCAAAAGTAACAAATCAAATACACCAGAATTCTTCCCTCCCTCTACCCAGGTGGTGCCAGGTAGCTGCTTCTAGTTTTGTTAATAAAAAAAAGAGAAGAAAAAAAAACTGCGGCTAACATTTGGCAGACCAAAAAATTCCAGTTTTCTTCTTTTCTTTCATTCAATTGCATTCACACTCATTCACTGATCCATTAACCTGGTTTGGTTGGGGGGGGGGGGGGTGCTACTCATGTAGTGTGTCTAGGGCAGGATTATGTTTGGTTAAAGAGCTCATCCCTCTCCAGGTCTAGGCTGCACCTTTCTTTAGTGACTTAGTCATTTAAGAAACAAGTTGGATAGAACTTAAAAATCTAAAACTGAATAAGATTTCATGAGAAAGGGAGGGGAATCAAGATATTGGTAAAAAAGAGTATTTTCAAAATTTCCACACCCTTATAAGAATCAGTTGAATCTTTATAGTTGGGGGGGGGGGGGGGCAAGGTAATATCAATCTTTCTCATACTTTGAGGAACAAAAGAAAATAGGGTGCCGTTTATAGTATGTGTCCTACCTCAGTAAGAGTATATTTATAGATATAAGTAGTAGGCAATTTATTGAAATTAATTATTTCATATATATTCAATTTCAAGAAATGCAATTCAGTCATAACCTGTATATAGTAATTAAGAATAATTAAAAAAGAATTTATCCATAATTTACATGAATCAGAGATCTATTTAATTCTAAAATTCTGAAATAGGTTAGGTTAGCAGTTGTTATTATAACCTTATAATATGCTTTTTATGGTAGGCTATATACTATAAGAGAGACATGATTCCATAGCCACATTTTTTGTTATAAAAATTTAAATAAACACAAAACATACAACTTATTTACTTTAAAAACTTTTAAACTTTCAAAGCCAGAGTCAGATTTTTAGTGGATGATGTAGATTTGTGTGTAGAACAAAAAGTGTGAGTGACAATATCATGGTAATAAAGAGACAGAAAAAAAGTCACAATTAGGATAGGAAAAAAAGTCACAATTAATTTATGGTGGCTGAAGTTGGGTTAGGATTAAGTTTTGTAGAGAAATATAAAAATCAAAGTAAATTAAAGAGCCCCTAATGGAGTTGGGGGGGTGATTTACTAGGAATAATGGAGCAGAGAGAAACATAGGCGGTAATGTTCAAAGAACAAGAGTACGACGGCAAAATATATACTACTACAAAGTTTAATTTACATTAAATGTCCATAATAAATATGTATAAATACGTTAATTACAACAAGTGGTTAGTAAGAGTTCAAAGTTCGGTGTTCATTTTGTTTAGGTCGGAAAAAGGCTACGGGTAAATGGTAATTAGAAAGGTAGTTTTAGGGTTTGTTTAGAGTTTTTGGTAGTTTGTGAAGTTAGTGTTGCAAGAGTTAATCCTGCTGAAGAATAGTCTTTGGAACTAATTCTTCTTGTAACAAAGGTTCTTTGTGTAGCTTTTTTCAAAAGGTTATTTTGTAGCAAGTTATATGCCAAAGGCAAATCTCCTAGGGTGGAAGCAACTTTATCTTTCCGGGCTGGAAATGTTTTTTTCTTCAAATGACCATACATTCTGAATTGTTAAAAAAAATTCAAGTTTTTCTTAAGAAAAAAGCTATTCATTATAAAATTAAGTCATTAATGGATAAAGTGGTAAAAATTTAAATTAAAATTGGACAATTCACTGATTTTTGGTAATTGTTTTAAAATATAAAATAAAAAGATTTTTTATCATCTCCCTTGACAAAAAGTGTCCATGCTTAATTTTAACTCAAAAATTAAATTTAAATTTGTCAATTTGCTAAAAGAATAAAATAATTAATATAACAATTTTTTTCTTTTAGTTTTCATAGATAATACCTTTATTGTTTTGAGTTATATTTTGTCTAATTTTTTTTTGTTTTGTTTATATATGTATATATATATATATAAGTTGAGAAAGTTTGATTCAGTTTTTAGAATATATTCAAATGAATTGTTTTGGTTTAAAATAAGCAAGATTAGGTTTGGGTGGGGGCAGAAATAGGACCACAATTTTCACTACAGTGTCATTTGTTGTTAAATTTTATAAAAATAAATAAATGGGGTTTCTAATGATTGAGTTTTGATATCAAGATAAAATTCTTTGCTATTTAAGAAAAAGAAATCAAAAATCAACCAATTTATTAGGTACCGCCAAATTTACCCTGTGACATTTACCCCCCCCCCTTTAACACAAATGAAACTTGCAGAAAAGTTAATATTTTCTTGAAAAATTTTTTTCCATTCGAAAGAAAAAACATTAAAACAAACTCCTGATGATTTAAAAAAAAATTTTCAGCTTACAAAAATAATGAAAATTATGATGAAAACAATGTTTTCATTTTTGCACTGTTAAATCAACTGAAATTTAACGTAGCTAAAAACAAGTTACGATAAGAGGTTTTTTAAAAAATTCTATGAAAAATCAATTAATAGTCTGATTTTCACGAAAATTTTCATAAATGTTTACCTTTGAATGTAAATATCTGAAATAGTTTTTTCCTAAAATATATTAGGGGAATATTTTTTTTTTACGAGGTCTATCCCAACCCCTACTTTATTTTATGAGATAAAAAAAAATGACGCGTCAGAAAACTTTTTTACTTTTTTTCTATAAAGATAAGAGTCTGAATAACTATATCAAAGAAATTGTATAACATACAATGCAGTAGTTTTTTTTTTTAGAAAAATTAATGAAATCGGAAATACAAAGTGCAAAAAAATGTCATAATATTATTATTTGAAAACTTTTTTTGCTTTTTTTAATTGGTATGTACTATATTCTATTAAATTGTCAAAACAAATTTTTTATTTTTAGAAATTAATTTAAAGAGATTTTCAATCTTTTGTGTGCTTAAATATTTTTTTTTCTGCGTGAAATAAATTAAATAATTTTTTTTTCTACGTGAAAAAATCGAATTTTTCACATATTTAAATATATGAATTTTAGAATTCAGGTGAACTAAAAATTGGTCTGATCCCACGCATATTAATATTTTAAAAAGAATTTGTAAATTTTATTGTTGTGATTCTTAGAATATACGGTAGAGCAAAACTGACATATTTGTTTTGTTTTTATACAAAGAGACGAGACGCTTCTCAGTAACTATTGTTTGTTTCTTAGCGTAAAAAATTTTTCAACTTTTTCGACCTATTAGAATAAAAAGTAAGTATATATTGATTATTTTATCAGTTTTTTTTCTTGGAAAAAAATATTCAAATTTTCATTTCATTTCATTTTCGATTTTAAAAATTAATACCAAAACCGAAGACATTTTTTTTAAAGTCAATTTCACTGTGAAATTTTAATATTAAAGTTTTTTAAAGATTTTATTCATTTTAATAGTAAATTTTGGCTAAAAAAAGTATGTCCGTTACAGCCAGCCATATGTAGATGTATAATCGTAAAGGGTAATAATATGTAATTTTTCTGTCTAAATTGCGGCCTGAAAATTACCCTTTCGCATGTATACGGATAGGTTTATTTATTTTTTTTAAGATAGCGATGTAATTTTTCCCAATCGGATAATTTGATTTTTGAATTAAGTGTTTTTTCTTTGTAACAACCCTGTATGATCTTTAATTGTTTTTTTACGAGACTTTTGATAAACAAAGTTCGGAATATTTATTTCCGTTTTATTCAAGAAGTTTAGGTATACCCAAAATGAGGCTAAACTGCGTTTTGACAAAATGACTTTAGCCCCCCTACAGAAAATTTACCAAATATCAGGGAATTATCGGATTTTAATGAAATTTTCAGTGTTTATTTATCAAGAATGATCTTTATAATGCATTATTTATTTATTTCAAAACTTTTTCATTTTTTTCAGGTCACTTAATTTTGACCCCCTTATGTGGAAGCGTAACATTTTTTTTCAAGTTGGTCTTATAGTTTTCTAATTACAGTATAAATAAAGAGATAAAAGACCGAAGTTATGAATAGAAACAAACAAAAAGATTTTTACGGTGGCTTTTCTATGAGAAAATAAGTACCGAAAATCGAAATATAAAATGTAAAAAAATAATAGATAATTAATTTTTTGGAGATTTCTTTTTTACTCATTTCGATAATTATTTAATTCTTATAAAAGAAAAAAATATATATCGATATTTTTTCTGCTTAAAAAGGGGAGGGGGTACATTTTCAATCGAGTTTTTCTTCAAAAAGTATACTTTGATGTAATAAAATAAGGTTTACATTAAATAGATATTTATTTTTAGAATCTAAAAATATAACATTTTAAACTTAACATCAGGTTTTTCATATTTTAAATGAATTTTATATATTAATTTTTCATAGCAAAAATACTAAATTAAAGTTTTGAAATAAAATAACTGATGCATTATAAAATTCATTAATTCATAAATCAATACTGAAAATTTCATTAAAATCGGATAATTACCTGATTTTTGGTAAATTTTTTGCAATCGCGAATGTTATATTAAAATTGTAAACAAGGCCTAAAACCATTGAAAAATAGACAGAATGGCGGATTGCGTCGAAATTGACCAAAACAAATCGTTTTAAATCTATTAAAATAAACTGCATATGTAATGATATTTTCTTTTTTTTAATGATGGTCATTATGTTACTACTTATCGATTTAGACAAAAGTTTAACCTTAAATAATAGATTTAATTAATTTTAATTTGTTTTTCAAAACGTAGCAATCGATTTTTTTGGGTATGTCTAGGCCCTAAACTGATCACGTTTTGGTGATACCTACAATTTATTCGTCTCTATTTTATTTTTATATATATAATCGTCAGAAGAAATATGTCAAGAATATAGTACCGAGACTCACATGTTTACAAGAAAAACATACACAATAATAGATATGTAAATAAATAGTAAAATATAAGAAAAAATTCTACCCAACGGTAAAAATAATTATTTCTGATTTAACAAAGAATTGTTTTTGTTTACGTCAAGAATATAGTTTTTTTTACCGTGACTCACATTAAGATTTAAAACAAAAATATGCACAAAAAAAAATAAAAAGACAAGCATTATAATTTATAAACAATGAAAAAATTTCTACCTTCCAAGAATAATAAGTATTACTGATTTCACCAGAATTGTTTTTGTTATTTTATAAAAAAAAGAAAAAGAAAAAAAGGACTCTGCCTTTTTAATGCCAAAGCACTCATTTTTCTTTATTATTTATCAAATAAATCTCAATTCAATTAAAAATATAATTTTGTATAGTTTTCTGCTTCTTAGCTTCAACTTTAGACATTTTAGAGGAGTTTTATTTTATTTTTATTTATATTTTTGAACTTCACGTAAAAGTTGTGAAAAAGAAAACTACAAGTATTCGCAATATGAGCTCCAGTAAAAAAAAAAAAATCTAACGGTAAACAGAATAATCACAAAATGTATATTTTGATGGCAATTTGATACCTACTATCTATCTTCCACCAAGTCAATGTCGGGCAATTTTATTCCCCCCACGACGTTTTTTGTCCAACCTCACGGTGCGTGCTCAAATCAAGGCTGTAAATACGACGAGTCGTCTCCGCTCGTCGTAAAAGTAGTGGATTGTCTTCACCAGTTTCCCGGCTGTTCAGAAAACGAAGCATTTGTCATTTGATAATTTTATTAACACAAAACAATGTGAAAAATATTACTGAGAAGAAAAAAGTTATTATTTGTCTTATCTCTATTTCTAGACACGAACTGGCAAAACAGAGTAAGCCGACCTGGTAATAATCGACACGGATCAGGGCCGATAATTACAACCAATTCCTATGATGATTTCCCTTTGCTTTAACCCCCCTTCAAACCACGAGTTCTCCACGACTGACAACCCTCTAATTAATTTTTAACCTTTGCTAGATTTTCAGGTATTGAATTCGCGAAAAGATAATAAAGTAATTTTTTCATAATAAAAGATAAATTTTTTCTTAGTGCATTGAACATTTTAATGTAAATTTAGTTCTCAATTCTAATTGGTCAGTTGTATTTTAGAGTCGCAGGAAATGGACTCGTTGACCCGAGTTCAATTCCTGGATGAAGCCACAGTTCATATATCGCTAATTCCCTTGGGAAAGGTATGAATCCAACTATTCTACCTCCAGCTATGGGTGAATAGTAGGGCAGACTGGGCTTTTTAACCTTGGTTAGGCAACCAGTCTAGTAGAAGAAAAACTGAATTCAAACCGGGTCCCTACTAGAATAGGCTCAGACCTACTAAGTGATCTATTTCAATTCAAATTTATGTTGTAGGTAATTTTTATGTGAAATGTAACATTAAAGAAACAAGCAAAACAGTACAAATAATCACAAAGAAGTTTGGGTCGTAATAACATTGTCCTTTATATGTGTATTATAAATTGTATCAAATGAACAACAAGTTACAAAGGTGTCGTTTGGATAATGAATTTTCCTTTTTACAAAATTCTTATTGTGTTTAAAGCTTACTTGTATTTGTTCACCCGGTTCGAGGAGGATTGTATTCGTAAACTTGTCTGTTCACTGGCCGCTGCCTTCTCTCTCTACTACTATAAATCTTCCCTTCCCCCATTTTCAGAATGTCTATTAATTGGTGGAGTTTTGAATTTTGGTGTTGGTCAGTCTGGCTTTGTCTATTTTTAGAATACAAATCCTTTTTTTTTGTTCCTCCAAATAAGTCTACAATAATCTACAGCTTATGAACCATTACAGTCCATGGTTATAATTTAATTTTTCTCTCAATATTTCCCCACCCCAAATCTGTTTTATGAACTTAGTAAATAAGATTAACACCTTAAATAATAATATGATACTTGCAGGACCTGTGGATATACCACAGTATGATGATTTAATTATTACGTTTGATATGTTTACTAAAGAACTGTTACTAAATAGTTCAATATGTAAAAAATATAATAATCTTCATTTTACTCTCTGTTACTCTTTTTTTGCTTTCTTTCCTTCTTTTCATTATGTTCGATTGAAACAGAGTAGCGTTGATACTTATGTGCAACTGTAGGGATTAAAAATAAAATTAAAATAAAAAAAAATAACAAATTCCTATGAGCCTTCAGACTGAAAGAACCCTCCAAGCATGTTCAGGAAAAAGGACCCACTTCTGACCCCAAAGATAATCTTTTGGCCATTCTGACTAACGCCTTAACTGGGATGAGATACTATTTCTGGATGGAAAGAAATTTCCCCTACAGGTGGTGGCTATGACCCGTGAATAATAAATCTTAAAACTACTTTTTGTCTTTGTTCTTCTTTTCTTTCTTTAATTCCTTTTCAGCGCGACCACACGAATATGATGGGGTTAAAATGGGTCCCTGTAAAACACACACCAACAAATAACCACAAGACCTTTAAATCCAAAATTAAAACACTTGTCAGTGCCAGATACCCATCCCTCTCTTCTATGCTTTTCCCTAACTCTCTTTCTTTCTTAATAATATTTTTTCTGTATTGTATGTCTTTTTCTTCTCTTCTTTCTTTATAATAAAAACAGAAATTGTCATCCTTTAGCTGAGGTTGACGACACTCAATAAGAAAAAATATTATACAGAAGAAAAGAGAGTAGGAAAGATAGAGAGAGGGATGGGTATTGCTGGCTGAACAAGTGTTTTAATGTTTGGTTTAAAGGTCTGTTGGTTTATTTGTGGTGTGTGTTTAAGGGACCCATTTTAAACCCCATAATTGCGGTGGTTGGCGCTGAAAAAGGAATTAAAAAGAGACACGAAGAACAAAGACAAGTAGTTTTTAAGATTTATTAATCTACGGGCATAGCCACCACGCTGTAGGGGAAATTTTCTTGCATCCAGAAATAGATCTCATCCTAGTTAAGCGTTAGTCAGATGGCCAAAAGATTATCTGATTGGGGTCAGAAGTGGGTTCGCTTTTTCCTGAACATCTTGAGGGTTCTTTCATCTGAAGGCTCATAGAGATTTATTGTATATATTAATTTTTAATCCCTTTATTTTTGAATCTTATATTTTCATAATTAAGTATTCCTCACACTCTGGTTCTACATATAGCGACTACTAATAACAGACACATGGAAGTGATAATGCTCAAAAATCGAGAGAAGGACAGAGAAATAATAGAATAGAAGAGAAAATAGCAATAAAATATTAGTATAGCAATCATATGTAGGCATATTTAAAGATAACAATGATATCGATTAGTTAAAACATATTTTTACTATATTACACATATAATTAGCTGATTTATGGGAGAACTAAGTTCTACTAGATGTTAAAGTATCAATAATATTCCACTGTAAATAATTAAATAAAGTGTCCATCGTATTAACATATATTATTGTACGGTTATAAGTTCATAACAGATTGGTGGGAAATATTGAAGATCGCAACAGGTTACATACATATAAAACCGAATAGTATGCATAAGAACTTTATTGAGTAATGCGTTGCTTATAAATCTTTTTACGGTAAGATCGGATAAAATCAGAATTTGGGAGATGTGCGCGAATATATTGGGAGAGAGAGCAAAAAAATATATAAAATATGAGTATAAACGTATTTGGATCACAATGTTAATAAATACAAGATGTCAATAAGACGCTCTGGATTATACATAGGATCAAAATATCAACATCTCCACATCTCATGGATGGAATACGAATAACATAAGAGAGAGAGGTGAGAGGATAGATTTTATGAATAGTAGAGGACAAGACCAGAGCGCAGAGCCAGACAGATATAATATCAAAACTCCCACCGAAAATAACTAGTACCCTCAATACCGTGAGAAATGGGGGATGAACGCGGAGATTTAAACGAGTAAATGAGACGTATGAAGAAAACGGAACAGACGGAACATGTGATGGCTCAGAACAGGAGGAAATTCAAACGCATATCTAGACAACTTTGTGATGTTGATACCATCATATGCACATATTCTTATTCGAACAACATATAGAGGAGGAGTGACAGATCGCAAATCATATGTAAGCTATCAAACAGACCAATACAGACTCTTGAGAGAGTCAATAATATAGGTATAGTAATATTTCATATATCAATGGACGAACACTCGTTTTTGTTAAGGGTGTCTGCTTTCATTTCTTTAATGTTACATTTACATGAATACTTCGATACACAACATTAATAATTATTGAGCACATAATATGAGAGGACAATTAGTTAATTATTTAACGACGTAGTCTGCACGAAACCTATTTCATGAGGAATCTATTCGTGTGTTGAAAAATTCAGTTTTTTCGTTTTCGAGCTTATTGATTGTGTTCTTTATGTTACATTTACACAATACACAAAAGGTTAACACAAGACCAAGTACTGAGAACTCTCTCGTAATATGTAATCAGACCAATATGCACTTAGTGAGTATATCTGAGTCTGATTCTAGGATGTCAGACGACTTTCAGGATTAGCGACGGTTTGAATATATTAGTTTTGCTCTATACTTAGACTGGCTTCATGACCAGCTGAGTATTGTCGCATACTCCCAGGAGGTGGCTCTAAAACGAGTCAAATTAGTCCCACTGTCTGGCACTATAAAACTTATTACAAACTGTAACACTAAGTCTGGGAGAGGTAGAAAGAGACTAAATTTAATCAATTAAATGGTTTGGATTCAATGCACCTTATACGCCAAAGGAATTAGTCGATACTGAATACTTTTATGTTAGGCTTTCATACACAGGAATTGAAACTCTGACGTCATATCGAGTTCCAATTTTCCTAGTCGACTTTTTCGCGAGAAAATTCAAAATAAACCTAAAAAATACCCTTCTAGGACCAACTTAGAAGGATTAGAGAGAAACTAAAATTTACATGTAATATAGATGTCATCTCAGATGGCAGCTAAAAAGCACGAGGAGGAATTTATTTCTTTTAATATAGAAAGAGGATTACGGTGTTATAATATGGATTTATAAGGCAGACGCCATTTCAATCATCTAATAATGGGACAATTATGGCAAAGTGAGTTAAGAAATTAATATAGAGGGTTCCGTCAGTGCCGTCCTGGAAAATGACACGTCGTGGTGCGTGTTAGAAGTGGGTGAGGTTTATAAAAGAAGAGTACGGGGCATATATCTTCATCCTGAATATGTGGACACAGTTTCGGGTTTGTACATTAAGTACAGAGAGCGACTACAGCTACAAATGATATACTTTTTCCGTGTGTATTAATACGCTAATATAGGTTCTGGCCTACTCATCTCGTTTTTCGGTGTGTTTTTTAGCATGAATATCGTTAGTTAATAAGATAGATAAGAGATGAGCTAGCACGATAATTAACTTTTCTTCTCAGCACTAATGATACAGTTCCGGGCACAAACTGGTTTGTAGTTAAATGAAATCATTAAACTGACCTACACATTTGCTTTACGACTCGTTGTCGCTAGGAAACGACCGCGCGTGCAGAGTATTTCAGGGGTGAAGCACTAGGGATCTCGTATGTTATCCGACAACCGAGAAGGGACTCGGACGCTAAAAATGTGATACATGGTCGTTGGAGGGTTGAGCATAAAACTTGCCTCGACATTGAACTGGCGCACATGGTAGAGGTATGGGAACAAAATAAGGTGAGAGTACGTCGCTAAGGGCGCGAGATAAAATTGAGCCTGCGATATTTTGGACTTGATTGGTTGGATATAGTATAGTACACTGGTGTGAAGGTTATCATAATGTCATCTAAAATATATTTTTACTATGTTAGCTTGCTAAGTATTATTGTCCTGGATATATACTCGTTTAGATTTTTTTTTTTTTTCTCATCATTAACTGTAGAGTGCGTCACAGTTTACTGAGAGCGAAAATATAACTTATAGAATAGATTTTACACTATATATATATTCCTCACCAACTATATTATATCGTCGAAGAATTACAAGAAAAGTATAAGAGTACTAAGATTAAAATAAAGGAACTCCCCTCATTAAAATGTCTAAAAAGTTTGAAGACTAAGTAATGTTTTAAAAATCTATACGCACAAATTTGAGATTTATTTTGAATATCAAATTTTATAATTGAATTGAGATTCTAATTTGACTAAATAATAAAGAAAAATGGAGTGCTTTGGCATTAAAAAGGCAGAGTCCTTTTTTTTCTTTTTCTTTTTTTTATAAAAAAAAAACAATTCTGGTGAAATCAGTAATACTTATTATTCTTGGAAGGTAGAAATTTTTTCATTGTTTATAAATTTAATGCTTGTCTTTTTATTTTTTTTTGTGCATATTTTTGTTTTAAATCTTAATGTGAGTCACGGTAAAAAAAACTATATTCTTGACGTAAACAAAAACATTCTTTGTTAAATCAGAAATAATTATTTTTACCGTTGGGTAGAATTTTTTCTTATATTTTACTATTTATTTACATATCTATTATTGTGTATGTTTTTCTTTGTAAACATGTGAGTCTCGGTACTATATTCTTGACATATTTCTTCTGACGATTATAATATATAAAATAAATAGAGACGAATAAATTGTAGGTATCACCAAAACGTGATCAGTTTAGGGCCTAGACATACCCAAAAAAATCGATTGCTACGTTTTGAAAAACAAATTAAAATTAATTAAATCTATTTTAAGGTTAAACTTTGTCTAAATCGATAAGTAGTAACATAATGACCATCATTAAAAAAAGAAAATATCATTACATATGCAGTTTATTTTAATAGATTTAAAACGATTTGTTTGGTCAATTTCGACGCAATCCGCCATTCTGTCTATTTTTCAATGGTTTTAGGCGCTTGTTTACAATTTTAATATAACATTCGCGATTGCAAAAAAATTTACCAAAATCAGGTAATTATCCGATTTAATGAAATTTTCAGTATTGATTTATGAATTAATGAATTTTATAATGCATCAGTTATTTTATTTCAAAACTTTAATTTAGTATTTTTGCTATGAAAAATTAATATATAAAATTCATTTAAAATATGAAAAACTGATGTTAAGTTTAAAATGTTATATTTTTAGATTCTAAAAATAAATATCTATTTAATGTAACCTTATTTTATTACATCAAAGTATACTTTTGAGAAAACTCGATTGAAAATGTACCCCCTCCTTTTTAAGCAGAAAAATATCGATATATATTTTTTTCTTTATAAGAATTAAATAATTATCGAAATGAGTAAAAAAGAAATCTCCAAAAAATTAATTATCTATTATTTTTTTACATTTTATATTTCGATTTTCGGTACTTATTTTCTCATAGAAAAGCCACCGTAAAAATCTTTTTGTTTGTTTCTATTCATAACTTCGGTCTTTTATCTCTTTATTTATACTGTAATTAGAAAACTATAAGACCAACTTGAAAAAAATGTTACGCTTCCAACATAAGGGGGGTCAAAATTAAGTGACCTGAAAAAAAATGAAAAAGTTTTGAAATAAAATAAATAATGCATTATAAAGATCATTCTTTGATAAATAAACACTGAAAATTTCATTAAAATCCGATAATTCCCTGATATTTGGTAAATTATTTTCTGTAGGGGGGCTAAAGTCATTTTGTCAAAAACGCAGTTTAGCCTCATTTTGGGTATACCTAAACTTCTTGAATAAAACGGAAATAAATATTTCCGAACTTTGTTTATCAAAAGTCTCGTAAAAAAACAATTAAAGATCATACAGGGTTGTTACAAAGAAAAAACACTTAATTCAAAAATCAAATTATCCGATTGGGAAAAATTACATCGCTATCTTAAAAAAATAAATAAACCTATCCGTATTACATGCGAAAGGGTAATTTTCAGGCCGCAATTTAGACAGAAAAAATTACATATTATTACCCTCTTACGATTATACATCTACATATGGCTGGCTGTAACGGACATACTTTTTTTAGCCAAAATTTACTATTAAAATGAATAAAATCTTTAAAAACTTTAATATTAAAATTTCACAGTGAAATTGACTTTAAAAAAAATGTCTTCGGTTTTGGTATTAATTTTTAAAATCGAAAATGAAATGAAATGAAAATTTGAATATTTTTTTCCAAGAGAAAAACTGATAAAATAATCAATATATACTTACTTTTTATTCTAATAGGTCGAAAAAGTTGAAAAATAATTTTTTACGCTAAGAAAACAAACAATAGTTACTGAGAAGCGTCTCGTCTCTTTGTATAAAAACAAAACAAATATGTCAGTTTTGCTCTACCGTATATTCTAAGAATCACAACAATAAAAATTACAAATTCTTTTTAAAATATTAATATAGCGTGGATCAGACCAATTTTTAGTTCACCTGAATTCTAAAATTCATATATTTAAATATGTGAAAAATTCGATTTTTTCACGTAGAAAAAAAAAATTATTTAATTTATTTCACGCAGAAAAAAAAATATTTAAGCACACAAAAGATTGAAAATCTCTTTAAAATTAATTTCTAAAAATAAAAATTTGTTTTGACAATTTAATAGAATATAGTACATACCAATTAAAAAAAGCAAAAAAAGTTTTCAAATAATAATATTATGACATTTTTTTGCACTTTGTATTTCCGATTTCATTAATTTTTTCCTAAAAAAAACTACTGCATTGTATGTTATACAATTTCTTTGATATAGTTATTCAGACTCTTATCTTTATAGAAAAAAAGTAAAAAAGTTTTCTGACGCGTCATTTTTTTTTATCTCATAAAATAAAGTAGGGGTTGGGATAGACCTCGTAAAAAAAAATATTTCCCCTAATATATTTTAGGAAAAAACTATTTCAGATATTTACATTCAAAGGTAAACATTTATGAAAATTTTCGTGAAAATCAGACTATTAATTGATTTTTCATAGAATTTTTTAAAAAACCTCTTATCGTAACTTGTTTTTAGCTACGTTAAATTTCAGTTGATTTAACAGTGCAAAAATGAAAACATTGTTTTTCAATCATAATTTTCATTATTTTTGTAAGCTGAAAATTTTTTTTTTAAATCATCAGGAGTTTGTTTAATGTTTTTTCTTTCGAATGGAAAAAAATTTTTCAAGAAAATATTAACTTTTCTGCAAGTTTCATTGTGTTAAATAGGGGGGGTAAATGTCACAGGTAAAATTGGCGGTACCTAATAAATTGGTTGATTTTTGATTTCTCTTTTTCTTAAATAGCAAAGAATTTATCTTGATATCAAAACTCAATCATTAGAAACCCCATTTATTTATTTTTATAAAATTTAACAACAAATGACACTGTAGTGAAAATTGTGGTCCTATTTCTGCCCCCCACCCAAACCTAATCTTGCTTATTTTAAACCAAAACAATTCATTTGAATATATTCTAAAAACTGAATCAAACTTTCTCAACTTATATATATATATATACATATATAAACAAAACAAAAAAAAATTAGACAAAATATAACTCAAAACAATAAAGGTATTATCTATGAAAACTAAAAGAAAAAAAATTGTTATATTAATTATTTTATTCTTTTAGCAAATTGACAAATTTAAATTTAATTTTTGAGTTAAAATTAAGCATGGACACTTTTTGTCAAGGGAGATGATAAAAAATCTTTTATATTTTATAATTTTAAAACAATTACCAAAAATCAGTGAATTGTCCAATTTTAATTTAATTTTTACCACTTTATCCATTAATGACTTAATTTTATAATGAATAGCTTTTTTCTTTAAGAAAAACTTGAATTTTTTTTAACAATTCAGAATGTATGGTCATTTGAAGAAAAAACATTTCCAGCCCGGAAAGATAAAGTTTGCTTCCACCCTAGGAGATTTAGCCTTTGGCATATAACTTGCTACAAAATAACCTTTTGAAAAAAGCTACACAAAGAACCTTTGTTACAAGAAGAATTAGTTCCAAAGACTATTCTTCAGCAGGATTAACTCTTGCAACACTAACTTCACAAACTACCAAAAACTCTAAACAAACCCTAAAACTACCTTTCTAATTACCAATTTACCCGTAGCCTTTTTCCGACCTAAACAAAATGAACACCGAACTTTGAACTCTTACTAACCACTTGTTGTAATTAACGTATTTATACATATTTATTATGGACATTTAATGTAAATTAAACCTTTGTAGTAGTATATATTTTGCCGTCGTACTCTTGTTCTTTGAACATTACCGCCTATGTTTCTCTCTGCTCCATTATTCCTAGTAAATCACCCCCCCCCAACTCCATTAGGGGCTCTTTAATTTACTTTGATTTTTATATTCTCTACAAAACTTAATCCTAACCCAACTCAGCCACCATAAATTAATTGTGACTTTTTTTCCTATCCTAAATTGTGACTTTTTTTCTGTCTCTTTATTACCATGATATTGTCACTCACACTTTTTGTTCTACACACAAATCTACATCATCCACTAAAAATCTGACTCTGGCTTTGAAAGTGAAATTTAAAACAGTTTTAAAGTAAATAAAGTTGTATGTTTTGTGTTTATTTAAATTTTTATAACAAAAAATGTGGCCTATGGAATCATGTCTCTCTTATAGTATATAGCCTACCATAAAAAGCATATTATAAGGTTATAATAACAACTGCTAACCCTAACCCTATTTCAGAATTTTAGAATTAAATAGATCTCTGATTCATGTAAATTATGGATAAATTCTTTTTTAATTATTCTTAATTACTATATACAGCTTATGACTGAATTGCATTTCTTGAAATTGAATATATATGAAAGATAATTAATTTCAATAAATTGCCTACTACTTATATCTATAAATATACTCTTACTGAGGTAGGACACATACTATAACGGCACCCTATTTTCTTTTGTTCCTCAAAGTATGAGAAAGATTGATATTACCTTGCCCCCCCCCCCCGCCCAACTATAAAGATTCAACTGATTCTTATAAGGGTGTGGAAATTTTGAAAAATACTCTTTTTACCAATATCTTGATTCCCCCTCCCCTTTCTCATGAAATCTTATTCAGTTTTAGATTTTTAAGTTATCATCCAACTTGTTTCTTAAATGACTAAGTCACTAAAGAAAGGTGCAGCCTAGACCTGGAGAGGGATGAGCTCTTTAACCAAACATAATCCTGCCCTAGACACACTACATGAGTAGCACCCCCCCCCCCCCAACCAAACCAGGTTAATGGATCAGTGAATGAGTGTGAATGCAATTGAATGAAAAGAAAAGAAGAAAACTGGAATTTTTTGTCTGCCAAATGTTAGCCGCAGTTTTTTTTTCTTCTCTTTTCTTATTAACAAAACTAGAAGCAGCTACCTGGCACCACCTGGGTAGAAGGAGGGAAGAATTCTGGTGTATTTGATTTTTTACTTTTGAGATTTACAAATATTTGATATTTTTAAGTAGAATTTCAATGCTATTTCCATGTATATTTTGATTTTTAAATATCTTTGAATATAAATCAAATCTTCATTATTTTTGCACAAAAGCAAGAACTGGTGGTGCTTAATGTGTATATATTTAGTTTGTATGTTAAGTGTTTTATTTTGTAGATTTTTTTTCCTCTTCCCCAAGCTCAAGGGGTTCATCAAGGGAACCTTTTTTGAGGATGTGCATGACATCAAAAAGGCCATGATGACAGAGCTACGGAGAATCCTGGAAGAATTCTTCCATGAATGCATGCAAGTGCATTAGACTCCAGGGGGATTATTTTGAAGGGATAACTTGTAATTTGTAGTTTGGATTTAAATAATTTTTTTGTGATACCAGTCTGGAACTTTTCTGACATACCTCATATTTCTTCTTTTTTTTTTTTAATATTTTTCAGTTTGTTATCTGGTGGCTCAAATGCAAAGATCTTCATTTATGACCTGCTTAATACCACAGGTGATATCAAATATACGTGCAATGTAGTGGCAAGTGTGGACTTAAATAATGAAGATTGTCATAGGAGCAGTATTGAAACTGTCCAGTGGTACCCCCTTGACACTGGCATGTTCATTTCCAGTGGGACTGACAAATTACTAAAAATATGGGACACAAACAATTTAGTTGTGAGTATCAAAATTCAAAGGAATTTGAATTTGTTATTTTTAACTATTATCATGTGACTGATTTTCATGTTTTGTTTTTTTGTTTTTGTTTTGTTTTGTTTTTTTGTTAAACAAATAAGATCGGTCAGTTTCTGTCAAATCATTTCTACCTTTTCAAATAAATGATTTTATTATTTATACAAATCAAGACATTAAAAAATACTAGCAAGAATATAATAACAATTAAGTTCATTTCAAATAATGCGCAAGCACAATTAAGAACACATTTGATGATATTTTCATGTTAAAACATGCAGTTGTATTGATTCAAACAAATTCGTATTTTCAGTGTAGATTTACGGTGAAATGAAAATGGTCGACCAAAATAAAAGGCTTCCTGAAAGTGAAACAAACAAGGGGAGATTACTCTCATTTATGTAGCTAATGTTCAGATTACCCTGTGGTATATCCACAGGTCCTGCTAATTATGTTCTCTTATTGTCGTTTCTAATGTTTTTTTTTTTTGTTTCTTTTGCAGGTTGCTGATAATTATGAATTCAAAGGAATTGTCTATTGCCATCATTTGTCAACAGTTGCAAGACAACATTCCTTAATTGCCGTTGGATGTGATGGAAGTTCGTTAAGATTGATTGATATGAAATCCGGATCCGCCACGCACAGCCTCAAAGGACACCGAAAGGCCATTCAGTGTGTCCAGTGGTCACCAAAAGATGAATTTATTTTAGCCTCTGGCGGGTAAGATCTCATTTTTGGAGACTTTGCATGAAATTTGATGTTTTATTTCTCTGAAATAATATATATTATATTTCTGTTAGAGTCTGACAAGAAATACCTGAAGAAGGCCAGAGGGCACATCGTCCGAAACATTGTACAGATAACAATGAAGATGAGGACAATAATCCGAATAATACAAATAATACTAATTTGATGTTTGTTTAAAAGTTAGACAATTATATGAACTTATTTGCCAACTTCAAATTTAATTCATGAAATTTTAGTTGATGAATTAAACCAAACTAAAGTTTGAAATTGAATTTCGGATTTAAATTCAGTAAAGGTGACTTTACAGTGTTATATACCCCCATCGTCGGGTATATAATCGAGAGAGTAAACTCTGGTGATATATAGAGAGAGACAGAGACTTACTTGCTTCATTTCTTCTTTACTTCTAGTTGCCATATTTTTCTTCTTCTTCTTCTTCTCTTCTTCTTTGGTTGTCATCTAGTCTTCTAACTGCTTCTTTTAAGGTCTAACTTTTTAGTCATGCAATTAATTAAACCATAAGACTTTTTTTCCTTGATCAAGATTTATTTTTCTTGCCCATATTCTCCCACGCGGGAATTAACAACCCCAGCAGAGAGATGCACATGCTCTCTGCTTCAATCTGAGGTTGAAACTGATTTTCTAACTAACTAATCACATGACATGCGAGATTTGCGCCTCTAGGGGCCAGAGAGCTATAACCATCCTGGTATTTTTCCATTCTCTGATCTGAAAACCAATGGCCCCTTTGAATTCTCGCTACAGGGTCCATCAACAATTTATGCTACCACATAAATTATGTAACATTCAATTTTTATTTTTCAGATGTTCTCAAAGAATTGGTACACAATAATGACACATTTCTTAAATATTTCAATCGAACATAATGAACAACACATCTTATCATAATGGAGATTCATTGTCTGTCTGTAACCAAAACTATGCCACTGCTTACATCACAATACCCTCAGGAAGTTTATCAATGAGTATTTGGTTTATAGTCAGAATCATTAATACATAGAATCTTATTTATTAACGATTTCTCTATGAAAATCTTAGTTAGATTTGCCTCAAAACAGCCTATGTTGTTTGTACATTTAAAATCCTACAATGTGTCTTATGAATCACTAAGAAATAAAGGTTTATATAATATATGATGTGGTTGATTTGCATACTGGTTTTAACAAAACTGGGTTTAATAAATAATTGCTTGGGGTTATTGATATCTAATATTATTTTATTCTCTAACGTATTAAAATCAATCCTATGAATGATTTTATATAGAAACTAATTAAAATATAATTAAAATAAGTGTAATCTTTTTATATGCATTCTTATTTAATTTTGTAATCTTTCTAATTCAATATATTTCATTACATTAAAACTTAAATATTTACGTCCTGAGGAGGGTGCATATTCTTGCTAGTACACCTAACAAAAATAGATTAAAATAAAAACCTTACAATAACAAAACTACAAAGAAAAAACAAATTTATATGTAAAGAATCACTTTTGTGAAGTAAGTTTTTGTAAATAGATATATAAATCACTTATAAAAAGAAAAGAAAGGTTATTAGAAAACAGAAAACAGCATAGCTCACATGACTTTTGGAAACATTTTTTCATGCTCAAAGTTGCCAAAGCATGGAATAAACTGCCTGCATCCATTGTAGGCTGCCAAAACACTGCATCTTTCAAAGCCTCCGTGCTTCCTGTAATCTGCCAACACTATACTTGATACCCTCATCCACACACATATGCATGTACGTGCGCACATACATGTATATTATTACTGTACGATATTCATGTTCCTGACACTAATACATTATTCTATGTACTAGACATGAAACTTTGATGAGTTGTGGTGCACCTGAGCACTGTATGCAATAAATTTCCTTATTTATTAAAAAATATGACAATGTAAAATAAAATTTATTCATTTCATATCCTATTTTTTCTAATAACCTGTTTTGTTTGTTTGTTTGTTTTATAAATGATTCTTAAAGTAAAATATGCAAATTAGCTGACCTCATTTTGAAAAAAAAATCTTTTTGTCAAGTTATATAGCAGGTTATTCAGAAACTTGTTTGAGGCAGGAAGAAGTGGTTGTTTTAACAACACAATTTAATGTAAAATGCAGACTCAGCAGTTATATATATTTATATATGTGTGTGTGTATAAAAATATGAAAAAAAAAAAATACTCAGAGTATGTATTTATTTATGAATGATAGTATGACAGTTTTTTTTTTTAATTTTTTTATATTATACCATCTAAAGGGCAAAATGTTATGTTTCATCCAAAAGTTATTTTCAAATGAAAAAAATGAAATGAAAAACATGAATTTTAGTATTCTATTATCATTAACAGCATTCCATTTCAAAATGTTATAAAGTATTTGAACATTTAAAAAAATGTATATATATATATATATATATATATATATATATATAGTATCCAATTGTCGCTTTAACTTTCCATTGCAGTGGCATCAGTAAATAATACAAAAGTGCTCAATATATTAAAAACATAGTAATAATAATAATATTATTAGAGTAAAAATAAAGGGTTTACGATGGTTTCAATCAAATTGAAATGATTTCATCAGGACCCTACCCTACATTTGATATATACACACACACACACACATATATATATATATATATATATATATATACATACTCTGCTTCTTAAAACTAAGATTTTTTTTAAAACATTAAAAAACGTAATTAGTAGCTTCTTAAAAATGTCCAATTTTTACATTTTTTCTTTCTTTTCCTTTTCTTTAAATAGAACCGATAATCAAGCTCTTTTGTGGGATATTCGAACGTCAAAAGGATGTCTTATGAAACTTGATCAACACAATGGAGAAGGGTCATCAAATGCAAAAGATAGTAAGCACACACACACACACACACACACGGCCTTGTTTTTTTTTCTTGAGAATTTCTTAACATCACAATTCAGTCAATAACCCTTTTAATGCAGAGAGCAACTCAAGTCCTCCAAATAAACCTAATGCATGAAGGCGAGATGTAATTTTAGTCCACATTACTTAACAATTTTGAATCTTGTGTGATATATCCTCACCCCCCAAAATGCCTCTTGTTTGATAGACCTCTCAAATTTAAAAAAAAAAACAAGAAACTTTATTACTTCTAAAACTTTGTTCACTTGTAGAAACTCATCAATATTATTCACGGATGATAAAGACATTTTAAATTTTCTAAAAAAAAAAGCAACCTTTTCAACAAGATATAACAAAACATAACCGAATACCTCCATAGAACCACTACTTTAAAGACTGAAATTCAAAATAACCTTTTCTGGCATTAAATGACCCACAGAGGTTGATATACCGTTAAACTAAACTCAAACGGTTGATAAAGAAAATGAGGTGTTGAATATTTTATAAAGAAATATTGAATTGGTCTTCAAATCATTTGAAAATGGATTTAAAAAATCCTTTATTGCTCACCTTTGTGCAAAATTAACAAGGACTACTGTTGTCTGCCATTTTATAATGCTCTATTAAAACTTCCCTATTAAATCTTCCTTAGGATTTTAATGCTTGGATAGTTTATAAGATTTGTTCTAAATTCTGATTTCAAAATAAAATGTTAGACAAATCTAATATGATATTTTAAAATTTCAAAGAATAAGTCTTTTTTCTAAATGAAAATCTTAAAAGATTTTTGGAATAATTAATGTAAAAACATGTATGAAAATACAAAGTCAAAAGATAAAAATTAGTAAAATAAATTATTTCTCAAAATAAACAGTAGCTAAAATAAAATGACTTGCTTACAAGAAAATCAATAATTGTATCTATGAAATGTTAGTTTTGTATGAACTTCTCTATAAAATTGTTAATAATAATTAATCTCAATTTAATAATGTAAAATTAGGTTTATTTTTAATGAATTTCTATCTGCGGAAAATGGGAATAATTCAAATAATTAAGTATATGTTGATAAAATTATGTAATTCTGACTTTATAGAATTTCTGAAAATAAAATTGATAAACCAACATTAGATTAATTGATTTTAATGGCATGTCAACCCATCTAGAGGTTAAGGAATCATGTTCACTGTGTTGCATAGTGGGTTCAATTTAAAGGAGTTTGTTGTCATAGTAATAACTCTATACTTTTCTTCTTGCTGTTCAACTATTCTCTTGATTTTGTCTGGATGGCATTCTTGCTGTTCTTTGAGTCTGAAACAAAGTTGGGTCATCTTAAGGATGTCTCGTTTGTTGTTTGTTTATTGATTTTAACAGCATATCAACCCGTCTGGGGTTATGTCATGCCTAACGGTTAGGAAGTTATACATATTGTGTATTTATATTTATACTTTTTAGTAATTGGTTTTAAAAATGTGTTAGCATTATTGGGGATTATGTTGTATGGTATTGATTTGTTTCATGTCTATATTCTATGGTATAGTTTTATTTCTCTCAAAAAAGAGAGAATATCCTCCATGTTGACATTTTCAAACAGATCTTTCATATTGTTTGCTTTAAAATAACGGTTTCTGATGTGAGCAAGAAACCTGCATTCCATGAATAAGTGTTTAACTGTCAAAGGTGTTTGACATGTTCCACATTGTGGTTGTTTTTCTTGTTTGAGTATATTGGAGTGCATTAGTCTTGTATGACCAATGTGTAATCGTGATACAATGACTTGTTCCTTTCTAAACTTCCTTAAAGTTGGTCTCCAGCCTCCCAAAGTGGGTTTGATTAGGAAGAGTTTATTGTGGATGTTGTTATTCCAGTGTTGTTGCCATTTTTATGAAGGAATCTATTAATTTTAGGTTTCAAATCAGTATATGGTATCTTGAAATTGTAGGGGATCAAATCTTTTTTTTTATTTCTTAAGGACAGAGAGCGAGTCTGAGAAGATGATATATTTTTTGTGGTTATTTTCATATATTATGTTAAGTGCTAGACCTATTGCACGGGTTTCAGCTGAAAAAATGGAACTTTTGGGAGAACTTTTCTTACAATTTTTTTATTTAAAATAGCTGCACATGCTGTTTTGTCATTGTCCTTAGAATCATCTGTAAAGTGGTTGGGGTAGCATTCTAGAATATTGTGGAATTTATTTTGGTAAGTGCAAGGATGGGTTCTTGTTTTGGGGAGTTCACTTAGCTCAAGGATCACTTTAGGTTTTTTAATGATCCAAGGTGGTGTTTTTGGTATAATGGTTTTGTGAATATTTGTGAGAGGAATTTTAGATTCTTTGAGGATGGGTTCCATTCGGAGACCAAAAGGTTTTATTGATTTTTTTTTTTCCAAAACATTCCTTGTATTCTTGATTGAAGGTGCAGTCATAAGCTGGATTGGATGGGCAGGATTTGAGTTTTGTGTAGTATTGCAAGGCTAGTTTTTCGCATCTTAGCTGTAGAGGTGCTTCATAAGCCTCTACGTATAGGCTGTCAGCTGGAGAAGTTCTGAAGGCTCCTATGACTTGCCTTAAGCCTTCATGGTGTACAGAGTTGAGTTCCTTGAGATAAGACCGACTAGCAGATCTATATACAAAGCAGACATAATCAAGTTGGGAACGGATCAGTGATCTGTATAGTTTAAGTAGTGTTTGTTGATCCGCTCCCCATTCAGTATGGGCAAATACTCGTAATAGTTGTTGGGCTCTAGTACATTTATTTTAAAAGTATTTTATGTGTGGGATGAAAGTTAGTTTTTTATCAAATATAACGCCTAGGAATTTGTACTGGTCAACAACAGGTATTTCACTTCCCTCAAGTTTGATGGTAGGGTCATTGTGCATTTTTCTTAAGGAACAGAAATGCACACATTGGGTTTTGGTCTTTGAGAATTTAAAACCATTGTTTGTTGCCCATTTGTTTATTTTGTTGAGGTTTATTTGTAATTGTTGTTCTATTTTGTGTGGATCTGTGATTACAAGATCATCAACATAGAGAGCGCAGTTGATTGTAGAATTGAGGCATTTGATTATATTGTTGATTCTTATGGAGAAAAGAGTAACTGATAAGATACTTCCTTGTGGGATGCCTTCCTCTTGGGTTTGGAGGTCAGAAAGAGTGGATCCCATACGTATCCTAACATTTCTATTGGAGAGAAAGTTCTTTATAAATAGTGGTAGTCTTCCTCGTAACCCTAGATCTACCAGAAGAATCTCTCAGGTGTCTCCTAAATATCTTAAATCATATTTGAAAAAATAACACCTTTCCGGAAAGATGTATGGAACTTTAATTGGTACTACCATTCTGTATCAGAGAGGGTCTGGGAGTAATGTCAATGAAGGGGTACTCCACACTGCCCAGGTTTGGTACCTCACCATCAGGTGGTGGTGTTCTTACCGACAGGGCAATCCAATATTTAGAGAAAAATTCAGACCAAGTAACCAATAAGCACCCCAAATCATCAACTTCATGAAAGGTTCATATTTTAACTCATCACCGGTAACTTCTGCTTTCAAAATATTTGAAATTAAACGAACAGACGATTTTTGCAATTATATTGTATCTGACAAAACAAATTTTACAAATTGTGTGATACTATTCTGAACGACATCCTTTTATTTAAATAAGCATAAAAATTTTTGTAAATAAAAACTGTTTTTATTTAAATAAACATAATTACATTTTTCTTCTGATTAAATAAAAACTATTTTAGTATAAAAACATCTTTTTTTTAAATCATCGTAAGTGTTGAAAAATATTCAGAAATATCTGATTAAAAAGTATTTATTTAAAAAAGATTTTGCTATTGAATTTTAATTACATGTACCAACCATCAATTTATTTAATTTATTGTGAGTTCAACATCTCCATAAACTTCTGATTAAAATCATTTTGTTACAAAAATTTGGAAGTTACTTGGTCCGAAAATTCTAATTTAAAATGCTGTAACGATGATGCTACTTGATAAATTAATTTTAGCCAGATTTGATTGAATGTTTTTTTTTATTTTGTTAACAGGCATAACAGCTCATGATGGACATGTGAACGGACTGCATTTCACCACTGATGGACTTTTATTGGTCACTTTGGGCACGGATGAACGCATTCACCGTGGGACACTGGAACTGGAAAGAATACGCTTGTAAATTATGGAAGGGTTAATAATCAGAGTAGACGATCAGTAAACATTGCCGTTTCACATGACGCTTCCCAAACGTGATTTTTATTCCTGAGGACAGTGATATCAACATTTATGAGATATTTTCGGGCACTAAAATTGACGTTCTTCGGGGCACTACAATCAGGTGACTTGCTGCAAATTCCAGCGAAATTTCAAGATCTGTATTCCGGCGGCAATGACCAAAATATTCTAATTTGGGTGCCAAGTACCGATGAGGCGTATGATGATCACTTACGAACAATCGGTAATCAAAAGAGTCCGTTAAAATCACAAAGCACAAATTTAGTCGTCGGACTGCTGCAACTGCTGATGCATGGAGCAGTGATGAGGATTGAACTCACAACCCTTGCTTTCAAAAAAAGAAAATCGAGGTATGTCAGAAAGTTCCAGGACTGGTGTCACAAAAAATTTATTTCAAATCGAAAACAACAACTACAAGTTTCCCCTCAAAGTAATCCCTCTGGGTCTAATGTTTTCCACTTTCCATCTACTCTGCCATGCCTGCATGCACTCCTGGCAGGATTCTTCGGGATTCTCCGTAGCTTTGTCATCATGGCCTTTTGATGTTGTGCACATCCTCAAAACAGGTTCCCTTGATGACCCTTGAGTTTTGGGAAGAGGAAAAAATCACATGGAGCCGGTTGGGGCAAGTAGAGAGGTTGCCAGCACAGTGATGTTCTTCTGGGCCAGGAACTCTCGGATACTCAGGCAGTGTGGGTAAGTGCGTTGTCACGGTGAAGCACCAAGAGTTGTCCTGCCACATTCTTTGCCACTTCTACAAAAAGATACTGTTGGTGGTTTGCTTCACTCAGTGCGCAACTGAGTGAAGCAAACACCACAATATCACTTTGTAGATATGCTGGTTGATTGTCTGGCCTGTGCAAGAATTCACAGTGGATGATCACTTACATCGAAGTTCTACATTACATGCGATTCTTTTCTGACATACCTCATATGTAAACTCCATATCTCATGACATTTATCATTTGTATGGAACAAAAATCTTAAAGGCGTTCAAATCTTATGTCTTATTCTTAGTTTTTGATATTCCATTTATATTAGGGGCCGTTTAGCATTCTGGGTGGAGTCCCACATCTACCATCAAATTATTTTATCGCACAGATCCTTGTGCTACTCATATGCTGAGCTAAACCGGCCCCTAATATAAATGGAATATCTAAAAACTAAGAATAAGACATTAAGATTTGAACTGCCTTTAAGATTTTTGGTTCACATACAAAATGATAAATGTCATGAGATATGGAGTTTACATACGAGGTATGTCAGAAAAGATCCAGTATGTCAGAAAACTTCGATGTAAGTGGCATCATCCACTGCGAATTCTTGCCACAGGGCCAGACAATCAACCAGCATATCTACAAAGTGATATTGTGGTGTTTGCTTCACTCAGTTGCGCACTGAGTGAAGCAAACACCACAGTATCTTTTTGTAGAAGTGGCAAGAGATGTGGCAGGACAACTCTTGGGTGCTTCACCGTGACAACGCACTTACCCACACTGCCCTGAGTATCCGAGAGTTCCTGGCCCAGAAAACATCACTGTGCTGGAGCAACCTCTCTACTTGCCCAACCTGGCTCCATGTGATTTTTTTCCTCTTCCCAAAACTCAAGGGGGTCATCAAGGGAACCTGTTTTGAGGATGTGCACAACATCAAAAAGGCCATGATGACAAAGCTACGGAGAATCCCGGAAGAATCCTTCCAGGAGTGCATGCAGGCATGGCAGAGTAGGATGGGAAAGTGCATTAGACTCCAGAGGGATTACTTTGAAGGGGATAACTTGTAGTTTGTTGTTTCGATTTGAAATAAATTTTTTGTGACACCAGTCCTGGAACTTTTCTGACATACCTCGTATTTTCTTTTTTTGAAAGCAAGGGTTGTGAGTTCAATCCTCATCACTGCTCCATGCATCAGCAGTTGCAGCAGTCCGACGACTAAAGTTTGTGCTTTGTGATTTTAACGGACTCTTTTGACTACCGATTGTTCGTAAGTGATCATCATACGCCTCATCGGTACTTGGCACCCAAATTAGAATATTTTGGTCGTTGCCGCCGGAATACAGATCTTGAAATTGTCGCTGGAATTTGCAGCAAGTCACCTGATTGTAGTGCCCCCGAAGAACGTCAATTTTAGTGCCCGAAAATATCTCATAAATGTTGATATCACTGTCCTCAGGAATAAAAATCACGTTTGGGGAAGCGTCATGTGAAACGGCAATGTTTACTGATCGTCTACTCTGATTATTAACCCTTCCATAATTTACAAGCGTATTCTTTCCAGTTCCAGTGTCCCACAGGTGAATGCGTTCATCCGTGCCCAAAGTGACCAATAAAAGTCCATCAGTGGTGAAATGCAGTCCATTCACATGTCCATCATGAGCTGTTATGCCTGTTAACAAAATAAAACAAAAAACATTCAATCAAATCTGGCTAAAATGAATTTATCAAGTAGCATCATCGTTACAGCATTTTAAATTAGAATTTTCGGACCAAGTAACTTCCAAATTTTTGTAAACAAATGATTTTAATCAGAAGTTTATGGAGATGTTGAACTCACAATAAATTAAATAAATTGATGGTTGGTACATGTAATTAAAATTCAATAGCAAAATCTTTTTTTAAATAAATACTTTTTAATCAGATATTTCTGAATATTTTTCAACACTTACGATGATTTAAAAAAAAGATGTTTTTATACTAAAATAGTTTTTATTTAATCAGAAGAAAAATGTAATTATGTTTATTTAAATAAAAATACAGTTTTTATTTACAAAATATTTTTATGCTTATTTAAATAAAAGGATGTCGTTCAGAAATAGTATCACACAATTTGTAAAATTTGTTTTTGTCAGATACAATATAATTGCAAAAATCGTCTGTTCGTTTAATTTCAAATATTTGAAAGCAGAAGTTACCGGTGATGAGTTAAAATATGAACCTTTCATGAAGTTGATGATTTGGGGTGCTTATTGGTTACTTGGTCTGAATTTTTCTCTAAATATTGGATTGCCCTGTCGGTAAGAACACCACCACCTGATGGTGAGGTACCAAACCTGGGCAGTGTGGAGTACCCCTTCATTGACATTACTCCCAACCCTCTCTGATACAGAATGGTAGTACCAATTAAAGTTCCATACATCTTTCCGGAAAGGTGTTATTTTTCCAAATATGATTTAAGATATTTAGGAGACACCTGAGAGATTCTTCTGGTAGATCTAGGGTTACGAGGAAGACTACCACTATTTATAAAGAACTTTCTCTCCAATAGAAATGTTAGGATACGTATGGGATCCACTCTTTCTGACCTCCAAACCCAAGAGGAAGGCATCCCACAAGGAAGTATCTTATCAGTTACTCTTTTCTCCATAAGAATCAACAATATAATCAAATGCCTCAATTCTACAATCAACTGTGCTCTCTATGTTGATGATCTTGTCATCTGTTATAGATCCACAGATACACACAAAATAAAACAACAATTACAAATAAACCTCAACAAAATAAACAAATGGGCAACAAACAACGGTTTTAAATTTTCAAAGACCAAAACCCAATGTGTGCATTTCTGTTCCTTAAGAAAAATGCACAATGACCCTTCCATCAAACTTGAGGGAATTGAAATACCTGTTGTTGACCAGTACAAATTCCTAGGTGTTATATTTGATAAAAAAAACTAACTTTCATCCCACACATAAAATACTTTTAAAATAAATGTACTAGAGCCCAACAACTATTACGAGTATTTGCCCATACTGAATGGGGAGCAGATCAACAAACACTACTTAAACTATACAGATCACTGATCAGTTCCCAACTTGATTATGTCTGCTTTGTATATAGATCTGCTAGGCGGTCTTACCTCAAGGAACTCAACTCTGTACACCATGAAGGCTTAAGGCAAGTCATAGGAGCCTTCAGAACTTCTCCAGCTGACAGCCTATACGTAGAGGCTTATGAAGCACCTCTACAGCTAAGATGCGAAAAACTAGCCTTGCAATACTACACAAAACTCAAATCCTGCCCATCCAATCCAGCTTATGACTGCACCTTCAATCAAGAATACAAGGAATGTTTTGGAAAAAAAGAAAAATCAATAAAACCTTTTGGTCTCCGAATGGAACCCATCCTCAAAGAATCTAAAATTCTTCTCACAAATATTCACAAAACCATTATACCAAAAACACCACCTTGGATCATTAAAAAACCTAAAGTGATCCTTGAGCTAAGTGAACTCCCCAAAACAAGAACCCATCCTTGCACTTACCAAGATAAATTCCACAATATTCTAGAACGCTACCCCAACCACTTTACAGATGATTCTAAGGACAATGACAAAACAGCATGTGCAGCTATTTTAAATAAAAAAATTGTAAGAAAAGCTCTCCCAAATGAAAGTTCCATTTTTTCAGCTGAAACCCGTGCAATAGGTCTAGCACTTAACATAATCTATGAAAATAACCACAAAAAATATATCATCTTCTCAGACTCGCTCTCTGTCCTACTATCATTAAGAAATAAAAAAAAGATTTGATCCCCTACAATTTCAAGATACCATATACTGATTTGAAACCTAAAATTAATAGATTCCTTCATAAAAATGGCAACAACACTGGAATAACAACATCCACAATAAACTCTTCCTAATCAAACCCACTTTGGGAGGCTGGAGACCAACTTTAAGGAAGTTTAGAAAGGAACAAGTCATTGTATCACGATTACACATTGGTCATACAAGACTAATGCACTCCAATATACTCAAACAAGAAAAACAACCACAATGTGGAACATGTCAAACACCTTTGACAGTTAAACACTTATTCATGGAATGCAGGTTTCTTGCTCACATCAGAAACCGTTATTTTAAAGCAAACAATATGAAAGATCTGTTTGAAAATGTCAACATGGAGGATATTCTCTCTTTTTGGAAATAAAACTATACCATAGAATATAGACATGAAACAAATCAATACCATACAACATAATCCCCAATAATGCTAACACATTTTTAAAACCAATTACTAAAAAGTATAAATATAAATACACAATATGTATAACTTCCTAACCGTTAGGCATGACATAACCCCAGACGGGTTGATATGCTGTTAAAATCAATAAACAAACAACAAACGAGACATCCTTAAGATGACCCAACTTTGTTTCAGACTCAAAGAACAGCAAGAATGCCATCCAGACAAAATCAAGAGAATAGTTGAACAGCAAGAAGAAAAGTATAGAGTTATTACTATGACAACAAACTCCTTTAAATTGAACCCACTATGCAACACAGTGAACATGATTCCTTAACCTCTAGATGGGTTGACATGCCATTAAAATCAATTAATCTAATGTTGGTTTATCAATTTTATTTTCAGAAATTCTATAAAGTCAGAATTACATCATTTTATCAACACATACTTAATTATTTGAATTATTCCTATTTTCCGCAGATAGAAATGTGGTGCACCTGAGCACTGTACACAATAAATTACATTATTATTATTATTATTTAAAAATTCATTAAAAATAAACCTAATTTTACATTATTAAATTGAGATTAATTATTATTAACAATTTTATAGAGAAGTTCATACAAAACTAACATTTCATAGATACAATTATTGATTTTCTTGTAAGCAAGTCATTTTATTTTAGCTACTGTTTATTTTGAGAAATAATTTATTTTACTAATTTTTATCTTTTGACTTTGTATTTTCATACATGTTTTTACATTCATTATTCCAAAAATCTTTTAAGATTTTCATTTAGAAAAAAGACTTATTCTTTGAAATTTTAAAATATCATATTAGATTTGTCTAACATTTTATTTTTAAATCAGAATTTAGAACAAATCTTATAAACTATCCAAACATTAAAATCCTAAGGAAGATTTAATAGGGAAGTTTTAATAGAGCATTATAACATGGCAGACAACAGTAGTCCTTGTTAATTTTGCACAAAGGTGAGCAATAAAGGATTTTTTAAATCCATTTTCAAATGATTTGAAGAAGACCAATTCAATATTTCTTTATAAAATATTCAACACCTCATTTTCTTTATCAACCGTTTGAGTTTAGTTTAACGGTATATCAACCTCTGTGGGTCATTTAATGCCAGAAAAGGTTATTTTGAATTTCAGTCTTTAAAGTAGTGGTTCTATGGAGGTATTCGGTTATGTTTTGTTATATCTTGTTGAAAAGGTTGCTTTTTTTTTTAGAAAATTTAAAATGTCTTTATCATCCGTGAATAATATTGATGAGTTTCTACAAGTGAACAAAGTTTTAGAAGTAATAAAGTTTCTTGTTTTTTTTTTTTAAATTTGAGAGGTCTATCAAACAAGAGGCATTTTGGGGGGTGAGGATATATCACACAAGATTCAAAATTGTTAAGTAATGTGGACTAAAATTACATCTCGCCTTCATGCATTAGGTTTATTTGGAGGACTTGAGTTGCTCTCTGCATTAAAAGGGTTATTGACTGAATTGTGATGTTAAGAAATTCTCAAGAAAAAAAAAACAAGGCCGTGTGTGTGTGTGTGTGTGTGTGCTTACTATCTTTTGCATTTGATGACCCTTCTCCATTGTGTTGATCAAGTTTCATAAGACATCCTTTTGACGTTCGAATATCCCACAAAAGAGCTTGATTATCGGTTCTATTTAAAGAAAAGGAAAAGAAAGAAAAAAATGTAAAAATTGGACATTTTTAAGAAGCTACTAATTACGTTTTTTAATGTTTTAAAAAAAAATCTTAGTTTTAAGAAGCAGAGTATGTATATATATATATATATATATATATATATATGTGTGTGTGTGTGTGTATATATCAAATGTAGGGTAGGGTCCTGATGAAATCATTTCAATTTGATTGAAACCATCGTAAACCCTTTATTTTTACTCTAATAATATTATTATTATTACTATGTTTTTAATATATTGAGCACTTTTGTATTATTTACTGATGCCACTGCAATGGAAAAGTTAAAGCGACAATTGGATACTATATATATATATATATATATATATATATATATATATACATTTTTTTTAAATGTTCAAATACTTTATAACTTTTGAAATGGAATGCTGTTAATGATAATAGAATACTAAAAATTCATGTTTTTCATTTCATTTTTTTCATTTGAAAATAACTTTTGGATGAAACATAACATTTTGCCCTTTAGATGGTATAATATAAAAAAATTAAAAAAAAAAAACTGTCATACTATCATTCATAAATAAATACATACTCTGAGTATTTTTTTTTTTTCATATTTTTATACACACACACATATATAAATATATATAACTGCTGAGTCTGCATTTTACATTAAATTGTGTTGTTAAAACAACCACTTCTTCCTGCCTCAAACAAGTTTCTGAATAACCTGCTATATAACTTGACAAAAAGATTTTTTTTTCAAAATGAGGTCAGCTAATTTGCATATTTTACTTTAAGAATCATTTATAAAACAAACAAACAAACAAAACAGGTTATTAGAAAAAATAGGATATGAAATGAATAAATTTTATTTTACATTGTCATATTTTTTAATAAATAAGGAAATTTATTGCATACAGTGCTCAGGTGCACCACAACTCATCAAAGTTTCATGTCTAGTACATAGAATAATGTATTAGTGTCAGGAACATGAATATCGTACAGTAATAATATACATGTATGTGCGCACGTACATGCATATGTGTGTGGATGAGGGTATCAGTATAGTGTTGGCAGATTACAGGAAGCACGGAGGCTTTGAAAGATGCAGTGTTTTGGCAGCCTACAATGGATGCAGGCAGTTTATTCCATGCTTTGGCAACTTTGAGCATGAAAAAATGTTTCCAAAAGTCATGTGAGCTATGCTGTTTTCTGTTTTCTAATAACCTTTCTTTTCTTTTTATAAGTGATTTATATATCTATTTACAAAAAACTTACTTCACAAAAGTGATTCTTTACATATAAATTTGTTTTTCTTTGTAGTTTTGTTATTGTAAGGTTTTATTTTAATCTATTTTTGTTAGGTGTACTAGCAAGAATATGCACCCTCCTCAGGACGTAAATATTTAAGTTTTAATGTAATGAAATATATTGAATTAGAAAGATTACAAAATTAAATAAGAATGCATATAAAAAGATTACACTTATTTTAATTATATTTTAATTAGTTTCTATATAAAATCATTCATAGGATTGATTTTAATACGTTAGAGAATAAAATAATATTAGATATCAATAACCCCAAGCAATTATTTATTAAACCCAGTTTTGTTAAAACCAGTATGCAAATCAACCACATCATATATTATATAAACCTTTATTTCTTAGTGATTCATAAGACACATTGTAGGATTTTAAATGTACAAACAACATAGGCTGTTTTGAGGCAAATCTAACTAAGATTTTCATAGAGAAATCGTTAATAAATAAGATTCTATGTATTAATGATTCTGACTATAAACCAAATACTCATTGATAAACTTCCTGAGGGTATTGTGATGTAAGCAGTGGCATAGTTTTGGTTACAGACAGACAATGAATCTCCATTATGATAAGATGTGTTGTTCATTATGTTCGATTGAAATATTTAAGAAATGTGTCATTATTGTGTACCAATTCTTTGAGAACATCTGAAAAATAAAAATTGAATGTTACATAATTTATGTGGTAGCATAAATTGTTGATGGACCCTGTAGCGAGAATTCAAAGGGGCCATTGGTTTTCAGATCAGAGAATGGAAAAATACCAGGATGGTTATAGCTCTCTGGCCCCTAGAGGCGCAAATCTCGCATGTCATGTGATTAGTTAGTTAGAAAATCAGTTTCAACCTCAGATTGAAGCAGAGAGCATGTGCATCTCTCTGCTGGGGTTGTTAATTCCCCGCGTGGGAGAATATGGGCAAGAAAAAATAAATCTTGATCAAGGAAAAAAAGTCTTATGGTTTAATTAATTGCATGACTAAAAAGTTAGACCTTAAAAGAAGCAGTTAGAAGACTAGATGACAACCAAAGAAGAAGAAGAAGAAGAAGAAGAAGAAATATGGCAACTAGAAGTAAAGAAGAAATGAAGCAAGTAAGTCTCTGTCTCTCTCTATATATCACCAGAGTTTACTCTCTCGATTATATACCCGACGATGGGGTATATAACACTGTAAAGTCACCTTTACTGAATTTAAATCCGAAATTCAATTTCAAACTTTAGTTTGGTTTAATTCATCAACTAAAATTTCATGAATTAAATTTGAAGTTGGCAAAATAAGTTCATATAATTGTCTAACTTTTAAACAAACATCAAATTAGTATTATTTGTATTATTCGGATTATTGTCCTCATCTTCATTGTTATCTGTACAATGTTTCGGACGATGTGCCCTCTGGCCTTCTTCAGGTATTTCTTGTCAGACTCTAACAGAAATATAATATATATTATTTCAGAGAAATAAAACATCAAATTTCATGCAAAGTCTCCAAAAATGAGATCTTACCCGCCAGAGGCTAAAATAAATTCATCTTTTGGTGACCACTGGACACACTGAATGGCCTTTCGGTGTCCTTTGAGGCTGTGCGTGGCGGATCCGGATTTCATATCAATCAATCTTAACGAACTTCCATCACATCCAACGGCAATTAAGGAATGTTGTCTTGCAACTGTTGACAAATGATGGCAATAGACAATTCCTTTGAATTCATAATTATCAGCAACCTGCAAAAGAAACAAAAAAAAAAAAAACATTAGAAACGACAATAAGAGAACATAATTAGCAGGACCTGTGGATATACCACAGGGTAATCTGAACATTAGCTACATAAATGAGAGTAATCTCCCCTTGTTTGTTTCACTTTCAGGAAGCCTTTTATTTTGGTCGACCATTTTCATTTCACCGTAAATCTACACTGAAAATACGAATTTGTTTGAATCAATACAACTGCATGTTTTAACATAAAAATATCATCAAATGTGTTCTTAATTGTGCTTGCACATTATTTGAAATGAACTTAATTGTTATTATATTCTTGCTAGTATTTTTTAATGTCTTGATTTGTATAAATAATAAAATCATTTATTTGAAAAGGTAGAAATGATTTGACAGAAACTGACCGATCTTATTTGTTTAACAAAAAAACAAAATAAAACAAAAACAAAAAAACAAAACATGAAATCAGTCACATGATAATAGTTAAAAATAACAAATTCAAATTCATTTGAATTTTGATACTCACAACTAAATTGTTTGTGTCCCATATTTTTAGTAATTTGTCAGTCCCACTGGAAATGAACATGCCAGTGTCAAGGGGGTACCACTGGACAGTTTCAATACTGCTCCTATGACAATCTTCATTATTTAAGTCCACACTTGCCACTACATTGCACGTATATTTGATATCACCTGTGGTATTAAGCAGGTCATAAATGAAGATCTTTGCATTTGAGCCACCAGATAACAAACTGAAAAAATATTAAAAAAAAAAAGAAGAAAATATGAGGTATGTCAGAAAAGTTCCAGGACTGGTGTCACAAAAAAATTATTTAAAATCCAAACTACAAATTACAAGTTATCCCCTTCAAAATAATCCCCCTGGAGTCTAATGCACTTGCATGCATTCATGGAAGGATTCTTCCAGGATTCTCTGTAGCTCTGTCATCATGGCCTTTTTGATGTCATGCACATCCTCAAAAAAGGTTCCCGTGATGAACCCCTTGAGCTTGGGGAAGAGGAAAAAAATCTACAAAAATAAAACACTTAACATACAAACTAAATATATATACACATTAAGCATCACCAGTTCTTGCTTTTTGTGCAAAAATAATGAAGATTTGATTTATATTCAAAGATATTTAAAAATCAAAATATACATGGAAATAGCATTGAAATTCTACTTAAAAATATCAAATATTTGTAAATCTCAAAAGTAAACAAATCAAATACACCAGAATTCTTCCCTCCCTTCTACCCAGGTGGTGCCAGGTAGCTGCTTCTAGTTTTGTTGATAAAGAAAAGAGAAGAAAAAAAAACTGCGGCTAACATTTGGCAGACAAAAAATTCCAGTTTTCTTCTTTTCTTTTCATTCAATTTCATTCACACTCATTCACTGATCCATTAACCTGGTTTGGTTGGGGGGGGGGGGGGTGCTACTCATGTAGTGTGCCTAGGGCAGGATTATGTTTGGTTAAAGAGCTCATCCCTCTCCAGGTCTAGGCTGCACCTTTCTTTAGTGACTTAGTCATTTAAGAAACAAGTTGGATGATAACTTAAAAATCTAAAACTGAATAAGATTTCATGAGAAAGGGGAGGGGGAATCAAGATATTGGTAAAAAGAGTATTTTCAAAATTTCCACACCCTTATAAGAATCAGTTGAATCTTTATAGTTGGGGTGGGGGTGGGGGGCGGCAAGGTAATATCAATCTTTCTCATACTTTGAGGAACAAAAGAAAATAGGGTGCCGTTATAGTATGTGTCCTACCTCAGTAAGAGTATATTTATAGATATAAGTAGTAGACAATTTATTGAAATTAATTATTTTTCACATATATTCAATTTCAAGAAATGCAATTCAGTCATAAGCTGTATATAGTAATTAAGAATAATTAAAAAAGAATTTATCCATAATTTACATGAATCAGAGAGATCTATTTAATTCTAAAATTCTGAAATAGGGTCAGGGTTAGCAGTTGTTATTATAACCTTATAATATGCTTTTTATGGTAGGCCACATTCTATAAGAGAGACATGATTCCGTAGGCCACATTTTTTGTTATAAAAATCTAAACAAACACAAAACATACAACTTTATTTACTTTAAAAACTTTTAAATTTCAAAGTCAGAGTCAGATTTTTAGTGGATGATGTAGATTTGTGTGTAGAACAAAAAGTGTGAGTGACAATATCATGGCCAGTAATAAAGAGACAGAAAAAAAGTCACAATTTAGGATAGGAAAAAAAGTCACAATTAATTTATGGTGGCTGAGTTGGGTTAGGATTAAGTTTTGTAGAGAATATAAAAATCAAAGTAAATTAAAGAGCCCCTAATGGAGTTGGGGGGGGGTGATTTACTAGGAATAATGGAGCAGAGAGAAACATAGGCGGTAATGTTCAAAGAACAAGAGTACGATGGCAAAATATATACTACTACAAAGGTTTAATTTACATTGAATGTCCATAATAAATATGTATAAATACGTTCATTACAACAAGTGGTTAGTAAGAGTTCAAAGTTCAGTGTTCATTTTGTTTAGGTCGGAAAAAGGCTACGGGTAAATTGGTAATTAGAAAGGTAGTTTTAGGGTTCATTTAGAGTTTTTGGTAGTTTGTGAAGTTAGGGTTGCAAGAGTTAATCCTGCTGAAGAATAGTCTTTGGAACTAATTCTTCTTGTAACAAAGGTTCTTTGTGTAGCTTTTTTCAAAAGGTTATTTTGTAGCAAGTTATATGCCAAAGGCTAAATCTCCTAGGGTGGAAGCAAACTTTATCTTTCCGGGCTGGAAATGTTTTTTCTTCAAATGACCATACATTCTGAATTGTTAAAAAAAAAAATCAAGTTTTTCTTAAAGAAAAAAGCTATTCATTATAAAATTAAGTCATTAATGGATAAAGTGGTAAAAATTAAATTAAAATTGGACAATTCACTGATTTTTGGTAATTGTTTTAAAATTATAAAATATAAAAGATTTTTTATCATCTCCCTTGACAAAAAGTGTCCATGCTTAATTTTAACTCAAAAATTAAATTTAAATTTGTCAATTTTGCTAAAAGAATAAAATAATTAATATAACAATTTTTTTGCTTTTAGTTTTCATAGATAATACCTTTATTGTTTTGAGTTATATTTTGTCTAATTTTTTTTGTTTTGTTTATATATGTATATATATATAAGTTGAGAAAGTTTGATTCAGTTTTTAAAATATATTCAAATGAATTGTTTTGGTTTAAAATAAGCAAGATTAGGTTTGGGTGGGGGGCAGAAATAGGACCACAATTTTCACTACAGTGTCATTTGTTGTTAAATTTTATAAAAATAAATAAATGGGGTTTCTAATGATTGAGTTTTGATATCAAGATAAAATTCTTTGCTATTTAAGAAAAAGAGAAATCAAAAATCAACCAATTTATTAGGTACCACCAATTTTACCCTGTGACATTTACCCCCCCCCCCTATTTAACACAATGAAACTTGCAGAAAAATTAATATTTTCTTGAAAAATTTTTTTCCATTCGAAAGAAAAAACATTAAACAAACACCTGATGATTTTTTTAAAAAAAATTTTCAGCTTACAAAAATAATGAAAATTATGATTGAAAAACAATGTTTTCATTTTTGCACTGTTAAATCAACTGAAATTTAACGTAGCTAAAAACAAGTTACGATAAGAGGTTTTTTAAAAAATTCTATGAAAAATCAATTAATAGTCTGATTTTCACGAAAATTTTCATAAATGTTTACCTTTGAATGTAAATATATCTGAAATAGTTTTTTCCTAAAATATATTAGGGGAAATATTTTTTTTTACGAGGTCTATCCCAACCTCTACTTTATTTTATGAGATAAAAAAAAATGACGCGTCAGAAAACTTTTTTACTTTTTTTCTATAAAGATAAGAGTCTGAATAACTATATCAAAGAAATTGTATAACATACAATGCAGTAGTTTTTTTTAGGAAAAAATTAATGAAATCGGAAATAAAAAGTGCAAAAAAAATGTCATAATATTATTATTTGAAAACTTTTTTTGGTTTTTTTAATTGGTATGTACTATATTCTATTAAATTGTCAAAAAAAACAAATTTTCATTTTTAGAAATTAATTTTAAAGAGATATTCAATCTTTTGTGAGCTTAAATATTTTTTTTTCTGCGTGAAATAAATTAAATAATTTTTTTTTTCTGCGTGAAAAAATCAAATTTTTCACAGATATTTAAATATATGAATTTTAGAATTCAGGTGAACTAAAAATTGGTCCGATCCACGCTATATTAATATTTTAAAAAGAATTTGTAATTTTTATTGTTGTGATTCTTAGAATATACGGAAGAGCAAAACTGACATATTTGTTTTGTTTTTATACAAAGAGTCGAGACGCTTCTCAGTAACTATTGTTTGTTTTTCTTAGCATAAAAAATTATTTTTCAACTTTTTCGACCTATTAGAATAAAAAGTAAGTATATATTGATTATTTTATCAGTTTTTCTCTTAGAAAAAATATTCAAATTTTCCTTTCATTTCATTTTCGATTTTAAAAATTAATACCAAAACCGAAGACATTTTTTTTTAAAGTCAATTTCACTGTGAAATTTTAATATTAAATTTTTTCAAGTTTTTATTCATTTTAATAGTAAATTTTAATATTCAAGTTTTTAAAGATTTTATTCATTTTAATAGTAAATTTTGGCTAAAAAAAGTATGTCCGTTACAGCCAGTCATATGTAGATGTATAATCGTAAGAGGGTAATAATATGTAATTTTTTCTGTCTAAATTGCGGCCTGAAAATTACCCTTTCGCATGTAATACGGATAGGTTTATTTATTTTTTTAAGATAGTGATGTAATTTTTCCCAATCGGATAATTTGATTTTTGAATTAAGTGTTTTTTCTTTGTAACAACCCTGTATGATCTTTAATTGTTTTTTACGACTTTTGATAAACAAAGTTCGGAAATATTTATTTCCGTTTTATTCAAGAAGTTTAGGTATACCCAAAATGAGGCTAAACTGCGTTTTTGACAAAATGACTTTAGCCCTCCTACAGAAAATAATTTACCAAAAATCAGGGAATTATCGGATTTTAATGAAATTTTCAGTGTTTATTTATCAAAGAATGATCTTTATAATGCATTATTTATTTTATTTCAAAACTTTTTCATTTTTTTTCAGGTCACTTAATTTTGATGTTGGAAGCGTAACATTTTTTTCAAGTTGGTCTTATAGTTTTCTAATTACTAGGTACCACCAGACCGTTTATGCCATCTTGAATAAAACGGAAATAGATATTTCCGAACTTTGTTTATCAAAAATCTCGTAAAAAAAAGATCGTACAGGGTTGTTACAAAGAAAAATAGTTAATTCAAAGATCAAATTATCCGATTGGGAAAAATTACATCGTTATTTTAAAAAATAAACAAACCTGCCCGTATTACATGCGAAAGGGTAATTTTCAGACCGTAATATAGACAGAAAAGTTACTAATTATTTCCCTTTTACAATTAACCCGTAAAAGTATGGAATGAAAATTTGAATATTTTTTCTAAGAGAAAAACTGATAAAATAATCTATTATACTTACTTTTTATTTTAATTATTGAAAAAAGTTAAATAAAATAATTTTTCACGCTAACACTGTCAGCCTAACAGGAACAAACTTTGGTTACTTAGAAGCGTCTCGTCTCTTTGTAAAACAAATGTCAGCAATGCTCTTCCGTACATTCTAAGGATCACACATTACTATTCAACAACAAAAATTACAAATTCTTTTAAAAATATTAATCGAGCTCGTATCGGACCAATGTTTAGTGCACCTGAATTATAAAATTCATATTTTTTAAATATCCGTGAAAAATTCGATTTTTTGACGCAGGAAAAAAAAAATACTTAATTTATTTCACGCAGAAAATAAAAATATTTAATCACACAAAAGATTGAAAATCTCGTAAAAATTAATTTCTTAAAAAAAATTTTTTTTTGTTGACAATTTAATAGAATATAGTACATACCAATTTAAAAGCAAAAAAAGTTTTCAAATATTAATATTATGACATTTTTTTGCACTTTTTATTTCCGATTTCATTAATTTTTCCTCAAAAAACTAGACCTTGTACATTCATACAATTTCATTGATATAGTTATTCAGACTCTTATCTTTATAGAAAAAAGAAAAAAAATTTTTCTGACGCGTCATTTTTTTTTATCTCATAAAATAAAATAGGGGGGGGGGAATAGACCTCGTAAAAAATATTTCCCCTAATATATTTTAGAAAAAAACTATTTCAGATGTATTTACATCCAATGGTAAACATTTATGGAAATTTTCGGGAAAATCAGATTATTAATTGATTTTTCATAGAATTTTTAAAAAGTCCTTTTATCGTAACTTGTTTTTAGCTACGTTAAATTTCAGTTGATTTAACAGTGCAAAAATGAAAACATTGTTTTTCAATCATAATTTTCATTATTTTCGTAAGCTGATAAAAAATTTAAAAAATCATCAGGAGTTTGTTTAATGTTTTTTCAAGAAAATATTATTTTTTCTGCAAGTTTCATTGTGTTAAATGTAGGGGGGTAAATTGCACAGGGTCAAATTGGTGGTACCTACTAATTACAGTATAAATAAAGAGATAAAAGACCGAAGTTATGAATAGAAACAAACAAAAAGATTTTTACGGTGGCTTTTCTATGAGAAAATAAGTACCGAAAATCGAAATATAAAATGTAAAAAAATAATAGATAATTAATTTTTTGGAGATTTCTTTTATACTCATTTCGATAATTATTTAATTCTTATAAAAGAAAAAAATATATATCGATATTTTTTCTGCTTAAAAAGGGGAGAGGGTACATTTTCAATCGAGTTTTTCTTCAAAAAGTATACTTTGATGTAATAAAATAAGGTTTACATTAAATAGATATTTATTTTTAGAATCTAAAAATATAACATTTTAAACTTAACATCAGGCTTTTCATATTTTAAATGAATTTTATATATTAATTTTTCATAGCAAAAATACTAAATTAAAGTTTTGAAATAAAATAACTGATGCATTATAAAATTCATTAATTCATAAATCAATACTGAAAATTTCATTAAAATCGGATAATTACCTGATTTTTGGTAAATTTTTTTGCAATCGCGAATGTTATATTAAAATTGTAAACAAGCGCCTAAAACCATTGAAAAATAGACAGAATGGCGGATCGCGTCGAAATTGACCAAAACAAATCGTTTTAAATCTATTAAAATAAACTGCATATGTAATGATATTTTTCTTTTTTTTAATGATGGTCATTATGTTACTACTTATCGATTTAGACAAAAGTTTAACCTTAAATAATAGATTTAATTAATTTTAATTTGTTTTTCAAAACGTAGCAATCGATTTTTTTGGGTATGTCTAGGCCCTAAACTGATCACGTGACCGTTTTGGTGATACCTACAATTTATTCGTCTCTATTTTATTTTATTTATATATATATAATCGTCAGAAGAAATATGTCAAGAATATAGTACCGAGACTCACATGTTTACAAGAAAAACATACACAATAATAGATATGTAAATAAATAGTAAAATATAAGAAAAAATTCTACCCAACGGTAAAAATAATTATTTCTGATTTAACAAAGAATTGTTTTTGTTTACGTCAAGAATATAGTGTTTTTTTTACCGTGACTCACATTAAAATTTAAAACAAAAATATGCACAAAAAAATAAAAAGACAAGTATTATAATTTATAAACAATGAAAAAATTTCTACCTTCCAAGAATAATAAGTATTACTGATTTCACCAGAATTGTTTTTGTTTTTTATAAAAAGAAGAAAAAGAAAAAAAAGGACTCTGCCTTTTTAATGCCAAAGCACACATTTTTCTTTATTATTTATCAAATAAATCTCAATTCAATTAAAAATATAATTTTGTATAGTTTCTGCTTCTTAGCTTCAACTTAGACATTTTAGAGGGAGTTTATTTTTATTTTTATTTTTTATTTTTTGAACTTCACGTAAAAGTTGTGAAAAAGAAAACTACAAGTATTCGCAATATGAGCTCCAGTAAAAAAAAAAAAAAAAACTAACGGTAAACAGAATAATCACAAAATGTATATTTTGATGGCAATTTGATACCTACTATCTATCTTCCACCAAGTCAATGTCGAGGCAATTTATTCCCCCACGACGTCCTTTTTGTCCAACCTCACGGTGCGTGCTCAAATCAAGGCTGTAAATACGACGAGTCGTCTCCGCTCGTCGTAAAAGTAGTGGATTGTCTTCACCAGTTTCCCGGCTGTTCAGAAAACGAAGCATTTGTCATTTGATAATTTATTTAACCACAAAACAATGTGAAAAATATTACTGAGAAGAAAAAAGTTATTATTTGTCTTATCTCTATTTCTAGACACGAACTGGCAAAAACAGAGAAAGCCGACCTGGTAATAATCGACACGGATCAGGGCCGATAATTACAACCAATTCCTATGATGATTTCCCTTTGCTTTAACCCCCCTTCAAACCACGAGTTCTCCACGACTGACAACCCTCTAATTAATTTTTAACCTTTGCTAGATTTTCAGGTATTGACTTCGCGAAAAGATAATAAAGTAATTTTTTCATAAAAAAGAGAATTTTTTCTTAGTGCATTGAACATTTTGATGTAAATTTAGTTCTCAATTCTAATTGGTCAGTTGTATTTTAGAGTCGCAGGAAATGGACTCGTTGACCCAAGTTCAATTCCTGGATGAAGCCACAGTTCATATATCGCTAATACCCTTGGGAAAGGTATGAATCCAACTATTCTACCTCCAGCTATGGGTGAATAGTAGGGCAGACTGGGCTTTTTAACCTTGGTTAGGCAACCAGTCTAGTAGAAGAAAAACTGAATTCAAACCTGGTCCCTACTAGAATAGGCTCAGGCCTACTTCGTGATCTATTTCAATTTAAATTTAAATTTATGTTGTAGGTAATTTTTATGTGAAATGTAACATTAAAGAAACAAGCAAAACAGTACACATAATCACAAAGAAGTTTGAGTCGTAATAAAAATTGTCCTTTATATGTGTATTATAAATTGTATTAAATGACAACGAGTTACAAAGGTGTGGTTTGGTTAATTAATTTTCCTTTTTACAAATTCTTATTAGTGTTAAAGCTTACTTGTATTTGGTCACCCGGTTCGAGGAGGATTGATATTCGTGAACTTGTCTGTTCGCTGGCCGCTGCCTTTCTTCTCTCTACTACTATAAATCTTCCCTTCCCCCATTTTCAGAATGTCTATTAATTGGTGGGAGTTTTGAATTTTTGGTGTTGGTCAGTCTGGCTTTGTCTATTTTTAGAATAAAATCCTTTTTTTTTGTTCCTCCAAATTAGGCCTACCAATAATCTACAGCTTATGAACCATTACAGGTCCATGGTTTATATTTAATTTTTCTCTCAAATATTTCCCCACCCCAAATCTGTTTTATGAACTTAGTAAATAAGATTTAACAGCCTTAATAATAATTATTGATACTTGCAGGACCTGTGGATATACCACAGTATGATGATTTAATTATTACAACGTTTGATATGTTTACTAAAGAACTGTTACTAAATAGTTCAATATGTAAAAAATATAATAATCTTCATTTTACTCTCTGTTACTCTTTTTTTGCTTTCTTTCCTTCTTTTCATTATGTTCGATTGAAACAGAGTAGCATTGATACTCATGTGCAACTGTAGGGATTAAAAATAAAATTAAAAAAAAAAAACAAACTCCTATGAGCCTTCAGACTGGAAGAACCCTCCAAGCATGTTCAAAAAAAAGGACCCACTTCTGACCCCAAGATAATCTTTTGGCCATTCTGACTAACGCCTTAACTGGGATGAGATACTATTTCTGGATGGAAAGAAATTTCCCCTACATGTGGTGGCTATGACCCGTGAATAATAAATCTAAAATTACCTTTTGTCTTTGTTTTTCTTTTCTTTCCTTTAATTCCTTTTCAGTGCGACCACCGAATATGATGGGGTTAAAATGGGGCCCTGTGAACACACACCACAAATAACCACAGACCTTTAAATCCAAACATTAAAACACTTGTCAGCCCACATACCCATCCCTCTCTCTATCTTTTCCCTACTCTCTTTCTTTCTTCTATAATATTTTTTCTGTATAGCATGTCCTTTTTCTTTTCTTTCTTTCTTTCTAACAAAAACAGAATGGTCCATCATTTAGCTGAGTTGATGACACTCATAAGAAATAAGAATGCAGCAGATAAGTAACACCATGAAAGTAATCTTGACTAGCAAGACCTGTGGACATACCACTGTATGATAATTCAATTATTACAACATTTGATATATTTACTTAAGAGCTATTGCTAAATAATTCAATACATAAAAAGTATAATAATCTTCATTTAACTCTCTCACTCTTTTCTTTTTTCTTTCTTTTCCACTTTTCATTATGTTCGGTTGAAACAGATTAGTGTTATTTATTTCGTGCTGTCACCCCTCTCTATTTATCCTGTAACTTCTTTCTTTTCTTTCTTTGTTTCTTTCTTATTGTATTTTTGTGCAGCATATCCCTTTTCTTCCCTTTCTTTCTTTATAATAAAAACAAAATGGTCCATTATTTGGCTGAGGTGACTACACTCATAAGAAATAAGAATTCAGCGGATAAGTAACACCAGATAATCAGGATTTACATTTTTGCATTTTATCTTGGTCGGTCTCAATTGTGACTTTTTTTTTCACATTGATCACTATTATTTTATATTTACCCATCTGATGGCATCATTAATTACCTAATTTATTACCTATGATAAAGATTTATAATACAACTATAATCATCCTACAAAATAATACCAAGTTTATTAAAATTGGTCAATCCAGAGAGAAGTTATTGGTGATTTTTCCATATCTCTAAATAAAGATTTTTTACACCATTCGGGGGGGGGGGGTTTAAAAACTGGTGCATTTGGTAAAGTTCAAATAAAAATATTTGCTAGTAACATGATTTTATTGTTTAACAGGACCCAAGACTACAGGAAAATACCAATTAAGTTTAGTTTGAGGGGTGGGGGGTAAAAAATTTCTATGTGATTGTTGCACTTGAAATTAAGATATTTTCACATCTTTACACATTCACACCTTTAGGAAAATCATTATTTACTTGATTTTAAAATTATATGAAATTTTGGAATAGAATGACCAAAACCCTAAAAAATTATATCAAATTTACTGAAATTGGAAAAAAAAGTTATTGGCTTTAAGATTTCTCTTTCCAGCAAATTGAGTTTTTCTTTGGGGGTGAGGGTCTGGTATAATGGGTAATTAGATTAGTGCTGGTAAAATTTAATTTTTGATACCGCAGGACTCAGGGCTCCAAGAAAATATCAAATAAGTTTAACTTGAGGGTAGAGGTGATCCAACTCTCTCCTGGCCTATAAGCCTACATATTTTTATTTTTATATTTTAGTGCGAGTTTTCTAAAGTAAGGGAGATAATTTACTTGGCATTCTGGGAAAGGTCATTTTCACAAGGAGAAGACATGAAAAATGCCGCTTGAAGGGAATAATTCAACTTTGAGGAATAGGTATGCGTATGATATACTTTCTTCTCCCGATAATGAAGACTGTATGAAAAAACTACTTTATGGTGGCGCCTATGGAGCTTACGCAGGTAAAAATATTTTTTTATTTTATTGAAAACGTCATTGATCGCATGTTTCTTCTTGAAGGTGTCATTCGTTATGTTAAATCATGAAACATTTTAAACAACAAAACATTAAGACGTATGCAGAGTTTTTATAAAAATTGTTATTTTTAAATGTCCAATGAAGTTAAATTACGACAAAAATAAGAACAACAAATGAGACAAAATGTTACTTCTCAAATTTTTGGTTTTAAAACAAAGGTCATCTTTAAAAATGATTTGAGATTTTATCCATAACAACAAGCACGTTTACACTTTTTGTTTTCGTAAAGTTTTGGTCTAAATTACTTAAATATTTTTTTTTTCAATTTGAAGTGCTTAAAATTAACAGGAATTTAGAATAAACATTTTTGGATTTTTTTTAAATTAAAAAAAAATGATTAGATATATTTTGAGTAACAAAGTAATTTTTTCTTTCATGACAACGTTTTATTTTAATGAGTAAAAAAAAAAGAATTTTTGTCAAAAGATTTTCTTTACAGCATGCAAATCAAAATTTGAATTAAATCGAAATTATATAATTATTAAATGATTCTTAAACTTTGTTTACATTTTTGCCCTTCGCAAAAAAAAAAAAAAAAAAAAAAATCAAAACTTGAAATGAAAACCCGTAATTTTCTATAATTTGCTTCATTTCCTTTAAAGATGAAGAATTGAAATATTAACATATTTCTCGTTTGAATGTTCTTAGAATAAAATAAAAACAATAAAAAGTCTTTTCTAAGAGATGCCAATAAGCATCGCCAATTTTTATAAACTTTTAATAAATGTCCATTTTGATTTCTGTTACTGAATTCTTAGAGGTTACACTGGCCTGAACGTTGTGTTTAAAGATGAGGACAGCAGTCCGAAATATCACAATTATTCATATTAAGCCTCATCTCATAAATACACATAAAAATACTAAATTCTTCTTAGTCTTTTTTTTCTGGCCGGGGAAAAACAAACTGTTCTGATTAAGTAAATTAGTTTAAATTAGATACTTAATTTTATAATAATAATATCTTTATCAGCTAGATGTATTAGGTCTGAGATCCGTCGGCTGTTCCTTATATTTAAAAAAAATTATTTTATTTCCACTGAATATTTAAATTCCACAGTTCATCCAACCTTGCCTTAAAAGAGTTAAAAGATGAGGAAAACTTTTGTTTTGTAAAAAATCTTTTTGATTTATGACACTTGGTATTGATTTTTTGAAGTCTACAGTTTTACTGATTTTTGTTTTAAGATTATAGTTGCAAATTAAACTAGTTTCAAAATAGTTATTTACGCTAAAACTATAAAAAGTTTCCCATTTTCTACTTGCCACATAATTTCAGCAAAGTTACTAATGCAAAACAAAAAACTGACAACCACCTCGCGGTTACCCCTACTGACGATTCATTGATACTCTTTCATTAAAAATACATTTAGGAATACAAGTAAATAAAGCAAACAAGATATTAGGATTAATATGAAGGTCATATGAATACATGGATAAAGAAATGCTGAAAAATTTATTCATTGCATTGGTAAGATCTCATTTGGAATTTGCTAATGTGGTTTGGAGTCCAAAACTAATCAAGGACATAAAACTCATTGAGAGAGTTCAAAGGAGAGCTACTAAAGTAATGAATGATTAAAAAAACCTTTCGTATGAAGAAAGACTTATGAATATTGACATACCAAGTTTGGTTTTTTGACATACAAGAGGGGATATGATTGAAGTCTACAAATATACACATGGATTTTATTCAATGAACTTTGATCTACTAAAAATTACTCAAAATATCAATACCAGGGGTCATGAATTGCAACTCTTTAAAAAATGTTGTAAAGCAAATGCAAGAAAAAATTACCATCATCAATAGTGAATGCCCCATCTCTAAACTCCTTTAAGACAATGTTAGATAATCTGTGGAAAGAGTATAAATATTCTGTGGAATTAAGATTAATGTTTTTTAAGGAACAGCTGACAGGTCTCAGACTTAATATACTAGCTGAAAAGATATTATTATTATTATTATAAAAAGTGAATAGAGCTATTCATAGAATTTCAGTAGCCAATGACTTTTTGTCAGCGGTGACTACCCTGTCGGCTGGGACTGTAGAATAAGGTGTTTCCACCTCTGCTGAGAAGTAAGACCCCCCCGCACCATCACTGGAGCCACCTGTTGACTGTGGGTGGTGACCTGTAATGCGTAAGGCAACACTCCACTTTGGCCTTACTTAGGCTAGACAGGTGGTCAGAGAGGTCCCCTCTGATCAATCGACTGGTCACATCAAGTTTTAGTACCTATATGATTGTCCCAACTCTATTGCTCTAATGGTACCCCCCCCAACCCTTTTTTATCATATATGTGCTAGAAGGTGGTGGCTGAGGGTCTTAGTGTCCTTGGTATGATGTTAAACTGCATCTAATGGTGAGTTTTCAATTTTGGAGAGTGTGGAGTACCTCTTCATTACTATTACTTCCAGGTCCACCCTGACCCAGAGTGGTAATACCGGTTAGGGTCCCATCTATGGGTTAAATAGATTAAAAAATGAGTTTAAAAACAAGAATTTAATACCCATCAAGAATGAATAAAACAAAAACGTCTTTGGCATAAAATAATCCAACAAGCGTTGATAACAATAAAGATGAGGACAACAGTCCAAAAAATCTAAATAATACAAATTATGAAGCCTCATCTCAAAAAATACCTGAAGAAGGCTGGAGGGCACATCAGCCAAAACATTACGTATATAACAATAAAGATGAGGACAACAGTCCAAAAAATCAAAATAATACAAATTATCAAGCCTCATCTCAAAAAATACCTGAAGAAGGCTGGAGGGCACATCGACCAAAACATTACGTATATAACAATAAAGATGAGGACAACAGTCCAAAAAATCAAAATAATACAAATTATCAAGCCTCATCTCAAAAAATACCTGAAGAAGGCTGGAGGGCACATCGGCCAAAACATTACGTATATAACAATAAAGATGAGGACAACAGTCCAAAAAATCTAAATAATACAAATTATCAAGCCTCATCTCAAAAAATACCTGAAGAAGGTTGGAGGGCACATCGGCCAGAACATTACGTATATAACAATAAAGATGAGGACAACAGTCCAAAAAATCAAAATAATACAAGGGTTGACATGTTGTAAAATCCAACCAAACCAAGGTAGTGAACATGTCATGTGACTTGACAAGGTCAAAGAAGTGATTGGGTTGCTAGGAGATGAGACAAAAGATTTTTAGTTTTGGTCTTTGTGAATACTGATTAGTAAGAAAACCTGTTGTTATGAATTGTCAAGAATTAAAATTTTTAGAGTATATAAAACAAATTAAAGAGGCTTTATTTATAGCAAAAAAAAAATAAAAAGAAAGAAAAGAAAAGAAATATATCTGAAATTTCAAAAGTTCCCACAGAACGCCATAACACAGGAATTAACGGAATATGATGGAATCAGTCGAATTCTATATTTACATCAGAAAATCACATTCACCGGATTATAACAGGATATAAACTTTCAAAACTCTGAAGATGGCCGTTTGTGCTGAAAATATTAAGTATTTAACACCAAAGAATTTAATAAATATGTTTTCTCAACATATATTTTGCATTACTTCGCTTTCAAAAAATTTATTATTATGTTTAAGATTAATGCTTCTAATGCTATAAGAACAAACAAAAATCTTTAAATTAGAATTTGTATTATTCAGACAATTGTCCTCATCTTTATTGTTATCTGTACAACATTTCGGCGGATGTACCCTCTGGCCTTCTTCAGGTATTTCTTGTCAGACTCAGGAACCTTCTCTTCGAACTTGGGAATCTTCTTGTTGTAATTGGGAGCCATCACAGAACTTTGAACCCAACCCTTTATTCAATCCACAAGGTATTCTGTTTTCATTCCGCTAACCACAGTTGGGGTGCAGGTGTTAAGCTGTGTTAATTATTATTCTATGTTACTGTCACCCTTGACCAAAATTGAATAAGTGGATAAAGGTGTTGTGTTAAGACAGTTCTAAGTGAGTTATCTCTAGGCTGCAGGTTCAGTCCTGGTAAAGGGTTACAGTAACATAGAATAATAATTAACACAAGGCCAGAGATAGATAGAAAAAAGATAAACACTGGGATGCATGAATACGATTTTTCTGCGTCAGTGACGCAGGACTCGTAGCTATCAGCATCTCTGCATATATAATGAGTCTTTGTTTTGAACATGTTGTTGCATCTAGAAATATCTACCTTATAGAATTTTGATTTAAACAAAAAAAATATTTTCTACATGTACAAAGTAATATTTTGTGCAATGTTTTTCAATATTTCTAAATTGTATAATCATTGAGTTTATTTATGTTTTATAAAGTTTTTTTTTTTCTGATTCAATTCAAGCTGAGTTTCCTGTCTCCACTCATTTAAATTTTTTTTCTCATTTTTTTTCTCGTTTTGGGAAAATTCCAATAATAAATAATTGGATCAATGTTTATTATGTATTGAAACTTATTTAACAGATTCAATTATTAGATGTGGCAACGTCATCTCCTGGGGTTATTGGTAATCTATATCAAGTGGGAGATCCTTTCTGGGTTAAAGCCCTAAATGGCCAGTTTACTACCAGATTTTTAAAACCAGCCATCAACAAATTCATATATGACAAATGTCAAAAATCATGGGATGATCAAATTTATAATAAGCTCCATGAGATACAAGAAGTTATTGGTGAGTGGCTAGTAGGCCACAGAAAAAACAGAAAAGAAGAAGTGATATTCTCCAGACTGCATATTGGGCACACCCACATCACCCATTCTCACCTTTTAAAAAGGGAGGACACCCGGTATGACCAATATGGAAGGTACAGCTCCCTATCAAACACATCCTCCTAAACTGCAACATTATCCACACCAAATATTATCAGACAAAAAACTTAAAAGACCTCTTTAAAACATACAAACCCAGAAGATATTTTAGATTTTCTAAAAAAAAAAGAAGCAACTTTTTCAACAAGATCTAACAAAACATAACCGAATACCAACATAAAACCATTACTTTAAAGACTGAAATCCATATTTAAAAACATTCTATATAACCCTTTCTGGCTTAAAATGACCCATAGAGGTTGATATGCCATTAAACAAAACTCAAACTACCAGATTCGGCAAAGGATAAGTCAATCAAATCAGCAGCCCTCAGATCATTCTAGTCAATGGTGTACTATGTCATATGAAAGATCTTCACTGACGTTACAGATGAACTGCTCCGGAACCAGATGACTGAAGTGATAGGTTGTCCATGTGTGACTCGGTATTTTTTTAGTTTATTTTTGTATTTAATTTTCCAAATTTATTTTCACCAAAATATTTCTTCTCTATTTGTAGGCGTGTTTGCCGGAGTTTTTGAGTCTCTTGCCAAACTAAAAGTTTTCACACCATCATCAATTGGTTTTACTATTACAGGATGGGCTGGACCTTTAGGTAAGTATTTCTTTTAACTTGGTAATTTTAACAAAATTAATCTCTTTCTCTCTCTGTCTATCTCTCTCTCTCTCTCTCTCTCTCTCTCTCTCTCTCTCATATATATATATATATATATATATATATTATAAATAGAGAAAATTACATTTATAATTGATAATTGAATTAAATTACCATGACCAGACAACTCAGCAAGCACCATGTGCGACATCCAGAGCACTGGACAGCTGTTTCGACCTCCTTAGGTCTCATCAGCAGTGCATACCACAATCTCTGCTACTAGAGATTGAACCAGTGGACCACAGAGTGAAAAGCGGAAACTCTACACCTGGGCTACCAGCCCACATCACAAACGGAGAATGCCAAATCATCTAGTCAATGGTTATGGTAATTCACGCACAGCCATTTAACCTATATTTGTCTTGACGCCCATCGCAGGATTACAGAGGACAAGGTCACCTCCAGGACAATGACTTCCCAATTCGGGGCCCGCATCTGTAACACACAACCTCATGGGCAAGGGATACACTGGTTCAATCTCTAGTGGCAGAGATTGTGGTATGCACTGCTGATGAGACCTAAGGAGTTCGAAACAGCTGTCTAGTGCTCCGGATGTCGCACATAGTGTTTGCCGAGTTGTCTTGTCATGGTAATTTAATTCAATTATCAATTATATATATGATAATCTAAACATTAGCTACATAAATGAGAGTAACCTCCCTTTGTTTGTTTCACTTTGAGGAAGCCGTATGCTTTGATCAGCCATTTTCATTTCACCGTAAATCTACACTAAAAATACGAATTTGTTTGAACTGCATGTTTTAACACAAAAATATCCTAAAATGTGTTCTTAATAACAATTAAGTTCATTTCAAATAATGCGCAAACACAATTAAGAACACATTTTATGATATTTTTGTGTTAAAATCAAACATGCAGTTGTATTGATTCAAACGCATTCGTATTTTCAGTGTAGATTTACGGTGAAATGAAAATGGCTGACCAAAACATACAGCTTCCTCAAAGTGAAACAAACAAAGGGAGGTTACTCTCATTTATGTAGCTAATGTTCAGATTATCCACCAGGTTAGTTAGTATTAGGATGATTCTAAGGTGGACCTTTTTCAACAATGGAATGTTAGAGTTGTTCTGGTCCAAGTTGAGAGCTCAATGTTCAATATTTTTTCAATAGAAAAAAGCTTAAAAATCGGCCATTTTTGTGTATCTGTATAAACCTACGAGTTTCTTCAAACTGTCAACTTTATTGAAATGATAAACAGAATTTATGGGAGTTTATGTATACATTTTTGTTTTTAAATTTAAATTTAAATTTTTTTATCTCTGAATAAGTTTTTGGTATCAGTTCTAATCATCACTTGAATTGTGTGTGGGGTGGGGGGGGGGCATGCCTAAGAATCAATTAAGCAGATGGTAGTGGTCTTTATGAATGGTGTTGACCAACACAATAAATTCTCATTCAGAAGGATTGGTCATCTTGACCCCATCTTTTTGTATCTTTTTTTTTATCCAGCAATCATTTTCAGTAACCTTTATTTCCTGGTGTTCTTTAAAAAAAAAAAACCCTCATAAATCTCCATATTTTAACATTACATTTTTCAAATCTCACACTATTACAATACATTCGAAGATAGGTTTAAAACAAACAAAGAAGAATCAAATTAAACCTACATCTAATTATAATAATACAATGTAGAGTTAATAGGGTTAAATTACAATTAGGGTATGTTAAGCATTGGGGTAATATAAAGTATTAAAAACAAAAGTTGTCGCAGAGGCCTAAAGTCGGTATCAGCCAATCAGCGAATCCCCTTTTCACTTCCCATCTATGGGTTAAATAGAAAAATGTATTTATAAAAAAATTGTATTATCCATTAAAAATTGATTTATTTCAAAACTTTATCGGCATTAAATGACCCACTGAGGTTGATATGCCGTAAAACAAAACAAAACCAAACCAAACCTTTTCACTTGACGGCAATCATGTGTTAGATAATTTAAACCCTTTTCACAAGTTTATTTTCTGTATTTTTTATTACCATTTAATATATCACATCTTCCAACAAGTAAGTAATGTAAAGTTGTCGGGGTGGCCTAATGTCGGTATCAGTTAATCAGCGAGGCAGTTTATCCCCTTTTCACTAGCACTAAACCAAGGAGATTGTTTTTGCTTCTGAGGTGGAGCGCCACACCTACCATCAGCTCCTTACTTTACCGCACAGATCCCTGTGCTACTCATACGCTGAGTTGGCGCAGGCCGGTATCGAACTAGGAACATTGTGGTTTCTAGCCAAACACTCTACCGACTGAGCTAACCTGGCCCTATAAAGTATTATAAAGAGATGAAATTTCCTATATATAAATAAATGTATGATGAAAAGAAATAGAAAAACAAATATTAAATAATATGCTAACAGATATCTGTTTCAACCTGTGGGGTTTATAAAGTGTAATTCAATTGAAATCATTTTAAAATTAAATGAAGACAATTGTAAAAGACACTTTATAAAACCAGTCTTCATCAGAGCACATATATTGTTGAATGAAAGAAGGAAAAAAATTTAACCATTTGGCAAAGAGAGGTTCAAATGATGCTCACATTCTGGGCTGGAATGTCTTTTAAAATTTGTATATTATCAAAATTAGGAATTGTTTTCTGTTTGTATTAGAATTGTAGAAAACTGCAGAAAGAATGTTTTTGTTTTTTCTATAAATATTTTTCTCAGAAGATGAATAACATGTTCTGGGTATAATGATGTTAAACTGCATCTAATAGGGAAGTTCCAATTCTGGAGAATGTGGAGTACTCTTTCATCGCCATTACTCCCAGATCCACCCTGACCTAGAGTGGTAGTACCTGTTAGGGCCCCCATCTATAAGTTAAATAGAATAAAATGAGTTGATAAAAATGTATTTTAAAAAATTGAGTTAAAAGAATTTTTTAATATCCATCAAGAAGATGAAGAACAATTGTTTCTCTGAATTTTTTAGATGAGGCTTGATAATTTGTATTATTTGGACTATTGTCTTCGTCTTTATTGTTATCTATACAACATTTTGGCCGATGTGCCCTCCGGCCTTCTTCAGGTATTTCTTGTCAGACTCAGGGAACCTTCTTTTCGAACTCGGGAACCTTCTTGCCATAATCGGAATAAAGGGTTGGATCCAAAATTCCGTGATGGCTCCCGATTATGACAAGAAGGCTCCTGAGTTTGAAAAGAAGGTTCTCAAGTTCGAGAAGGCTCCTGAGTCTGACAAGAAATACCTGAAGAAGGCCGGAGGGCACATCAGCAGAAATGTTGTACAGATAACAATAAAGATGAGGACAATAGTCCGAATAATCTAAATAATACAGAAGTACAATTAGCTGAGCACACACACAAAGACGATTTGTAAATCAAGAATGATTTAGTTCCATAAAGATCCAACTGGAATAGAAGTTGGGAAAAAAAAATGGAATCTCCTGCTCAGAAAATATTTGCAAGAAATAAAACAAAATTAGAGATGATTCCAATGAGAGAAAAAAATGTTTAATAACTTTTGATGTCAACATATATTTTAAGAACTACAACCAACATAGGGGGGGGGGTCTTACCTGTCTGCAGAGGTGCAGTTGGTATATTCTACAGCTCCATCCAATAGGACTGATTTCACAGGGTTTAATTTACTTACTGTACCTGCTTTTACTAAATAGTCACCTATATAAGTAGAGAACAAACTCCTTATTGCTTAACTTCATGGGCTGTTTTGTGGCAAATCTAACTCAGATTTTCATAGAGACGTCGTTGATAAATAAGATTTATTATATATTAAGGATTTTGACAATGAATTAAATACTTATTGATAAACTTGCACAATTCCTGAGGTTATTGTGATATAAGCAGTGATGTAATTTTGGTTATAGACAGACACAGACTCTCCATTATAATAAGATCGGTAAAAAACACAAAAAAATTTAAAATTCACTTCTATTTTATTGTTTACAAAGATAATAGAAATATGTCTTTTTAAAAAAAAAATTTTTATAGCTAGGCTTTAATAATAGAACCTTCTTATTTTTCTCATATAGTAAATCAACTTTCTTCAAATAAATTAAACAAATAAGAAACCCTTTAATAAAAGGCAAGATATATATATATATATATATATATATATATATATATATATATATATATATGAGCTGATTTTGCTCAGTTGATAGAACACCCGCCTAGGAATTGCAAGGTTCCTGGTTTGATACCAGTCCCCGCCAACTCGGAGCATGCATAGCACAGATTGAATAATCTGATCTGTGTGGTAAAGTGGGGAGCTGACGGTACGTGTGATGCTCCACCTCAGCAAAAAATCTCCTGCTAGCGAAAACCGGATAGGCTCTCTCGCTGCCTGGCTGATACTGACTATAGACCATTCTGCCAACTTATACACACATACATATCTGGTGAGTCTAGTTCTCAGTGAGAATATATTATATTTGAATATATGTTTATTATGTATACATGTCTATAATGTATTTATAATATATATTTTTGGGGATTTTGTGTGAAACATGGGCTGTGAAATGAATAAGAAATTCAGTTGTAGTTTAAGTGTTAAGTTTCATTTTATTTCATTCTATATTTCGCAAGTTTGACCTTCCTTTATCAAGAAAATCTAGACTGACTGTTTTTAGTTTTCAGTGCCTTTATAGCTGTGATTGCTGGTCATCTGTGGCTTGGTTGGCTGGGGTTGGGGTGCCCTTCTGTCTGTAGGTCATTGAGATATATATATATATATATATATATATATATATATATATGATTGCTAAAACTATTAAATGTCATTTCATATGAGAAATGATCTAGCTGAAAATGGGTTAGAAAAATGTTTTTAAATATTTTTTTAAATATAACTTTGATTTAAAATATTAAATCTATTTTCTTTTTCTTTTTCTTTTTCTAGCTGCTATTGGTGTGGCTTATCCAACCCTTTCTTGTACAATTGCAAACATGAGAGGCAAAGATGACGTATTCAATCATGCAGCTGCTGGATTTATGTCAGGTTCAATATATGGAATCAAATGTAAGTTATAGAATTAAGCACTTGCTCAACATTCACAAGTTAAATTTCATTATTTTATGTGTGTGCAAAGGTTTTCTGCATTTTTATTTTATTTGTCTGTCTCTAGTTAGGGGAGTGGAAGGTGGTATATAGTGAAATTCGAAGCAGAGCACGCATTGACCCAATTGAGACGATCCTATCGCAACGCCAACTGAGATGGTTGGGCCAAACCATCCATATGTCTGCAGACAGACTCCCCCGTAAAATAGTTGGTAATCTGAACAGTAGCTACATAAATGAGAGTAACCTCCCCTTGTTTATTTCGCTTTGAGGAAGCCATATGTTTTGGTCAGCCATTTTCATTTCACTGTAAATCTACACTGAAAATATGAATTTGTTCAAATCAATACAATTGCATGTTTTAACACAAAAATATAAAATGTGTTCTTAATTGTGCTTGCACATTATTTGAAATGAACTTAATTGTTATTAAGAACACATTTTATGATATTTTTGTGTTAAAACATACAGTTGTATTGGTTTACAGTGAAATGAAAATGGCTGAACGAAACATGGCTTCCTCAAAGTGAAACAAACAAGGGGAGGTTACTCTCATTTATGTAGCTAATGTTCAGATTAACAAATACTTTATGGTGAACTTTCAGATGGTATGTGACGTACAGGAGACCCCCAAAAGCAATTCAAAGACGATATTAAGACAATGCTGAAGAAATGTGCCATCACACCTTCAAGCCTGGAAGATCTGGCCTCCAACATACTGGGTTGGTGAAACACGTGCCACACAGGAGCTGAGCGGCTCAATATCGAGATTAACAGAGCTGCAGAGCGGCGACATCTCCGTTGTCATGAACCACCAAATGCTGATGGGAATTTCACTTGCAATGTGTGTGACTGCATCTGCAAGTCCAGAATTGGACTAACGAGCCACCAGAGGGTCCACAACTATTGAAGACATGGAGTGATGTCATCGTCGTCTGCAACAGACTTCTAAAAGGAAAGGAAAAAGAGTTAGGGGAGTAACCCCTGAAAACAAATCCGGAGCTGGAGTCTCTAAGATGGTGTAATGATGAATTTCATCACTACCCAGCAACTCCTGCGACACTGCCGTTGCCTAACTGTGTTGGTTTCTTACCTTTCCTTTGGACCACAGCGGTTGTGTGGAGAGAGGGGATCTGCTGCTTTGGCAACAGCACATCCTCCATACTAACCAGCCCAGGCTACGTTGTTCCACAAAAAAAAATTGTGTGTGTGTGTGTGGGAGGGACACACTACACCATTGTCTTTAGCAGACAGAAGAATGCCAATAACAAGTCTCTAGTTTTCAAAAACGTGCTGGGAATAATTTTGATTTTTTGGGGAGACTGTTGTCATCATCTTTATTGTGGTATGCATAAACAAGGTTTCTGCTGCTGTGTCTTCAGGCCTTCCTCAGGTATTTCTTGTGTATTTGAACATAGTAACGACACAACCTAGGAAATCATTTTTAATAGTTTCACTGTTGATCAAACAGGCATCAAAGAACTTTTGAAGATCTCATTCAAATAATGACGTCATTGTTTTTGCATGCCCATCATTCCAATATGTGTCACGGTTGGATCATTATTGTGTTCGGATATGCAGGGAACCCTTGAGGAAGGCCGGAGGATACAGTGGCCAAAACATACCACAATAAAGATGAGGACAACAGTCCAAAATATCAAAATTATTCACATCAAGCCTCATCTAAAAAATACACACAAACAATAAGTGCTGGGAACTTTTGCAAACACTTAATGTACAATTTTTTTTTTTAAATCCACTTTGTGAATCTATTCTAATTCTTTCTTGTGAAATAAAATTCATTTACATCAACATTTTTTAAAGAAATTTCCCTTTGGGTCGAATATAAACTTCATATAGTTACTAATGAATAAGCTGCGTAGTTATAATCATACAATTTTAATTTTTAAACATACTTTTAGAGATTTAAAATAACTAAATTTGGACTATAGATTAATAATATATGGTAAAAATAAATATTGAAATAAAATTTTTTTGAGCTTATGTTATATATAAATAATATCTTGTTTATTACCATAATTAGTTTTTAGTTATTTGTCTTTTTAGAATATTTTTCCATCTTGAATCAGAATTTTCTTTATTCTCATTCATTTCTCAACAAGAAGTTATCACCAATTAAGGGGAGATAACTTTGAATTTGCTGATGGCCTCGTATAAAATAAAAGATTGTAAAATTACATGCAACAATAGTTTATCGTTTTGATAAAAATCATGTAATCGAGAACAGGTGACAATTCTATACAAGTATAGATTTTATTTCATTTGAAGAGGATATTTATTTATAAAAAAAAAAAATCGGCAACTCCTATAGTAAATATTTTTTAAAGTTTCTTTAAAAATAAATAAATAAAATAGTCTAATAGAATATATTCCTGATTTTGTTTTTTTACTGGTAATAACTAGATAGACTACATTACTTTGATCTTTTTTGATGAATTAAATAATTTCAATAACATTTTCCAACAATTATAGAATATTGTGACATTTTAAAAGTAGTTTGTGAAGTTTTACTGAACAAGACTCAATGATGAAGGATATTAATTAAGATTCATTTCTTGGGAATAATCACCATTAAAAGATTGGTAATGTGAACATTAGCTATATAAATGAGAGTAATCTCCCCTTGTTTATTTCACTTTGAGAAAACCGTTTGTTTTGGTCGGCCATTTTCATTTCAGCATAAATCTACCCTGAAAATACGAATTTGTTTGAATCAATACAACTGCATGTTTTAACACCAAAATATCCTAAAGTGTGTTCTTAATAACACTTAAGTTCATTTCAAATAATGCGAAAGCACAATTTATATTTTTGTGTTAAAACATGCAGTTGTATTGATTCGAACAAATTCGTATTTTCAGTGTAGATTTACAGTTAAATGAAAATAGCCGACCAAAAACATACTGCTTCCTCAAAGTGGAACAAACAAGGGGAGATTACTCTCATTTATGTAGCTAATGTTCAGATTACCTAAAACTATACCTAGCATTTACTCAGTTTAATTTTTTTTACCTGCTTAATTTTCTTTTTTTCTTTTTCAGATAAGAAAGCCTGGGTCGCTTACCTTGGCGCTTTCTCTTTTGGAGCATTTTGTGCTTTAAACAAATATTTTCATATTAAGGGTTATCATCTTTACCCTACAGAAACTTACAATCTTCCCAATGGAAATTCTCAGTTCAACCATTATGAAAGGAGTTTTCTAGCAACAAGAGGACCTATACTCGGAAATCAAGATCAGTAATATTAGTAACTCTTAGTTTTGATAAGTTTGTGAATAAAATTCTCTTCTTGTGGCATAAAAATGTTTGACCCTTGATATTTTTTCCATTTATTTATTCTGATTTTGTTATTTATTCTTAATGTATTTTCCCCAGCTTGAAGGGGTAATGCCAAAGCACCTCAGATCATTTTTCCATTACCCCTTCCAGCTGGGAACTTCTGGCTCAGGCCCGCCTTCGGCGGCAGGCTCTCTGTAGTGGACTGTTCATGTCTGAAGTCACCCTGGTGCAACACCATAAAGCCAAGAGGTCCAGAAGAAAGTGGCAGCAACAAAACACTGGTATATCAACATCTTCAGGAACACAAGAATTATAGTCTTCCGAGACTGCAATGCCAATATAATACAATATATATATATTATTTACTTTATATAATGTTCTTAATTTGCAAAATTATTTGTCACTATCTTTCTAACAAAACCTTTATTTTCTCAATGCATCTACACCTCCCAGAAATTCTTTTGTAATTATTTATTTTTAACAAAACAAGGAATCATTGCCAAACTATTTTGGGCAAATGACACATCAACTAAAGATAAGGTTTTCTAACATCTACTAATATAAAGTATAAATAAAGTACCCAACATGTGATTCTGTTATTTTTACTTAGTTAATTTTCAGGTTCAATCCCACCCATTGCATTTTACAATTTCAAATTGATTTCCTGCAACCTTCTTTCGCTCATTGATTCTCTTTGATATTCATTTCAACGACTGAATTTCTTCTGTTGAGAAATCTGACATTGTCTCCAACTTTGAACCTCCAACTGCACACACACCAAAGTCGCTAATCTGTTAGTCATTGTTTAGTTCAGATTGGCCACCAAAATATTTAGCAAAATTTTATAAGTAAAATTTGATATTGACTAACTCAAGTATTTTCAGCTCAGTCGGTATAGCATCTGGCTTGGAACCACAAGGTTCTGGGTTCAAGACCGGCCCTCACCAACTCAGCATATGTGTAGCACAGGGATCTGTGCAGTAAAGTGGGGAGCTGATAGTAGGTGTGGCGCTCCACTTCAGATGCAAAAACAATCTTCCTGGTCTAGCACTAGTGAAAAGGGGATAGACTCCCTCGCTGTCTAGCTGATACCAACGATAGGCCACTCCGTCTACTTAAGTCAGCTTATTTTTCTAGTTAAGTACATTATATAGAATTGATCTGCTTCTATCATCTTGTACATAATTTGTAGATCAATCATTTTTTTTTTTTTTTTTTTTTTTTATGTATATATCTTATTATAAATAGTTGTTCCAATTTTTGAGATCACATCTGAAAAATTTAATAGAAGACAATAAAAAACAAAAATAAGTGAATTTTTTTTTTATTTTTCAAAAAGCAGTGTGAACCAAATAAAATAAACATTTGTATTTAATTATTAATGATATTTGAGATCGGTTTTAGAATATAATCTTAAGAGAATTTGAATTTGTGAAGAAAAAAAATCCTCCCGATTTTTTAAGCTTAACTTTATCTGGTAAAAAAGCTACAAATATCTGATGTTGCAGGGATTGAACTCACAACAGTGATGGCCCACAAGGCAAGCTTACTTACCTTTTAGTCCATGTATAAATAAAACAATTGATTTTTGTATCTCTCTTTTGGGATTTTCTCTTTGTGTTTACAAGCAGCACTCAACAAATTAAGTTTGTTCGGATAACTGAGTTATCCCCCCTTAATAAATTGCCTGTTTAGAGAGGATCAACTGTGGTACTAGCTGATAATTTGCATTGACCAATCAACAGCCACCTTGAGAAAGGCAGTTAGAGAGAGAGCTGCCTATTTAAGCTCAGTGTTTGGAAGACCAAGGGATTTGACACTTGGATAGAGGAATCAATGCCAGAAAGAACAACAAAGTTCCTGTGGATTCTATCATCGATTTGTATGGAAAGTGGCATAAATATATATTTACCAACCCCTCCGCACGAGCAGGATGCGACACATGGTCAATTTCTTAAGCGGAGTTTAACAGGTTTGAATTCAGAGTTTTCCTTCTTCTAGACTGGTTACATAGCTATGGTTAAAGAGCCCAGTCTGCCCTACTATTTACCCATAGCTGGAGGGAGAATTGGATTCATACCTTTCCCAAGGGTATTAGTGCCATGTGAAATGCAAACAGCTTAGTCTAGGAATTGAACTTTGGACAACGAGTCCATTTCCTAAGACTCTAACCATTAGACCACACGCATCCATGGCATAAATATGGTGTTAAAGAATAACAATCTTTTGTAAAACAAAATCATTAAAACAGCAGCTGTATGGCCACTTACCTCCCATCACACAACCATCCAAGTAAGACTAGCAAGAGATGCTGGAAAAGGATAACCCATAAGTAACATTCTCCTATGAACTACTACACATGGACACACCAGTGTTGGCTGACCAGCAAAATCTTTAAACATTCTAAAATTGAAATCATGTTATTTTCTTCAGACAAAAGTTACTTGGAAATTTTCATGAATTAATATTTAATAATAATATTTTTTTTTTTAAGAGTTTACATTCAAATAAATATTCTCTTAAAATTATTTGGATATTTTCTTATATCAAAAAAAAAAGAAAAAGAAATGGAGATGAGATTTTTTGGATGAAAAGATGGAAAAAAAAAGAAAGAAAAAAAAAAGAGGTAATCTGAACATTAGCTACATAAATGAGAGTAATCTCCCCCTATTTGTTTCACTTTGCGGAAACCCGGTTTTGGTCGGCCATTTTCATTTCACTGTAAATCTACACCAAAAATACAAATTTGTTTCAATCAATACAACTGCATGTTTTAATAACAATTAAGTTCATTTCAAATAATGTGCAAGCACAATTAAGAACACACTTTAGGATATTTTCATGTTAAAACATGCAGTTGTATTGATTCGAACAAATTCGTATTTTCAGTGTAGATTTACGGTGAAATGTAAATGGTTGACCAAAACATACGGCTTCCTCAAAATAAAACAAACCAGGGGAGGTTACTCTCATTTATGTAACTAATGTTCAGATTACCAAGATTTTTTGGATGAAAAAAATGTTTGCCAAGACATTTTTGATGATGTAATGATTTATGACCAAACTTTACATTGATGAACAAGTTTGTTAATTTCAAAAATTGTTTCTCTTGATTTATCTTTTAACGCAATAGACATCATCACAGGTTTTGTTGTTGACATACTAAGATGAATATTTTTCGCCAGTACATGGGTCATAGGCTGAAAGTAAAAAAAAAAATTTTAAAAAATTGGAAATTATTTGTCTGTATTTTTTAGATGAGGTTTGACATGAATAATTTTGATCTTTTGGACTGTTGTCCTCATCTTTATTGTTGTATGTATAAACACGTTTTGGCTGCTGTATCCTCCAGCCTTCCTAAAGTGTATGCTTGGATACACAGAGAACACACGAGGAAGGCCGGAAGATACAGCAACAGAAACGTTGTGTTTATACATACCACATACTGAGGACAACAATTTGAAAAATCAAAATTATTCGCAAAACATGGAGACTTAAAAACTTTTTAGGAAAAAAATTAAAACAAAAATTTTTGGTTAACCAAAAATTTGTCAAGTAGTTTTGAATAATTCAATTTTTATAAAATAAAGTTTCTTAGAGAAAAGACAACAGAAAAATTAGCAGTTCATATCAGATACGTGAATGTCACATTTTTTTATGGGTAGTATGCTAATATGTAAAATACAATATGTATATACAAGGTGTGTCAAAAAAGTATCGAGATTTTTGGTACTTTTTGACACCTTGTATTCTGAAAAAAAAAAAAAATAATAATAATAATAATAATGTTCCATTCATTAATTTTTTTCAGAATACAAGGTGTGTCAAAAAAGTACCAACTTTAAAGCTGTATTTACCAAGATAGAAATGAAGAATGAATGGAAAGTATTTTTTTCAGAATACAAAGTGTGTTAAAAAAAAAAAAAAAAAAAACAAGTTTAAAGCTGTATTTACCAAGATAGAAATGAAGAATGAATAGAATGTTTTTTTTTTTTTTTAGAATACAAGGTGTGTCAAAAAGTACAAAAAATATCAATACTTTTTTAACACACCTTGTATAAGTATAATTTCATTATACACATGGTATAAGTAAAAATAACATTTTATTACTGGTCTGTTCAATAATAATAATAATCATATTTACTTCATCTTTTCCAAAAATAACTTTGGTTGATATAAAAGGATTTTTCTGGTCTTCAACAACATTTTCGGGATGGACGTGAACCTGAAATTTAAAAAAAGAATTGGTTAAGTTATTTACCTCAAATCCCACTTATGCACGTATGACACAAAGTCATTTAATATGGGACCACCTGAAGCCTGTGCGATTGGTAGGTGCAAAAAATGCATAGATCCTGTCGGCATTCCCCCCTCAAGGGGGGCGTCTCAGGCACTGGGCAATGAACCTAGCCCTGCCCCTTGAAATTAAGGTGGCAGGTGTTGCCTGAGGGGATAACCCCCTGAGATCATGCAATTAATTTCATTAACAAACACAGGCCCCCAAAATGCCCTTGTTTATTAATATGAAGAATCGGTTAATTATTTAAAAGGTTTGAGACTAAAAACTTTTTTTTTTTCGGACTATTGTCCTCATCTTTATTATAACTTTTTTTCCCCCCGTCTGCTGTATCATCCGGCCTTCATCAGGTTGGTTGGTTTATTGATTTTAACGGCATATGTCCAGGGTTATATCATGCCTAACAGTTAGGAAGTAATATATGTTGTGTATTTATATTTATACTTTTTAGTAATTGGTTTTAACAATGTGTTAGCACCATTAGGGATCATGTTGTATGGTATTGATTAAGTTCATATCTATATTCTATGATATAATTTTATTTCCCTAAAAAAATGACAGAATGTCCTCCATGTTGACATTTTCAAATAGATCTTTCATATTGTTTGCATTAAAATAACGGTTTCTGATGTGAGCAAAAAACCTGCATTCCATGAATAAGTGTTTGACATGTTTCACACTATGGTTGGTGTTCTTGTTTGAGTATATAGGAGTGTGTTAATCTTGTGTGACCAATGTGTAATCAGGACACAATGACTCCTTCCTCAGGTGTTCCTAGTGTATCCGAGCATAGTAATGATCCAACCTGGGAAATCATTTTTAACAGTTTAACAGTGGATCAAACAGGTGTCGAAGAATTTTTGAAGATTTCATTCAAAAGATGATGTCATTGTTTTATTTGCATATAATCAATTGGATGCGTCTTGTGAGAAGAATCCCGATCATTTAACGACTCAAACGTTGTGTTAATAACTACCACAGTAAAGATGAGGAAAATAGTCCGAAAAATCAAAAGAAATAAAAACTTTTTCTCTTCCAGATTTGTCATCAGTTATAAAAAGAATCTTCATTATTGTAATGCAAATTATATATTTTGATTTTGATTTTAAGTGAAATAAAAACAAGTCTGGTTTATTGTTTCTTCTACTTATACGAAGCACATTTTGTTAAAATCATGAATTTATCAAAATATTTGTGTATATAGTAAATGGAAGATTTTAGTCAAATTACAATTGTGTTTTTTATTTAATATGAAAATCCATGAATTCATAGACGTAGGTATTGTTTATATAGTAAACAATAAGACCTTTAATATAAGACGTAGGTATTGTTTATATATAAGATGTAATATAAGACATAGGCATTGTTTATATAGTAAATGGAAGAGAAAAATTATAAATATTTTAGTCAAATTACAATTAAATTGTGTTTTTTATTTAATATGAAAATCCATGAATTCATAAAACATAGGTATTATTCTGTCTTGTTCCATATTGGGCCAAATTAGGTTGAATATCTGTAGAATCAATTATCAATTGATTAAATCAATTGTTCTAAATAAGCACAGATAGTCAAGTTAGCATTCCCAGTTGATTTTTTTTTTAGGTTATTGTTATCTAATTACATTAGTTATATAGAGGTCTGTAAATAGAGTTCAAAATTGTTTGAATTATGCAAATATTCCCAGTGGTTCAAAAGTTATGAGAATTTAAAACCCCAAAATCAATGGTTCCCAGAGATGCTGATATGTACTCGTCCTGTGTCCCTGATGCACAAAAATCTAAAAGTAAAACCACAATAAAATCATATTCATGCATCCCAGTGTTTTTCTTTTTTCTTCCCTCACCATTTCAAGCTAACTGAAAATACATTTCAATAGTTTCTTAGAAAAACGAATTACACAGGATAGGTTACAAGATAGGAGTTAGACAGCTTTAGTTGTTTCCATAGATCATAAATAAAAACCCTACAATCTATTAAAAAACTTTAGTTGGGACCCCTAAATATTCCCAGGGACTCCTTCAAATCAAATATGTGTGCCCCAGGATGCACTAAATCAAAAAGCTATCAGCATCACTGGGTTCTAAATAAGCACAGCTAATCAAGTGAACAGAGCTGTTAGTATATAATAGAATTAAATTCCTACTCACCAAAGTCCCTATTTTCATGTATTGTGTGACTATTAAGAAAATATAATCTTCAAAAGCACTGCAAACAACTTCTGTTTTATTATTGTTGATATAAGCAGATATCTGCAAGAAAAAAAAAAGAGAGAACAAAATTGGTGCACTGACATCTACATGGGTCATAGTATTTATTTTTATAACATCAGGCAATATCCATGTTTGACGTTTGCGTTAAAAGTAATTTTTTTACATTTAAAATTTTTAAAAATTTTCAGTTGATGAATTGTCATGTGCGCTTATGCAAGCATTTTCCTGAAATTTTGGACCTTTGCTTTAATAGTTCTTTGATGTTATAACATGCTATTGTCAATTCATCCTCGGAAAATAAAGGACAAAATTCATCACCTGATTTATACCAGCAAGTTTTTTTAAATAATTTCCCATTTTATATCATATTTGTTTTTGATGTCCCAGACATATTTAGAAAGAGTGGTGTTATGCATATATTTTATAAAATATATGTATAACACTACTCTAAATATGTCTGGGACATCTATATAGGACCCTGTTAGGGTCCTATCTATGGATTGAATAGAAAAAAATTGAGTTAAAAAAAAAAAAAAAAAAGGTTGAATACACATCAAGAATTACAAAAATATAATCTTCAAAAACACTGCAAACAACTGTTTTATTATTGTTGATATAGGCAGATGTCTGCAAGAAAAAAGGAGAGAAAAAAATTGACGCACTGACATCTACATGGGTCATAGTATTCATTTTTATAATATCAGGCAATATCTGTGTTTGATGTTTGCGGTAAAAGAAATTTGCTTACATTTAAAATTTTAAAACATCTTCAGCCTAAAATAACCCAACAAAGGTTGACATGCCATAAACTCCAAGCATCCTACTTGAACTTTCAAGGAAATCCTTCATCATCTGGGAGAAAAGATAAAAAAATTCCAAACATCCTGAATGAAATGGACAGATTTGAAATAAACCCAACCTAAATGAATAGGAAATCAGATGAAAGTGAAATGTTGAAGAGTCTATTGTTTATTATTCTAATGAATTATGGGCTTTTTTTAAAATTTATTTATATGAAAGACTGAATCCTAGAAGACATCTTTTCTTTTTAGTGGACAACATAAAAAGTCAACAAAACAGAAAAACAAACAACAGAGAAAAGAAAGGAAATTAAAAACTACCTATGCAGACAAGAAGTCAATATTTCAGATTGTTATTATTTTTACAAGGATTTATTATTAACAATGTTGACGGCCATGTTAGCAATCAAACTAGAGAGGAAAAGAGAAGAAGAATTAAGGTGGGAATTTTTTTAATTTTTCATTCCTTAATTTTAACCATTTCACTAACAAGTTGGTGGTGCCATTATAGTATGTGGCCTACCTTTTTGATTATGTTATAGTATGTGGCCTACCCAGTTTGAATGTGTCCTACCTCAGTAAGAGTATATTTATAGATATAAGTAGTAGGCAATTTATTGAAACTAATTATTTTTCACTTATATTCAATTTCAAGAAATGCAATTCAGTCATAAGCTGTATATAGTAATTAAGAATAATTAAAAAAGAATTTATCCAGAATTTACATGAATCAGAGATTTATTTAATTCTAAAATAGGGTTAGCAGTTATTATTATAACCTTATAACATGCTTTTTATGGTAGGCCACATACTATAAGAGAGACATGATTTCGTAGGCCACATACTATAAGAGAGACATGATTTCGTAGGCCACATACTATAAGAGAGACATGATTTCGTAGGCCACATACTATAATGGTACCCAAGTTGGTTATTAAAGTTTTGGATATGCAAAATTCAGCTTTGAACTGATAGGTAGGCATAAAAATCTAAAAGGATGCAGAAAAATCATATCCATGCGTTCCAGTGTTTTTCTTTTTTCTTCCCTCCCCATTTCCAGCTAACTGTAAATACATTTCAATATTTTCTTGGAATCAAATTACACTGTATGCGGTACAAGCTAGGGGTTAGATAGCTTTAGTTATTCATAGATAAAATCTTGGCAATTTATTAAGAAACTTTAGTTGGGACACATCAAATTTCCTGGGGATTTATTCAAATCAAATCCATGCATCCCAAGATGCACTAAAAAAGCGTTTATGGGTAGTATGCTGATATGTAAAACACAATATGTATATACAAGGTGTGTCAAAAAAGTATCGAGATTTTTGGTACTTTTTGATACCTTGTATTCTGAAAAAAAATAAAAAAATAAAAAATAAAATAATGTTCCATTCATTAATTTTTTTCAGAATACAAGGTGTGTCAAAAAAGTACCAACTTTAAAGCTGTATTTACCAAGATAGAAATGAAGAATGAATGGGACGTATTTTTTTTCAGAATACAAAGCGTGTTAAAAAAAAATATCAAGTTTAAAGCTGTATTTACCAAGATAGAAATGAAGAATGAATCAGTGCTTTGAGTATAACATTTTATGGATTAAAATGAAAATTGACTTTGATACTGGTGGGAGTGAAAGGATTAAAAAGAGATTGACTCAGAGCCAATTCAAAAATATTCTTTGATATCGCAGTTAAAAAAAATATGGTATGTGGATTCATAGAATTTGGAGTTGTTTCTTCACATGCAGTTAAAATTTGAGATCATTTGAACGAGAATTGGTCATGTTATTAGTTTATGTAAGTAAGGACCAAAGAGTATTGAACCTTGTAGTTCTCTACATGGATGCTCTACCGATTGAGCTAAACCGACCCCAGTGCGTATTATACATAAGATATTCTTTTAAACATGTTTTAATCAATAAGTTCTATAATTCTTTTTTTTTTGTATCAAACTATGAAACATATATTGGTAACAGGTTAAAAATGTTTAATTTTAAATTATCCCGAGTATACAGGTATTATACATTTGGTATCAATACCTACATGAAAGTAGGTGTTTACCCAACCCATTCACCACAGGTAGGACATTACACAAGGTTGCAAATATAGGGCATCTAGCAAGAATCAAACTCACTATTCAGTAGTAATGGATTTGCGAGACTAGCATGAATCAGTAAATTAAATTTAAATCAATAAATGCTATTTATTTAGAGATAGAATAAATAGCACTTAAGCAACAGCAGGTACTGTAAGCAACCCGAGTCCTTAGTTTATCAAAAATGACTTAATTCAACATTAAATGACCCAAAAAGGGTTGATATGCCAGGAAACAAAATATCTAACCATCCATGTCTTCTACAGTCTTTAATTAGCATTACCAGCTCGTTTGGCAAAATCGTTGGACATTGACAATTTTTCACCTTAATTGGATCAAATCACAATTTCTTGGGTATTTTTGGTCCAATTTTATTGTATGTAATACATTTATTGTATGTAATACAACATAGCAGGTTTTTAAAGTCCAAAGTGATGTTATTTATATAAATTGATGCTATATATGTGTATATATACTGTATTAAAATAAAAATGTTTAATAATCTTGTGGTAAACATGAAAAAACAAAAAACGTAGATATCCCTACTTTTTATTCCCCAAATAATGGGTTCTAGCATGGAGATACATAAAATTTAAGTGCAGAATCAGAAAGAACATACAATTTTACATAAGAATGCAAAGTCTTATTAAAATTGTTCCAAAAATAAAGAAATGGTGAAGAAATTGCTGAATTTCTTGTTTTGAATTCGTCCGTGATTTGCCATTTTTTTCTCACAAAATCATGTCCACTTTTGTACCCCCAATTTCGGGGCTTTAAATTCTCATAACTTTCAAACCACTGAGGATATTTGCATAATTCAGTTTTGAACTCCATTTACACAGTTCTATTTAACTAATAAGATTAAATAATAATAACCTCAAATTAAAAAAAATCAACTGGGAATGCTACTTTAATACTTAGGCAGCATTTTTTTCTTAAACCTGTTCAATAGTTAATTGGGTGACCACAAACCCACCAACAAAGACAAAATGGCTCTCTAAGAAAAATGAGTTATTATTACAAAACATTCTATCCAAGTTTTAAATTAGTAGTAAAATATCAAATTTTTATTTAACTTAATATCAAATAAAATAGTTTGTTATAAAGTAATTGTTTGATGTGTGTATGTGTGTTTACTTTTGGTCTAAAGTAAATAAATAATTATTTCCCCTAATTTCTTAGTAATAGAAGAATGACTTTTGTTATTTGAAAACTACAGAAATAATATCCTATTTATTCCATCTCTAAATAAATAGCATTTATTGATTTAAATTTAATTTACTGATTCATGCTAGTCTTGCAGATCCATTACTACTGAATAGCGAGTTTGGTGTTCTCTAGGTGCCCCATACTAATAACCTTCTGTCATATCCTACCCATGGTCTTTACGACTAGCAGATATTTTTTCATGAAAAAACAAACAAAAATAAAGCTTATTTACTTCTCTTAATGGAGAGGCACCTTCTGATTAATCGTCTCGTCGTGTCAAGCCCTAGCACCTATATGATTGCCCCAACCCTATTGCCCTTATGGCAAGCCCCAACACTTTTTATCATATGGGTGCTAGAAGGCGGTGGTTGAGGGTCTTTTGTCCTGGGAATGATGTTAAACTATCTGATGGTGAGGAATGTCGAGCACCCCTTCATCACCATTGCTTCCTTGTCCACTCTGACCCGGAGTGGTAGTACCTGTTAGGGTCCCATTATGAGTTAAATAGGAAAATGTCTTTTTAAAAATTGTGTATCCATCAAGGATGAATTTATTTCAAAACTTTTTTTCGGCATTAAATGACCCACTGCCATAAAACAAAAACAAACCAAACTTCTCTTAAATAGTCTATAATATCCAACTCCAAATTTTATTGACTTTTAAAATATGTCAAATGAAATTGAAAATTCTTTTTACAAAAGGAAATGATAATCCAAGTAATGAACTGAATCTTAATTGAATAAAAATAATGTTCAATCATGAGAAGCCATAGAAAATGTTGGTTGTTTTGTTTTATGGCAAATCAACACTTTTTGGGTCATTTAATGCCATATAAACAAAGGACTCACGTTATTTACTACAGAAAAATTGAACCAAGTGACCAATAAGCACCCCAGCTGGGAATTGTTTTGGTTTAAATAAACATTAAAAATATTTTGTAAATAAAAACTATTTTCATCTAAATAAACATATCTGCATTTCTCTTCTGATTAAATAAAAACTATTTTAATATAAAAATGTGTCTTTAATATAAAAACGTCTCTTTCGTTTAAAGTTTTTTAACTTAGAAAAAAAAATCCCATTGAATTAACAACAACATGAAATAACTAATTTTTTGAAATTAAAATCGAAAACTATTTTAGTATAAAAATGTGCCTTTGGGTTGTAAATATACATGAACAAACTTAAAAAAAAATCTTACAATGAAATTCTAATGCAAAAAAAATCTTCTGTTGTTTGTAAACAAACAACTGGGAGTTTACGGTGAAAAGCAAAAGGTGTTCCTTTCAAAACAGCTCCCAGCTGGGGTGCTTATTGGTTACTAGGTCCGAAAAATCAAATTGGTTGGAAGAATTTCTTGTCTTTGGATTGTGAATGAATTCAAAGGGAGACAACTAGAACATAACACCAGACTTTTGTTTTAGTAAATACTAGAAGTGTCTACCCAGCGTCTCCTTGGTAGACACTTGTCTAGCGGGGACAAAAATGTTAGTCTTGCAGATCCATTATTACTGAATCACAAATTGGATTCTCGCAGAATGTCTCATTAAAATCCCTATATAAAAAAAAAAACCTTGCATTCAGCTGGTCTGTAAAAAAAAAAAAAAGTGTGGTGACACTCTGAAAAGAATAAATAATGTCTCCTATTTAAAATATCAAATAATAATAATATCAAAATATAATAATATCCTATTTAAAATATCAAATAATAATAATATCAAAAAATTCCATGCTGTTACTATTCAAATTTTATTTTTTAATTATCTTCATAAATATGAATCAAATATTTTTGCTCAAAAAGCAAGATCCGGTGATTGTGAATGTGTATATATATTTACTCTATAGTTAATTGCTTTATTTTCATAGTTTCATACATATATACATACAACTGCCCTTTATCTATGTATAGATAAACTTTTAAAAAATGTATGAAGACCAGTCAAAATGGAGCCAAGATATTCTAAATATAAAAATTATATCACAAAGGGATTTTGATTAACATCTTGCTGCCTTGAGAATGGATTCGTTGAAACTCTGGCGTCTGGCAACTGACCTGGTAAACGCTCATAAGGTTATTAATCATCTTAACAACAGCAACCTTGAGCACCTTTTTGATCTCCATGTTTCTAACACACGTGGGCATGACTACCAAGTCAGAAAACAGCATAGCTCACATAACTTTCAGAAACATTTTTTCATGCTCAGAGCTGCCAAGGCATGGAATAAGCTGCCTGCGTCCATTGTGGGCTGCCGAAACACTGCATCTTTCAAAGCCTCCATGCTTCTTGTAGTCCGCTAACACTATACCTGATACTCCCGTCCACACACATATGCACGCACGTGCACACATACATGTATATTATTAATGTACCTGACACTAATACATTATTCTGTGTACTAAGACATGAGAATTTGATGAGTTGTGGTGCATCTGAGTACTGTACACAATAAATTTCATTATTAAAACTAGCGAGAATATGCACACTCTGGGTGTAAGTATTTAAGTTTTACTGTAATGAAATATATTAAATTAGAAAGACTAACGAGATCAATAACATCAATTATTTGTTAAAACCAGTATGTGAATTAACCACACCATATATTATGTAAACCTTTATTTCTTAGTGATTTATAAGACACATTGCAGGATTTTAAACGCATTAATGATATGGACTGTTTTGAGGCAAATCTAACTTAGGATTTTGGGGCCCTTTGTATAAATGTATCCTGGCCACCTACCCTAAAAAAATTGCTAAGCAGTGCCAGCTCAAAAAACAACCCGCGCTTAAGGCGTTTTCCCCCCAATTTTTTTCTTGACAAGTAAATGTAAATATTTTAACCCTACCCCTCTTTAAACCCCTCTTTTTTCGGTTTGAAGGTGTTTTTACTGACAAATTACTTTTTTTTTAGTGCTTTGAAGGTCTTTTATCGACAAATAAATGTAAAAATATAAATTTCTTCAAACTGCTAGGGACTTCAATTGTAGTGTGGGTGGTTTTCTTCAGCAGGCACTGCCTAGCAGATTTTAGGGCAGGAAGCCAGGACACATTTGTGCAAAGAACCCCTTATTAAATTATAGAAAACAATCACTAAAATACTAATTAAAAGCATTAACTCTTGGAAATCATATTTCCCATAAAACCAATGCACGTGCAATGTTTCATGTGATTTCTTGCACTTATTATTCTTTTTGTAAGAAGAATAAATGTTAGTTTTATTTTTAAGTTTTGACAAACAGGAGTGTAATGGTCACAGCTGATCGTCCCGACGTAAGCGGCAAAGAATCGTCTGTGGAATGCATAAACGGCACAAGGTGTAATTTACATAATGGCTAAGCGAACTGTAATAAAAGCAGGCAGTTGTTCACACCGAGGTACTTGCTATTCTTTGTTTTATTTTCAAGTTTTGACAAACATAAGTGAACTTAATTTGTTTACTTTAGGTATCACCAAAATAGGTCACGTGATCAGTTTAGTCAATATTGAAGGAAGAAACGTAAATATTTTTTAACTTTTTTTTTCAAATCTTGCAAAAAAAGAAATAACGAACATAAAGAGTTGTTACAAAAAAAATAAAAAACAGTTAATTCAAAGATCAAATTATCCGATTGGGGAAAAGTTACTCAACGTTGTCTTGAAAAATAAGTAAAACAGTCGTTTTTTTTTTTTACGACACGGTCAATTTCTTTACTGCTATTTTTTTAAAGCAGAATTCTGTATTCATTGTTCTTTTACTAAAAAAAACTCTCGGATCAAAAATTATAAAAATCATCTGACTCTTATCTTTATAGAACAAAAGTAAAAATCGTTTTTTGTTGGTTCATTTTTTCATATTCATAAAATGGGGGGGGGGTAGACCTCGTAAATAACATTTCCCCTAATATATTTTAGGAAAAAACTATTTCAGACATATTTTCATCAAAAGGTAAGTAATTTTGGAAATTTTTGTGAAAATCAGACCATTAATTGATTTTTCATAGAATTTTAAAAAAAGCCTCTAGTCATAATTTGTTTTGGCTACGTTAAATTTCAATTGATTTAACGGTTCAAAAATGAAAACATTGTTTTTCGTTTATAATTTTCATTAATTCTTTCAGCAGAAAATTTTTTTTTTTAAATCATCAGGAGTTTTTTTCATGTTTCTTCTTTCGAATGGATAAACAAATTTCAAGATAATATTAACCTTTATGCAAGTTTCATTGTGTTAAATAGGGGGAGGGGGTAAATTTCACGGGGAAAAATGGCGGTACCTAGTTTACTTGAATGATTGATTAAACAAAACTTGGTACTTATCTAAAATACTTAAATAAAAGTTTTTTTTTAATTTCGCATGGCGTACAAAAAATACATACATTCACCAGATGAGAGTAAGTTTCAGTTACTTACTTCATGTTTTAAATAATTTTCTTTTTACTGAACAATCCCAAAAATCATACCGGCAAACGGCGGTAATTTAACATGCTTTTTAGTAGTTGTAAAAAAAAAAGCCGAAAGAAATATGGCAAATTGGCGAGTTGAAAACTTAATTTTTAAATGTAACTGTTCAATTCAATAAAAACAACAAAGTAAATCACTGAAATTTGCTTTTATCTAGATGGTGAATGTAAACATTATATTTCTATATTTTTCTTTTGTCCATTACCATAGACATTTCCTCAGCGAGATATTCTGGACAAATACCGAACATGTTTGATAAACACTAAAAGTTACTTCATTGCGACATCGTGGTGGAATAAACGTGCGAAAAAGGCTTTTTTCAAGAATTACACTATGCACCTCTTAAAACGAGATTTCAAAAATAAACGATCATACAAAATTAAGTCAAAAAGAAGTGTGATCCATAAACAGTTTGTTATATATATTTTTTAACCAACCTGCTTCGTTTTAACTAGGAATTTCGAATGAGTGTCGGCGGAAATCTCAGTCTCCATTCTGTCAACAATGGAAGCGGCCATTGTAAATTTAAATCGAGGTTTAAGCACTTCCGCTCAAGTAGCTGAACACTTTCTAAGAATTTCTATGGAAGACCAACATTGAAACATTATAGTGCTGAAATATGGAACCATTATGCGTGAAAAACCTTTTATTTTAATTTTAATTTTTTAGCATTCATCAGGGGAAAAAAAGTGGTGGCATTTAGGTTTATTCACATGGTAAATATAATAAACTTGAAATTAATATCATTTAATTCTATACAGAGTATAGAATTAGATGATATTAATACACCTAGGTATTATAGGGGTTTTAATGTTTTAGGTTTAAGGGTAGCTGGTTATTCCTGGTGCGTGTTCCCTGGGTTTGCTTTTAAACCTATCATATTTGGTAGTTGCGCTGAAAAAGGAATTCAAGCAAAGAAAAGGAAGCGATAAAGACAAAAGGTAGTTTAAGAATTTAGGCTTTATTATCGAGTCATAGCCACTAGGTGGCAAAGAAATTCCTTCCTGACCAGTAGTTGTGTCTTACCACAGTTAAAGCCCAAGTCACAATCACCAAGAAATTATCTTGGGGGTTGGAAGTGGGTCCATTTTTCTGCACATGCTCAAAGGGTTCTTCCTGTGTGAAGGCTCATGGGAGTTTGTTATCTTTTTTTTCTATTTTATTTCTATTTTATTTTAATCCCCACATTATTTCAGACTCAACGTTTCTAATGTCTATTAATTTTTGTCCTTTGTTTTTAATGAAATGCACATTAACCATGGATTAAGATTTGGTAGATTTTTGGTGTTTGTGAATTAATGTATGGTGGTTGTTAATGAGTATATATATATATATATATATATATATATATATATATTGGTAATTACAACAAACACACAATGATGTCACATATATTAAGACAGAAAAACAATTAACTCATAAATTCAACAAGTAATAGATTACAGTCGTAAAAAATACTGATCAAAGTCCTGCAGAATATGCTCTTTTAAAAGTTCATGTAATTAGAGGAAGAAAATGTTGAGTTCCCTCCAATAGAGAAAGAAAGGGTAATGTTCTATATATCAGCACTGAAGTAACTTGTAGAGAGAGAAAGATATAGCTTGTAATACCTTCAGCGGTAGGCAAATATTTCTGATTTAAGCAACGAGGAATATCCAGGCAAAAGTTAGTCTTCTGAACTGTTCTTCGAAAACCTTTGCATTTATAGGATTCCCTGGGCTAGAAATCGGTCATTTTGAAAAAATTCTTTTTTTTAGGCGCAAACACTTCTGATTAGTTGAAAATTATCATTTTTAATATTTCTATTTTTTGCTTTCTACCTGCACTGATCCTATGTGAAGGTTGCTTATTTTCATCATTTTATTTCTGCTTTCAAAGCGTTAACTTCTGGCTCGTTTCTTAACATATTATTCACCACAAATGAATAAATGTTAAAAATAAAATTATACTTTAACCTTGCACTTGTTGCAGAGCCGATAAAGATATTGACCCTGCGAATGTTTTGAAAAGAAGAAAAAACGAGGTTTTCGCCAGTAGAGGGCTAGAGTATTTAAGTAGGAGCCCGGGAAAATCTAATTCTCTTCCTCTGGGACTGGCAACCACTTCACATGATTTAGACGTTTGTGCCTCTTACCCTTAAGTGAGGGGCTTTGCCCCTCAACCAGCTAGCAGTAAGTGTCATTCCTGCAGAATCTCTGTATCACTTCATTAGGACTTAGTCCTACTTCCTTTATAAGGTGTTTATGTATCTGTTAAGTATATCTATCATGTACCTTGTAATGAGTATATGTATTCCTATCTTGAATGTATTTCTCTATGTGCTCACGAATTAAAGTCTGTTATTATTTTATAACTTCTTTTCTCAGAGTAATTTATGTACATATATGTACCCATGCTGGAAGGTTACACTGAGCCTTCCAATTTATTATAAGAACTTACATCTTACAGCTGCACTGCGACAAGTTCCACCTGGGCATGCGGGACTGGAGAGCGTAACTCACAACCACTCCAAATCCTTCCAGGGCGTCAAAGAGGCATCCATTATCTGCTATTGCTGGTTGTCAAACCGAGTTAGTGTTTAGTGTTGTCATACCGAGTTAGTGTTTAGTGTTGTCATACTGAGTTAGTGTTTAGTATTGTCATACTGAGTTAGTGTTTAGTGTTGTCATACCGAGTTAGTGTTTAGTGTTGTCATACTGAGTTAGTGTTTAGTGTTGTCATACTGAGTTAGTGTTTAGTGTTGTCATACCGAGTTAGTGTTTAGTGTTGTCATACTGAGTTAGTGTTTAGTGTTGTCATACCGAGTAAGTGTTTAGTGTTGTCATACCGCGTTAAATTCCTGTTGCTGGTTTGAGTCATATTTCTCCTCAGATGGGTTGCTAACACTGTTAGTTAGCATTTGTTGACTTTGCTACTGACTGGTATATGTTATAATATCCATAAAAGCTAATATTTCTAAGTGTTCCGGTCAGTTAACAAGGTCAGGGTTGCTGTTTCTTGTTGAAACAAGGCGTCGCTGAAGGCTTGATTGTCTGTCAGCTGATGGTACAGGGAGGAATTAGAAAGGTGAGTGAAGGAGGCTATAATTTTGAGCAGCATAGAATTTGGACTGCGATACACTGAAGGGTCAGAAACATTGTAAAGGGTTATTATTAGAGACCGGTTCAGCACCCGCCCAGGAATCGTAAGGTTCCAGTTTCTATAATGGTCCCTGCCAGTTCAGCACACAAGTAGCACGGATTGGGTAATCTGATCTGTGTGGTAAAGGTTGGAGCTGACAGTAGGTGTGGCGCTCCACCTCAGCAAAAAACAATCTCCCTGGTCTAGCGCTAGCTAAAAGGGGATAGATTCCCCAGTTGTCCGGCTGATAGGCCACTCCACCGACTTTACTTTTTTTTATTATTAGCTAAAAAACTTGGATTTTAGAAAAATAAATCTTCCATTTGAGAAGGAAAAAAGTCAGGTTAATATTTTAAAAACAAAATTGAGTTAATGTTCAGTGAAAAGTGTATTAGGTTGGTTGGTTGGTTGGTTGGTTGGATTTTACAGTATGTCAACCCTTGTTGGGTTATTTTATGCTAAAGACATTTTGTTTGATGGATGCTCAATTTTAAAAAAACTTAATTTTTTAAAAACTTATTTTTTTCTATTTAACCCATAGATGGAACCCTAACAGGTACTACCACTCCAGGTCAGAGTGAACCCAGGATTAATAGCGATGAAGGAGTACTCCACATTGCCCAGAGCTCCAGAATTGGAACTTCATCATCAGATAAACTTTTAACGTCATACCCAGGAAAATAAGACCCTCAGCCACCACTTTCTAATACATATATGATAAAAACGTTTGGGGGCTTGCCATGAGGCAATAGGGTTGGGACAATCATATTGGTGCTAGGGCTTCACGTGACCAACCGGTTGATCGGATGGTGCCTCTGACCACCTCTCTAGCCTAAGTAAGGGCTAAAGTGGAGTGTTGCATGTGATGGACTGCTCAGCCACCAGGGTTCCATCCTTAAGCATCATCAGTCACCACTCACAGCCAACAGATGGGCCCCATTGGCGGGTGGTCTTACCCCTCTGCAGAGGTACAGTCAGTGTATTCTAAAGTCCCAGACAACAAGGCTTGGGATATTCTAGACATGTACCAAAGTTTATCTCATAGATGAAATTGTTTTCCTTTCAACTGTAATAATTGATTTGCAGTTAAATCCTACTTAATGGACATAAATTCCACCATCATATGTCACCCCACTGAAAGAAAAAAAATACTAAAAATCAAGAAATTAATTGAATTTAATGAAATTTTCAGTGTTGATTTATCAATGAATAAACAATATAATGCACCAGTTATTTTATTTGAAAACTCTTACATTATTTCAGGTCAGTTAACTTTGGACCACATTGTTTTGAGGCGTAACACAGATTCACAAACATACATGGTTCAAAGTTAATTGACCTGAAAAAATGTAAAAGTTTTAAAATAAAATAACTGGTGCGTTATATCTTTTATTCATTAATGTATCAACACTGAAAATTTCATTAAATTCGCTTAATTCCTTGATTTTTAGTATTTTTCTCTTTTAGCGGGGTGACATACGATGGTGGAATTTATGTCTGTTAAATAGGATTTAACCACTAATTCTTTAAGAAGTTATATTGATTAATATCTATGAAAACAAAAACATCATTGGAAAGTTGAGTGGATAGAGATTGATGGTTGATATTAAACTGTAACCCCCCCTCACTCTCTCTCTTTCTCTCTCTCTTTCTTTCTCTCTCTCTCTCTTTCTTTCTCTCTCTCTCTTTCTCTTTCTCTCTCTTTCTCTTTCTCTCTCTTTCTCTCTTTCTTTCTCTCTCTCTCTCACTACCCCTCTCTCTCACCCTCACTCTCTCTCTCTCTCTCACTCTCTGTTTCTCTCTCTTTCTCTCTACTCACATTACTAAAGTTTTAACTCACTTTCTTTTCTATTTATACCCAATGATTGGCTCAGATTTGGTTCTAAAACAAAGAAAGAATTCTTGAATCCTGATTGGTTCTAATTGATTTACATATCATGTGACCTGTTATTGTTTACATGCTGGCATATCTGCAGCAGTCATATAAATATTTAAAAATCAGCTCTTGGCAATTCATTTTTGTTTTGTTCACACAAATTTTACTTTTTCATTCACTAGAACTCTTCCATCTTTTTTCCTACAGTGTGCATAAAAAATATGAGAATATAAAAAATAAAAAGACATTTCGATAATCAGGTTCTTAGATTATTACAATTGTTGGCTATTTGCAAAAAATTGGTATAAACCTGCTCTGACCGAACTATTAAAGTGAAATAACTTATCAGGAATTGGAGATTATATATCCCATCCTTTTTTTTCTGAAAACTAGCTGGACAAGTTCTAAAATAAAGTTTGTCTTGTGGGGTTATGATAGGAGTGTTGGGTAGCAAGTGGTTTAATGTTTTAAGGTTTAAAAGGTGACTGTGATTATTCCTGGTGTGTGTTCCTAGGGTTTGTTTTTAACCCCATCTTATTTGGTGGTCGGACTGAAAAGGAATTCAAAGAAAGAAGGAAAAGACAAAGACAAAAGGTAGTTTTATGATTTTGGCTTTAATCATAGTCACCATGTGGCAAGGAAATATCTCCCTGGAGAGTAATAGTGTCTAGACACAGTTAAGGCTTAAGTCAGAATGGCCAAGAGATTCTCTTGGGGGTTGGAAGTGGGTCCTTTTTCCCACACATGCTCTTCTGGTGAAGGCTCATGGGAGTTTGTTATTTTTTTAATCTTTATTTTTATCGCAACTGGAGTGTGCATGCTTTTATATTGTCTCACAAAATTTCTGCAAATTCTTTTCTAACTTAACCAGGATTAATTATACTTGATCATTTGATGTTATTGTTGCTAAAAACAAAAACATTTCAAATTCTTTCTTTAACTCTTAACATCCTGTTGAGAATTTTCTTAAGTCCAGAGCCCAATTCCTATAAGGATTTATCAATAAATGGCAAAAAATGGGCTTTTCATTTCAAGTTACCTGTTATTTCCCTTAAATCAAAGACTTCTAAATATGTTTAATATTACATTCAAACAAAGGCTATCATTTGGGGCATATTAAGAAAACAAATGAGACTTCCAGCTGGGTGGAATGAGGCAGTATAGGACATTAAGAGTTAAACAAAAAGCTGACAGTTTTTGTTAAAGATTTCCATCATTTTTGCCTCTCATATATTGTGTTAGTATAGCATTTAATTCTACGCCTAACAGCAGCAAATAAATGAATTAAAACTTAGTTTAATTCTAACAATTTATTAACGAGCACATGAGACAATGAATAACAATATAAAGTCCTTCCTGTGTATAAAGTTGAGTTTAAGGGACTTACCGGCGTGCTGGAGAAGATATCTGGTATCTTAGGGTGATTTCTTGGAGAGCTTTTAAAGTCACTGCTTCATGAAACTGGTCCAGGGCCTGTCTGTCTGGATTTTGGTATTTTGTGCCAAAACTTCTGAGCTCATCACATGATTGGTATATCCAATCACAGAAAGCCTCTCCCTCACTTACGCTATACACAGGAACTACCATTTTACTGACCCAACACATATATTTATTTATAAATGCAATAAAAACAAATGATAAAATGATTCAAATTGAAAATTTCATTCATTATAGACCAGTGTTTCTCAATATTTTTATCCTTAGATATTGTATCTTGAAAATCTAATGGAAATTCTATTAATAATAGTTGATTCAATATTTTTAAATCATTACTCTCCTCTTGTTTTAAAATCCTGAAACTGCTACTTTTGAATTTCTTGTTTAAAAACATGGGATTGTTATGTAGACATCAAATCATACTTTAAATACAACAATATGTTTTAATAATATCAGAAACTAAATCAACATCTACATAGAAATGCTTGTATAAGATTTAAATGTTTGGTTCTTATAATACGTTAGTAGTCTCAGAGTAACCTTCTAACATAGGTGAATATATACATCAATAAATCCAACAAAGAAGTACAACATAACAACAATACAGACTTTATTGTCTGAGCACATGAAACATGACATAGATGACATTATACAAACAGATAGGATGAAAGTCCTTTGGAAATATGAAAGAGTTCTTAAGGAATATGAGAGTCACTTACTGAGAGTTGAGGGGGGATCCCTCCCCATGGACAGAGACACCACACATCTAGTCCATCTTTTGTGGATGCTAGACCAAAAGAGAGAGAGAGACAGAGGGTTTCCTGGGCTGAGTTTAAATACCCAGCTAGTAGTGTCACCTAGTGGCAAAACCCTTGTGGTAAGGGAAGATGACTCTTTTGGGATCTAGTCCATTCCAGCAGGGGCAGACAATCGCTACACTTGCAATAAAATCTATGGTGGTAAATTATCAATGATTGACAAATGTTGCTTTGAGGGAATTGTTAAGATTTATCAATGGTTATGATCCCATGAGAGAAATCTGAAAGTTATACTTTTTGTTGTGTTCATGTCACCAAGAAGAAGAATATTTATGGCTTGAAATGTCAGGGGAACCAATTCTTAGAAACTGAAGACAGACAGGAAGAATTGTGCAAGATGGTAAAGAAGTAAGTTATAGCAGAGTGTACAAAGTATTTTAGAAAGTACACATCACCTGAGGAATTCAGTAGTTCTTACTGAAAATGCAGTACATTATTATTGAATAGCAAATTTGCTCCTTACTGGATGCCCTATACTTGGTGTTATACACCTACATTGACATTATACATCATACATCATACATCGGGTATATAAATGAGAGAGGAAACTCGGGGGAGGGATAGAGAGAGAGAGAGAGCGAGAGAGAGAGAGAGAGAGAGAGAGAGAGAGAGAGAGAGAGAAACTTACTTGTTGCTTCATTTCTGCTTTACTACCTCTGCCAACTTCATGTCTGGCCATCATCTTATCGTCTACTGTTTCTTCTAGGGGCTAACTTTTTAGTCAACCACAAGACTTTTTTCCTTGATCAAGATTTTATTTCGCCCATGTTCTTCCGCGCGGGGAGATATCAACCCCAGCAGAGAGAGAGGCATCCTCTCTGCTCAAAATTCAGGTTGTATCTGATTCTCTAACTAATCACGTGATGCATGAGATTCATGCCTCTACGGGTCAGAGAGCTATAACTGTCCTGGTAGTTTTCCACTGGCCCCTTTGAATTCTCACTACAGGGTCTGTCAACAATTCATGATACTATACTTTGGACCATGGGTCACTTCCTACTCATGGTGAACAGGTTGGGTAAGTATCCACTGAAGATGCAGTAAATGGATGTTTTTTTCCAGTATAAGAATTGAATGGTTGGTTCTTATAATACAATAGATTATTAGGCTCAAAGTAACCTTTCAACGTACGTAAATATATACATAAATAAATCCAAACAAAGAAGTACAACATAACAGGAATAATGTTTGCTTCTGAAACCCTCTTTTATGGGGGGCCAAAGAGAGGCAAACATTATTCCAGTGATGAGGAAGTGAAATCTTTAGTGAAGAAGTGGCTCAAAGAACAGTCAACATAATTTTATGGGGAATGGATACATGCTCTCATTCGAAGGTGGAACATTGCTATTGAGAGAAACGTTGGCTATGTGGAGAAGTAGGGATGTGATCCACAGAGGACCAGCTTCATTTTGATGTAATATACATGTTCCTCTGTTGGTAATTATACCTGTCCTAAATAAAATGGCATTACTTTTTGAACTTTGTATATTTACCAACCATAAGCAGGATGTGACACAAGGTCAATTTCTTAAGCGGAGTTTAACAGGTTTCAATTCAGAGTTTTCCTTCTTCTAGACTGGTTACCTAGCCAAGATTAAAGTGCCCTGTCTGTCTTATTATTCACCCATAGCTGCAGGGAGAGTAGTTATATGCATACCTTTCCCAAGGGCATCAGCGTTATGTGAAATGCAAACAGCCTCGTCCAGGATTTAAATTTGGGTTGACAAGTTCATTTCCTACTACTCTAACCCTTACACCACGTGTCTCCCAAAATTTAATTATAATGAATATAATAATGGTTGGTTGGTTGGTTGGTTGGTTTTATTGTGACGGAAATGAGAAAGGAAAAAGAGCAAGACATTGTCTTGCCTGCCGGGATCGAACTCCCGTCCTCCCGCATGCAAAAACAAATGCGTTTTGGGCACAGGACGGACGCAAGGTTCGACTGATGTGCCCGGATGTTTGGCTAATATGCCCATAAAATAACAAGTGAGTCGAGCACTGGTGGGTCAGCAGTCAGCAGCAGCAGAAGCAGTCGACGACAAAGCGTTTTTCAGTAAGGAAATGTGATTTTGAACTGCTAAAGATTATTTCGACTACGACGACGGATTTTTCCAGCTGCTTGACGAAGAATGTGTTGACCAACAGAGGGTCTGACTTGTGAGAAGACTGAGAACTCGCTTGTTTTTGGTTCCCCCTCGGCAGGAGCTTGTTGATTCAAAGGTCTATTTCGCCCCATATATCCCCCCCCCTTCTATATTTATAGCATGTCAAACTTTATTGGGTTATTTCATGCCGAAGTCAGTTTAACAATTATGACCCACAATTATATGCAGTACAAAGATTTATCTTCACAATCATTTTGAACAGGTGCGTGGTGTAATGGTTAGAGTTGTAAGAATGGGACTCATCAATCCGATAAAGGTGTTGGTTTAAGACAGTTCTTAGTGACAGTTATCTATAGGCTGCAGGTTCAATCCTGGTCAGGGGCAGCAGTAACATAAAATAATAATTAACACAGCTTAACACCTGTACTCCAGCTATGCTTAGTGGAATGAGAACAGAATACCCCTGTGAATTGAATAAAAGGTTGGGTTAAAAGTTCTGAGTTTTAACTTCCCCAGATCATAAATAAAAACCCTACAATCGATTAAGAAATTTTAGTTGGAACCCATAAATTTTCCTGGGGACTCATTCAAAGCAAATATGTGCGTCCCAGGACACACTAAATCAAAAACCTATCAGCATCACTGACTGCAGTATAATTTAATTATTACGATGTTTGATATGTTTACTTAAGACCTATTGCAAAATAGTTCAATATGTAAAAAGTATAATAATCTTGATTTAATTCTTTCTCACTTTTTTCTTTCCTTCCTTCTTTTCATCTTTTTATTATCTTCGATTGAAACAGATTAATGTTATCGCTTCCGCACACTCACCCCCTCTCTTTATCTTTCCACTACTCTTTCTTTATTTCTTATTGTATTTTTTCTGTGTAGCATGTCCTTTTTCTTCCCTTTCTTTCTGTATAATAAAAACGGAATGGTCCATTATTTAGCTGAGGTGACAACACACATAGGATTTTGGCAGATAAACAACACCAGATAATCAGGATTTATATTTTTGCATTTCATCTTGGACGATTTGGATGGTGTCATTTTTAACTAGAGGGTGTTGCAAGATGATAATGGTCATACAATTAATTGACCTGGAGGCTCGCTCTGCATGAACACACCCTGCATGTCCATGTCTCCGGTTTACCGTTGTGATGGAAACTAGTGGTGCTGGCCAACTCTGCACCGCGCACCTATCGTTGTAATTGTCGGTGATTTGGACGGTCTCATTTTTAACCAAAGAGTGTTGCAAGATGATAACGGTCGTACAATTGGTAATATGAACATTAGCTACATAAATGAGAGTAACCTCCCCTTGTTTATTTCACTTTGAGGAAACCATATGTTTTGGTCGGCCATTTTCATTTCATTTCGATTCAATACAACTGCATGTTTTAACACAAAAATATCATAAAATGTGTTCTTAATAACAATTAAGTTCATTTCAAATAATGTGCAAGCATAATTAAAAACATATTTTTTTATATTTTTGTGTTAAGACATGCAGTTGTATAGATTCAAACAAATTCGTATTTTCAGTGTAGATTTAAAGTGAAATGAAAATGGCCGACCAAAACATATGGCTTCCTCAAAGTGAAATAAACAAGGGGAGGTTACTCACATTTATGTAGCTAATGTTCAGATTACTGTACAATTAAGGATCATGGGTATTAATGTATAGATTTCTCAATTTTTATTTGGAATCTAAGAATCAATGAAAAAGAACATCTTTTTTTTTTTCTTATTTTAATCTCTGAAGAAAGATCTGCTCTAAAGTCTGGAATAAAAATGTCTGAACTTTACACCTAAGTGATAGACAGAGGATGATCCACTGGATAATTTATGGATTTTAGTTGTCAGTAAGAAGATCAGAGAAGATAAATACTACTGAGCTGTTGTAAGCCCATTGGAAAGATATGAGAAATAGAAGACTAAGCAAGTTCTTGATGCAAGGTTAAGGTTAGGGCAGAGATGTTGATGGGTACGTGTCCTGCATCACTGACACATAAAAATCTAAAAAGACGCAGAAAAATCGTATCCATGCATCCCAGTGTATTTTTTTTTCTTCTCTCACCATTTCCAGCTTACTGTAAATACATTTCAATAGTTTCTTAGAAATGAATTACACTGTATGGGGTACAAGGTAGGGGTTAGACGGCTTTAATAATTCATAGATAAAAACACTACAATTCATTAAAAAACTTTAGTTGGGACCCATCAAATTTCCCGGGGTGCATTCAAATCAAATACAAGTTTGTTCATGTATATTCCAACAACCTAAAGATACATTTTTATACTAAAATATTTTTCGATTTTAATTAAAAAAATTAGTTATTTCATGTTGCTGTTCAATAGGATTTTTTTTTAAGTTTTAAAATCTTTAAATGAAAGACACGTTTTTATATTAAAGACACATTTTTATATTAAAATAGTTTTTTATTTAATCAGAAGAGAAATGCAGATATGTTTATTTAAATGAAAATAGTTTTTATTTACAAAATATTTTTTATGTTTATTTAAATAAAAGGATGTTGTGACCAAATAACCAATAAATAATTAATTTTTTAAATTAAAATTGAAAACTATTCTAGTATAAAAACATGCCTTTGGGTTGTAGATATACATGAAGAAACTTAAAAAAAAAAATCTTACAGTGAAATTCTAATGCAAAAAAAAATCGTCTGTTGTTTGTAAATAAACAACCGGGAGTTTAAGGTGAAAAGCCAAAGGTGTTCCTTTCAAAACAAATCCCAGCTGGGGTGCTTATTGGTTACTTGGTCCAAAGAGTATAAACTTAATTGAGTTGTATGATTTTTTTCTTCAAATAACTATGCTTTCTAAAATTAGTCAAGGACAAACTAGGTCAAGGCTAGACAGCTGCGAGGATACACTTCCTGGATTTAATGTTAACAATAAAAGAGAAATAAGAGAAACTCTTAAATGATAATGAAATCTTTCCTATGTTTTAAGAGTCATGCACTTGAGTGAAAAGTCCTCTAAAAAATTCAAAATGTCTTCTAATATGGTGTTACAGATATTGACTTTAATTTATTTGTACTATAAATCATAAGTCTATATGGAGGTGCATGGTGGAATGGTCAGAGTTGTAGGAAATGGACTTGTTGACCCGAGTTCAATTCCTGGACCGAAGCTACTGCATGTCACATGGCGCTAATAAAGGTATGAATCCAATTCTCCCTCCAGCTATGGGCAAATAGCAGGGCAGACTAACCTTGGCTAGGTGACCAGTCTAGGAGAAGGAAAACACTGAATTCAAACCTGTTAAACTCCGCTTAAAAAGTTGACCTTGTGTCGCATCCTGCTCATGCGGTGGGGTTGGTAAATATATATATAAATCATGTCTCTCTCATTAGGTCTCTCTCAATGGTGCTAAATATTTGCCTGTAAATTGTATTTGCTAATATTAATATCAACATTAAATATATATGTATGTATTTATCCAAACCTTCTGCATTTTTTTGTAGGCAATTATATGGTTTCAACTAATTATTCTTAATACTATAGGGAGACAATAGATAATTGTCTCCCTTGGAGAATATAGCACATCCATTGGACATTTTGTGGTCACATGTGACAATCCCAAAATCCACCTTGTTCTCTTTTGTCTCTGTTCTTTGAACAGTAAAGACATTGATAAAGTTTGGATAAAATTTAACATGTACTCAATGCATGAAGTGTTATTGCTGGGCCAAAAGCCTAATCAATAACATATTGATTTGTTTGGGACATATTGGGTAATCTGAACATTAGCTACATAAATGAGAGTAACCTTCACTTGTTTATTTCATTTCATTTCATCATAAATCTACACTTGTGTTCTTAATTGTGCTTGTGCATTATTTGAAATGAACTTAATTGTTATTAAGAACACATTTTATGATATTTTCATGTTAAAACATGCAGTTGTATTGATTCGAACAAATTTGTATTTTCAATGTAGATTTATAGTGAAATGAAAATGGCCGACCAAAACATATGGCTTCCTCAAAGTGTAACAAACAAGAGGAGATTACTCTCATTTATGTAACTAATGTTCAGATTACCCCACTCACTCTCAATTCTCTGCCGCATCTGTCTAATGAACCATCTCACGCCTCATCATGCATTTTTCAAAGGGTCAAGTAAAACTACCAATAACTGTTGGGTAATTTTCCATTGGACCCCGTTATTCTAAATCTAACAGACCCTATTCAAAATATTCTAACTACAGGTACACACATAATTTATAAGCTGCTTATAAATTATGTAACAATATGTATTCTGTTATTTGTTGTTACATGTTATGTGTATTAAACATTAAATCCATACATTGTTCATAAGAGTTAGTTATTAGGTTTTCCTCACCGATGATCATCAATAAGACTTTTACCATTTTTGTACCCCTTTCATATACTGCTTGTTCAAAGAACAATATGCACATATCTTATTTGTTGGAGTGTCTTTGTGTATTCTTGTCAATACTGCTTGTATATATATTATGTAGGTATTAAATGTTTCTATATGTGTAAATATTACATAATTTATGTGGTAGCATAAATTGTTGACAAACTCTGTAGCTGAATAAGGGGCTGTAATGTTCAAAGGTTAAGTCATAACGCAAACAAACTCCGACAAAGGTTGAAGGACAAAACATTTTATATAACAGCACAAGAATAAACAGGGTACATAATACATACATATAAGAGTAGAGATAATGACACATTCATGAATGGTAAAATACAAGATATTTAGGTATCAAAGAGATACCTAAATGTACATAAAAACGTACTTACGGATACATGACTAAAGGATGGTCATATATCGTATAAGGGACTTACTAGCAGTGAGTGGCCAGTGTTAAGGGCCGAAGCCCCACCGAGAAAAGGGGTAGACCGTGTCTAACCCATGTGTTCTTGTAGCGAGCAGCAGGCAAAAAGAGAGTGAGAAGTTCAAATCAGCCGCTTAAATACACCCGAGGCCCCTAGTGGGAACCAGCGAAACTAAACGGGCAGACAACTCTCCAGGCAAATACGAAAATAACCCCACAGGGCCATTAGCTTTCAGATCAGACTGTGGTTTTAGACATGGGTATTCTGTTTTTTTTTTTAAAACTCAATTTCTTTGACACATTTTTGTTCAAATTCCTTCTTTTCTATTTAACCCATAGATGGGACTCTAACAGGTACTACCACTCTGAGTCAGAATGGACTGGGGAGTAATGGTGATGAAGGGGTACTCCACATTCAGCAGAGCTCCAGAATTGGAACTTCACCATCAGATAGAGTTTAACCTCATACCCAGGTCACCAAAACCCTCAGCCACCACCTTCTAGCACATACATGATAAAAAGGGTTGGGCTTGCTATAAGGACTATAGGGCTGAGACAATTGTATTGGTGCTAGGGCTTGACATGACCAGCCATAAAAATAAAAAAGATGATTCATTGGAAGGGGCCTCTCTGACTGCCCGTCTAGCTTAAGTAAGGACCAAGGTGGAATGTTGCATGTCATGGACTGCTCAGCCACCAGGGTTTCATCCTTAAGCATCATTGGTTGGCACTCATGGCCAACAGGTGGCCCCATTGGGGAGGAGGTCTTTCCTCTCTGCCGAGGGGCAGTTGGTGTATTCTTCTGCCCCGGCTCTTATTTTTTGGGTGCAAAATTATTTATATATAATCAAAAATAATTCTTCTGCCCCAGCCCTTATTTTTTGGGTGCAAAATTATTTATATATAATCAAAAATAATTCTTCTGCCCCAGCCCTTATTTTTTGGGTGCAAAATTATTTATATATAATCAAAAATAATTTCTGTATAAATAAAAAGACAAAAGACCGAAGGTGTGAATAGGATGAACAAATTTTTTTTTTCAATGGAAGAAAATAAATACACAAAATCTGAAAATCAAATTTTAGAAAAAACAATTTTCTTTTAGATTTTTTAATTACTCTGTTGTATATGAAATATAATCTTCTTTTAGATTATCGGTGATATAATTATACATTGATATTTGTTCTGTTTAAAAAAGTGGGGGTTAAACTTTAAACTGAGATTTTTACATTAATGTTTAAATCAACCTACTCAACTAAGCTTATTAAATAAATATTTTTTATATTCTAAAAATATGAATTTTAAAACTAAAAATTATTGCTATTATATTTTAATTTTCATTGATTCATCTAATATAAAACACGATATACTTAAAATATATGGAGGCCCGTATCTGATGTAAAAATTAGTGTTTTAGAGGCAATGAAGGATTTGTAAATTATTAGCAGCTAAGATATAAAATAATTAAAATGGCACTTAGATTTATTTCAATATTTTAATTAATTAATAAATAAAAAGTAATTTAAAAGCAGAACAAATATCAGGAGAGAATTATTTCCCTAATAATCTTTTTAAATCCAAACAGTAGAAATAAATAAGTGTAAACAAATTATAATGCTTCCGGGCTTCCGTATTTTAAAAGTATTTTGGCGGGAAAATGAGACAATTTAATTTGTCATTAAAAACAATATTATTTCTGCGTGTTTTCAATAAACTAACTGAATATTACTTGGCTAAAAAGTTACCAACGTGTGAGTAATTTTTCTACAGAGTGTATTTAATTTTTTGTCATTGATTTCTTAGAAGAAACTTTTAAAAGTTATTTAAAATGTTGATTATATGGTTTGTTTTGAGTGTGTTGCAATCTTCACTTAGTCATTTTACGGGTAAATTTGATTGTTTAAAATATATTAAAAATCAATTACATATGTAATAATATTTTTCTTTTTTTTTTCACTGATGTTCATTATGTTACTACATTTCGACTAAAACAAAAAATTACCGTAAATAATCAGTTTAATTTTTTTTTTTATTAGTCAAAATCTGCGCAAAATTGTTAGCCTTGATTTTACGTTTGATTCTTAAACAATCACTTTCTTTTCCTCATTTGATGCCATAAAATCCTGCTGACTGACTGAATCACACTAACGTGCGTGTATATCTAATTATTTACTAAACTAAGCTTAGCTATGGCACAAGGTCAGGAGTATGTGGCGCCCAGTGAGAATCGAATTCACAATCAATAGTCTGCTAATCTTGCTCGCTAACCATTACTATACACAACTCGATCAATCTATTTATTTAGATTCTAATGTCATATTCCAATTTTCTCAATCGCAGTTTAATTTACTAATTATTTTATTAGCAGTCCCTCCAGCTCAATATTTTAAATGCAAAAGCATAAAACAAAGAAAGAAGTGATAACCATTAGAAAAAATGATTAATTATTGTCAACACACAAAGCAATTTTTATTACGGTTACGGGCCTTCGTAGAAAGAGTAATTTGTTCATTGAGTTAAAAAAAAACTTAGGCAAGATGTGGATTAACTATTGCTGCAAAACGACTCGTCTTTGTTGACTTCAACTTGACATCGGTACGTTGACAACTTCTACAAAAAAAAAAAAAAAATCAAGAAAAAACAAAACCTTTGCACGTTTGATGTTTTTAATGCACGTTTGCATGGAATCTGCTATTTTTGGGGGGAAAAAAGAAGAAAAAAAACTTTTTACCATCCATTAAAATTCTAAAACTTATTACATTGATGCTGTAACTTCGTGTTGTTTAAATATCAAGCGTTTAAAAAAAGAAAGAAAAAGTTTTCAACTTTAAAAGAAAAAAAATCAACTGCATAATCTCCCTCAACATTACAATAAATAAAATAATAGTAAAATGAAAGCACGGTTAAAATTTTAAAAAAAAGTTATTGAAAGTTCTCTATCACTTTTACTTTTTGCATGGTAAAAAAAAAAAATACAACACACACACCCTAGAAAAATAATTTATTATTATTATCATCATCATTATTATTATTTTTAAAAACTAATGCCTTATGACTATTAGAAAAAAAAAATATTCCTTCACCCCCTTTCTTTTTGGGAGTGGATAAAAATAAATTAAACTTTTTCGGTGCCCCTCAAAAAAAAAAAAAAAAAAATTCCCCCCAAACCCGTAATTAACATGTATGCATTTTTATTTTAGAAAATCCAAAATTATTTTGGAGCAAAAACAATAAATATACTAATTAAAATTTCCTTAGAAAAACAAAAAAACACAAAAAAAACGGAATTAAAAGTTTTCAAGTTAATTAAAATAATTTTTTTAATTAGCTCATCCCGTCTTAATTTTTAAGCAAAAAGCAATTAAAACTCTAGAATGTTTTGATATATAAAAAAAGAAGATATTTTTATTGTATACGGTTTAAAATCTGTTAAATTTCAAAACTTTAGTTACCAAGCTGCAAATCTTTGTCTTCTTATCTTTTCAACAAATCACCGGGTAATTTTATTAAAAGACAATTTATTACTTTTTGTCTGATGATCGGATCGTAGAAGTGGCTGGATATTTTTTCTTTGAACTTTAATACAATTTATCTTTTTGGTTAGTATTATTTTTTTAAAAAATATTCCATTAATTAAGAGTATAATTTTATTAATTTCCTTTTGATAAAGAAAAAAAGGGTTTTGCTTTTTTATTCGAAAAATAAGTTGACCGTTTTTAACAGATGCTCGTTCCAAGATTTTGTTGCTCATCAAAAACTTCCTCCAGATAAGACCATGCTCTTTCTTTTAATAACAAAGATTTCTGGGGGAATTTTGAATTTAGAAAGTGACCAAAAATCATATTTTAATTGGTTTTTAAATACTTGAAGAAACAAACCTTATTTTATTTTTGATAATGTTAAAATTAACCCCCCCCCAAAAAAAAACGTAATAAACTATCTTTCCCTTTAGAGAGAGAAGGGAAAATTAGGTTAAAAGAGTTAACTTCTTTAGGATTTTATTTTATGTTTTGTTTAAGGAAAGAAAAGTTTTTTTTATTATTAGATTAAAAGAAAGCGGAAGATTCTAATGTTCATTTTAGTTTTTAGCTTTCAGTTTCGAAAGTATAAACAAACAAAAAACTTTTGAAACTTTTTTTAGATTAAACAATGTTTTGACAAAAGATAAAACTTTTTTTTTTAAATTTAGAAAATTAATTTTGTTGGGTTCAACAGTAGTAACGTTCATAATGTTTTTTTTTTTTTTAAATAAATTTTTTAAAAATTCTTTTTTTTTTTTTTTTTTTTAAGTCTTTAATAACAGCAAATTGAAATTGTTAAACTGAGCAGATCGTTGTTCACTTCCATTGTCGAAGTTGTAGAAATGGTTTTATAATTATTATTATTAACAACGTACGTCGTACATAAACATTTTAGAAACGACTTTTAGAATGATTCATTTTTTAAAAAAAAGTTTATATATTTTATGTATCAAAATGAATAATAAATCTATCACGAACAGAACCGGTATTTAAAGAGATATATAAATGGAAATACGTGACAAAAATCCGATGAGGCCGGTGATTATTATTTAGTTTAGAGAATGAGAGAGAAAAAAAGAAACAAACATTTGATGATTTGATGAAAATTAGGCACTGCCAATTTGTTCACTCATTTTCATCTTAAAAACCAATTAAAATTAATTAAATCGATTATTTAAGGTCAGTTATTTGTCTGAGTCGAAAAGTAGTAACATAATGAGCATCAGTAAAAAAAGCAAAATAATATTACAAATGTAATTTATTGAAATGAAAGTTTGAATCATTCAAATTGAATGTTTTTTGTTCTTTTTAATTGTTACAAAAGTTTTAAAAAGTATTTTTTACGAAATCAAAAAAAAATCCTATCATACTACGAAGAAGATAATTTTTCATAATAAAAATACTAATTAGGAACGTTGATATTATTCACAATAAAAGAAGAACCAATACTTTTGATATTTTTTGTTTAGACTGTAAATTAAATTTGTATGTAAATGTGACTAAACTTTAATCACATTTACATACAAATTTAATTTACAGTCGAAAATTACTATCTTTTTATGTGAAATAATCTTTTATCTTTAATCATTAAAGATAAAAGATTATTTCACATAAAAAGATAGTAATTTTCTTTAAATTTGACTTAAATTGAAGTTCCATAATAATACAAAATCATTTAAATCTAATTTTTAATTTAAAAAATGAAAATACCGCGAGATGAATCAATAACTTATTAGATAAATTAAAAACGAATTTATATTTCTTGTTTGTTTTAGTTGACTGTTGGTTCTTTATTTTTGGGTTTTGAACAATTTGAAATCAATTAATTATCGTAAAAATTGATACATCAAACAATGAATTATTGGGTACTTTGTTTATTCTTTGTATTCGCATTGTCTGCTGTTATGACGCGGGGGTGGCCGGGTCAGCGACAGTTCTAAGGGGCAGGGGAAAAAAAACTCAAAGTAATCCCCCCTCCTTCTTTAGAAGGAAAATTATTTCTACACAAAGAAATTGAAATAATTAATTAACAGAGATGCTGATAAGTAGGCGTCCTGTGTCCCTGACGCAAAAAATCCAAAAGGACGCAGTAAAATCGTATCCATGCGTCCCAGTGTCTTTTTTTATTTCTTACCTCATCATTTCAAACTACCTGTAAATACATTTTAATAGTTTCTTAGAAACGAATTACACAGGATAGGTTACAAGTTAGGAGTTAGACGGCTTTAGTTGTTTCCCCAGATCATAAATAAAAAAAACCCTACAATTTATTAAGAAAGATTAATTTTCCCAGGAACTCATTCAAAGCAAATATGTGCATCTCAGGACGCACTAAATCAAAAAGCTCTCAGCATCACTGAATTAGAATAATTTAATTTTTTTTTATCTCGATAGCCATTCGCTATTTTAATTTTTTTCAGGGAAGCATGATTATTCAAACACAGATTCATTTATTTCACTTAAATATCAAAATTCATAAACTAATTTTTTTTTAGTCATTTCAGAAAATGCTAGTAAAACACAAAAAAAAATTCAAACTAGAAGCAAACATTTTAAAAATATTAAAGTCTAAACTTTTAAAAATTGTATTATTTGGATTATTCGGTCTATTGTTTATTGTTATCTACACAACGTTTCGTCTGATGTGGGCTTCGGCCTTCATCAGGTATTTTTTGTTGGACTTGGGAACCTTCTCGAACTTGTCATGAAGGCTCCTGATGTTCGGCAAGCGGGTTTCTGAGTTTGAAGAGAAGGTTCCTGAGTCTGACAAGAAATATCTGAAAAGGCTGGAGGGCACATCGCCCGATATGTTGTGTATATAACAATAAAGATGAGGACAATAGTCCAAGTAATACAAATAATACTAATTATCATGCATCATCTCAAAAATTCAGAGAAATAAAAAAAACATTGTAAGATAATTGTAGACACTTAAGGTAATTGAAATAACTTCTTGTGATTGTAATTTAAATAGATAAAATGTCTGGACTTTTAAATAGACTTTTGATCCTCAGTGCATTCATTCAAAAGTTCAATTCTAATCTTGTGGGAAACTTTAAAAAACAAAAAAGATTGATATCCCTACTTCTTATTCCCCAAATAATGGGTTTCAGTACAGAAACAGAAAGAACATACAATTTTACATAAGAATGCAAAGTTTTATCAAAATTGCTCCAAATTTTGAAATGGTGAAGAAATTACTGAATTTCTTGTTTTGAATTGGTCCGTGATTTGACATTTTTTTTTATAAAATCATGTCCACTTTTTTATCCCTAATTTTGGGGCTTTAAATTCTCATAACTTTTGAACCACTGGGGATATTTGCATAATTCAAACAATTCTGAACTCCATTTACACAGCTCTATATAACTAATATGATTAAATAATAATAACCTCAAATAAAAAAAAAATCAACTGGAATGCTAATCTCTGCCTCATCAATTCACAGCCTCCTGCTGTTTTGCTGATAAAAAACTGATTGCATTGGATATTAATGATTGATTTTAACAGCATGTCAATCTGTCTGGGGTTATTTTATGCCTACAGGTAATTGCATACATTGTACATTTATACTTAATTTTTTTGTGTAGTTTCTAAAGTTTTCTGTACACTGTTATACAAGGTGTGTCAAAAAAGTATCGAGATTTTCATACTTTTTGACACACCTTGTATTCTGAAAAAAAAAGTTCCATTCATTAATTTTTTTTCAGAATACAAGGTGTGTCAAAAAGTACCAAGTTTAAAGCTACAGGATAGAAATGAAGAAAGAATGGAACATTTTTTTTTTTCAGAATACAAGGTGTGTCAAAAAATCTCGATTTGACACACCTTGTATGATATCAAGTATTCTTTTCTAATACAAATAATTTACAAACAGATCTATTTGATCCATAGATAGGACCCTAAGAGGTATCAACACTCTGGCTCAGAGTGGACCTGGTAGTAATGGCAATGAAGGAATACTCCACACTTTTCCAGATCTCTTGAACTGGATCCTCATCACCAGATGCAGTTTAATGTCATACACAGGATATCCCTATTTGTGGGGTGGGGTGGATGTCTTCTTAGTAAAACTCTTACTTCTCTGCAGGGGATACAGTCAGTATATTCTAAGCTCTAGGGACAGGGCATATTGGCTATCAAAGTTTGATACATTTTCAGAGATGCTGATAGGTATGCATCCTGCATGCACAAAAATCTAAAAGGACGTAGTAAAATCATATCCATGCATCCCAGTGTTTTTCTTTTTTCTTCCCTCGCTATTTCAAGCTAACTGTAAATACATTTCAATAGTTTCTTATGTTAATTTTCAGCAGCTACTGGTCAGTTTTTGACTTAATTGCAAATTTTAGCATAAAAACGTTTTTTTTTTTTTTTTATATATTATTCTCTAAAAATCTAAAAGAACGTAGTAAAATCATATCCATGCATCCCAGTGTTTTTCTTTTTTCTTCCCTCACTATTTCAAGCTAACTGTAAATACATTTCAATAGTTTCTTATGTTAATTTTCAGCAGCTACTGGTCAGTTTTTGACTTGATTGCAAATTTTAGCATAATGGTTTAAATGTTTTTTTTTTTATATATCATTCTCTGGTCATATTTATTTTTTTAATTTAATTCGTTTTGCAAACTAATTTTCTTTCTGATCACAATTATCTACCAGAGCTCAATAGGTGATCCAATGGGTCACGTTTTGTCTTGTGAAAACATCTACATAAATCAAATGATTTTCTAGAATTTCGGGTTGCGAGAGAAATCACGCACGAATATATCTGGCTTGCAAAAGGAGGTCAGGGGGGAGTGTAGCAGACGATTAGGGAGATTGAACTCACATCCTCCTGATTGTGAGTCGTGGCTTGAACTCTGACTACCTCGTTGGCACGCATGTAAATTACTACACTGCATGATTGACCTGGATGTGGGATTTTACTATGATTATTTAAGGCCTGCCTTAACATACCGAGGGAGTTGCATTCCAGTCTCGCTGACATACGACAAGGAACAAGAGGCGAGTGAGCAAGCTTTGGTGAAAGACTGCTAGAAAAAATTGTTGCAGGCGACAAGGACTTGGTCAGGAGAAGCTGGGAGAACGTCTTTTTTCGGTGGAGTGATCCGGCTGTCCAACCCGACGGATTTTCTATTCATTTATTATAATTACTAGCAAATATATGCACCCTCGGGTGCAAGTATTTTAGTTAAATTTTATAATAAAATATGATATGAAATTAGAAAGGCTAATGAAACTGAATAAGAATGTAGATAAAAAGATTTTGAACAGAGGGGGTATGATTGAAAAATAGAACAACTTTGAAACTAACTCTTCCATCATTTTCCGTTACTCCCGTCTTTCATTGGTAAATTTTCCTAATTAAACTGTTTAGTTAAAATAGAAAGTAAAGAATAATATTACAGTTATTTCTTCTTGTTAAGGGATTTCTTTTAAGATTTATTGAAGATATTTTTGCTCATATTCAATAAGATAAAACCAAACAATTAGAAATCAATAATACTAAGCATATATTTATTAAAATCAATTTTTTAAGATCAATATGCTAATTAGCCTTCCCATTCACACTGTAAATCTCTATTTTGTTGTATATATAAATACAATTGTATGTTATTAGTATGTAGATATAGTCGACAGTGGCTTCGGCCTCTGGACCATTGATATAGTTAACGGCGTCGATCCCAGGGGGCAGTCCCCCCAGGCAACACCTGCCCCCTCGATTTGAAGGGACAGGGCTGGGGTTATTGCCCAGTGCCTTAGGCGCCCCCTTGAGGGGGAATGCCGACGGGATCGACGCAATTTTTCACCCGCCACCCCATGAGTCTCGGCTTGTGGGAGGTCCCACATAAATAGGGCCTTGTGCCTGACCCGTACAAGTGGGGTACGTGGAAAATATCATGTAGATATGGTCAACAGTATTAATGATGTAAAACAATTTTATTAATAATTGAGGTTTAAATATAAATAAAATCATGGAGAATGTTATGTAAATAACAAAGGCAATTGTGACTTGAGTAGTGATATAGTTTCGGGTACAGACAGACAAACACACAATCTCCATTATAATAAGATGTAATTATTGTATCTCTAAAAAAACATGTAGTGGGTGACAAGACTTTCGACCATCCTATACATGAGCCCAGCAATTAAGCATGAAATCAATGAATTAACATCAAGAGAATAATGTAATTTTATTGACTTTTTGGCTTAGTTGTATATTGTTGATAGATTTTATTTATGGGATCAAATTGACACTCTTTTCATATTTGCAAATATCTCAAATTTGATTATCATTTTTTTTATATTGTTGGTGGAATAATTCATCTAATTTTTTGTTAATTTATGAGGAAGACCGCCCCGGTCTCCTGCCTCAAAACTTGCTACCAGTGATTGCTGAAAAACCAACCCAGCTACGATTGAAGTCCTTAGCCGAAGCAGTGTCACTTGAAAGAAAACAACCAATTTGGGGCGTTTTTTTTTTTTTTTTGACATTCAATTACATATAAAAAAATCCAAAACTTTTATTTTTTTCGGTATTTCTTGTTTATTTAGATATTCTTTTATATTTTAATAAAAAGAAACTATCTATCTATCATCTTCATATCTATCTATATCATTGTTTATCTATCTCAGTATATTCAAAACTAGTCATCTTCATATTTATCGATCTATCTCAATTTGTTCATATTTCTATATTACTTTGTTTTTTTTATCTATCTACCTATCTATTTATCTATATATCAGTCTATTCAAAACTATCCATCTATCTAGCTATATCAATTTGTTCTTGTCTATGTTACTTTGTTTATATCTATCTATCTATCCATCTATCTCTGTTCCTATCTATTTATCTGCTTTTCAGAGAAAAATACAAACTATTTTTCAATATGCCTTAATAAAATAATAAAATGAAATAAAACAACGTTTTTATCGACACTGCTTCGGTTACGGACTTCAATTGTAGCTGGGGTTGGTTTTTCACCACTCACCGATAGCAAGTTTTGAGGCAGGAGACCGGGACAGTTTTCCTCATAAATTACCATTTTTTTAAAAAAAGAATTCAACCTGATTGTTTGTTTACTGCTGAGAGGAGAATCAATCAATTGTTATTTAAAACTGATTGTTTTTTTTTTGTTTTGTTTTTTCAATGATTATTTTTTGATGATGCTGATTTTACAATTGTTCTGTGCACTGCTGGAACGGACATTATGCTATCTGTTTTACCCAAATTTAACCCTATTATAGCAAGCCCTCCACCCCAACCTTTTTTATCATATACAAGGTGTGTCAAAAAAGTATTGAGATCTTTTGTACTTTTTGATATACCTTGTATTCTGAAAAAAAAAACAACGTTCCATTCATTAAATTTTTTTTCAGAATACAAGGTGTGTAAATAAAAGTACCAAGTTTAAAGCTGTATTTACCAAGATAGAAATGAAGAATGAATGGAACGTTATTTTTTTTCAGAATACAAGGTGTCAAAAAGTACAAAAAAATGTCCATACTTTTTTGACACACCTTGTATGTGCTACAAGACTGTGGCTAAAAGTCTTAGTATCCTGGGGATGTTGTTGGCTTAGAATATTGTAGGAGGGTAAGACACCCTACTCCCAAAATAGGGCTGTCCTGGGTATGACACTAAACTGTGTCTGATGGTAAGGTTCCACTTTTGGAGATCTGGGGGAGTGTGGAATACCTTTTCATCGCCGTTACTCCCAGGTCTATTCTGACCTGGAGTGGGAGTACCTGTTAGGGGGTCTCATCTATGGGTTAAATAGAAAAAATGAGTTTAAAAAAATTTAGTTAAAAAATATTTAGTTTAAAAAGAAAATTGAGTACCCGTCAAGAATGACTCAAACAAAACGTCTTCGGCATAAAATGACCCAAGAAGGGTTGACATGCGAAAATCCAATCAGCCAACAAACGAATGAACCTACCAACCAACCAACCAACCAACAGACACTGACCACAGGACTCTCAGTTCAACACTGTACCATTGAGATATACCTTATATTTACCTGTCATTAATTGAGTACCCATCAAGAATGAAGCAAACAAAACTTCTTTGGCATAAAATGACCCAAGAAGGGTTGACATGCTGAAAATACAACCAACCAACCAACAGACACTGACCGCAGGACTCTCAGTTCAACGCTGTACCATTGAGATATACCTTATATTTACCTGTCATTAATTGAGTACCCATCAAGAATGAATCAAACAAAACGTCTTTGGCATAAAATAACACAATAAAGGTTGACATACCATAAAACCCAACCAACCAAGTAAATTTAACCTAAAATATGCTTTATATCATCATCATCATCATCATCAATTCTGATTCTCTTGGCATCATCATCATCATCATCATCATCAATTCTGATTCTCTTGGCATCATCATCATCATCATCATCATCAATTCTGATTCTCTTGGCATCATCATCATCATCATCATCATTTCTGATTCTCTTGGCATCATCATCATCATCATCAATTCTGATTCTCTTGGCATCATCATCATCATCATCATCATTCTGGCATCATCATCATCATCATCATCATCATCATCATCATCAATTCTGATTCTCTTCATCATCATCATCATCAATTCTGATTCTCTTGGCATCATCATCATCATCATCATCATCATCAATTCTGATTCTCTTGGCATCATCATCATCATCATCAATTCTGATTCTCTTGGCAAATAATTGATTTTCTTTCTTAAACAATTGAATATGATGAATCAATCTAATCTTATCACTTCTGATTGTCTATATCAATTGGGAGATTGAATTTGAATGGAGACACAATTGGTGCAAATTATATGCTTCATTTTATGGTTTGTTGTTTGTTTTATGGCATATCAACCTCAGTGGGTCATTTAATACCGGCAAAGTTTTGAAATTAATTCATTCTTAATGGATACTCAATTTTTTTATAAACTCATTTTTCTATTTAACCCATAGATAGGACCCTAACAGGTACTACCACTCCTGGTTGGAGTGGACCAGGGAGCAATGGTGAAGGGGTGCTCCACATTCTGAAGACCTCCAGAACTGGAACTTCACCATCAGTTAGAGTTTAACATCATATCCAGGACAGAAAGACCCTCAGTCACCACCTTCTAGCACCCATATGATAAAAAGAGCTTGGGGTTTGCCATAAGGGCAATAGGGTTGGGGCAATCATATATGTGCTAGGGCTTGACATGACCAGCTGATTGATTGGAGGAGACCTCTCCGACTGCCCGTCTAGCCTAAGTAAGGGTCTAAGTGGAGTGTTGCAGGTCATGGACTGCTCATCCATCAAGACTCCGTCCTTAAGCATCACGGGTCGCCACCCACGGCCAACAGGTGGTCTCATTTGGGGGCGGCCATTTTATGGGGGTGAATGGTGTATTGGTTAGAGTCGTAGGAAATGGACACTGCAACCGAGTTCAAATCCTGGACAAGGCTGTTTGCAATTCTCATAGCACTAATACTCGTGGGGAAGGTATGCATCCAACTACTCACCCTCCAGCTATGGGCAAATAGTAAGGCAGACTGGGCTCTTTAACCATGGCTAGGTAACCAATCTAAGAGAGAGGGAAAACTCTGAATTCAAACCTGTTAAACTTCGCTTAAGAAATTGACATTGTCACATCCTGCTTGTGTGGAGGTGTTGGTAAATATATATATATATATATATATGTATGCTCCATTTTACTGATAAAGCCAACATTATTCGAAATTTTTCTTGTTTGTTACTCTAAACATTTTATGCCCTCTCAGTGGGGCTTAGAATACTGTTGAGGGGCAAGACACCCTATCCCCCAAAATAGGGGTGTCCTGGGTATGACACTAAACTGTATCTGATGGTGAAGCTCCAGTTTTGGAGATCTGGGGGAGTGTGGAATACCTTTTCTAACTCTACTCCTAGGTCCACTGGAGTGATAGTACCTGTTAGGGTCCCATCTATAGCTTAAATAAATCTGCTTAAAAAATATTTGTATTTGATTTTGCTGCATGCAAAAAAAACAAAAAAAAAACACGAATATATACAATGTAATTCCCTAACCTCTAGGCATAAAATAACCCGAGACAGGTTGGCATGCTGTTAAAATCAATCAGTTGATTATCTGAATATTTTCTTCCATTACACAATGATGCTGATAGCATCCTGGGACCCACATATTTGCTTTGAATGAGTCCTAGGAAAAAATTATGGGTCCCAACTAAAGCTGTCTAACTCCTACCTTGTAACCTATCCTGTGTAATTTATTTCTAAGAAACCATTGAAATGTATTTACAATTAGCTTGAAATGGTGAGGGAAGCAAAAAGAAAAACACTGGGACACATGGATAAGATTTTTGTGCGTCAGGGACGCAAGATGCATACCTGCCAGCATCTCTGATTACATATTGTCTAAAAAAATACAAAGTTACTGATAACTTTGAACACTCGGCTAGTTTCAAATTTTTGGATGATGTTTTCTTTTGCAAGATATTTCATAATGACAAGTTGGTGCCTTTATAGTATGTGGCCTACCTGGCCTACTTTTTTGATTCTGTTATAGTAGGTGGCCTACTTTTTTGATTCTGTTATAGTAGGTGGCCTACTTTTTTTGATTCTGTTATAGTAGGTGGCCTACCCGGTTTGAATGTGTCTATTGAAGTCAGTCAGTCAACAATTGGTTTGAACAATGTGACTGGCCAAGTACAACTGAACCAGTGTCAAGACAACGGGTACTTATGGGAATTCAGAACAGTCCACTCATGCATTTGGGTGATTCCATTCCCTGAGTCCTGATTGGCTGCTTGGTTTGTATGATCCTCTGAGGCTCCATAAATCCTGCCACTTTGCAGTGGTCTTTACAGCATACCAGAATCGTATTGGGTTACGACTGCTTGCTGTCTTGTCTTGCCAATTCAACGGTAATTGGACTTACTATGATTATTCTACAGTGTCCTACCTCAGTAAGAGTATATTTATAGATATAAGTAGTAGGCAATTTATTGAAACTAATTATTTTTCACATATATTCAATTTCAAGAAATGCAATTCAGTCATATAGTAATTAAGAATAATTAAAAAAGAATTTATCCATAATTTACATGAATCAGATATCTATTTAATTCTAAAATATTCCAAAATTCTAAAATAGGGTTAGGGTTAGCAGTTATTATTATAACCTTATAATATGCTTTTTATGGTAGGCCACATACTATAAGAGAGACATAATTTCATAGGCCACATTTAAAGGTAGGCCACATACTATAATGGCACCAACAAGTCATTATCATCATGTCGTGCTAATAGCACAGATATCCATGACAATCTTTCGCCAACCCTATCACTCATCTTTTTTTTTTTTTAGTTCCACCCAACTCGTATGTTTTTATTTCTACTTGCCTTAACCAAAACGAGCAAATCAATTTGAATAATTAACTAATTCTATTTTTATGTTTTTTATTGCATTACTTGATAAAAATTCATTTTTCTTTCAATCATTTTCTTGAGTTAATTTGCATTTTTATGTCCAGACATTTTTCTTGTAAATGACTCATTTGATTAGTATTATTAGTGTTGTTTGGACTATTGTCCCCATCTTCATTGGCCGATAGAACAGGATACCCCCGTGGAATAAATAAAGGGTTAGGTTCAAAGTTCCGTGATGGCTCCCGAATACGACAAGAAAATTCCCGAGTTCGAAAAGAAGGTTCCCGAGTCCGAGAAGAAATACCTGAAGAAGACCGGAGGGTATATCGGCCGAAACGTTGTACAAATAACAATGAAGATGGGGACAATAGTCCGAACAACGCTAATAATACTAATCTTCAAGCCTCATCTCAAACGTTCACAGAAATAGACTCATTTGATATTTGACTGAATTTTTGAGTTGAGACTTGATAATTTGTATTATTTAGATTTTTTGGACTGTTGTCCTCACCTTTATTGTTATATACAAAACGTTTCGGATGATGTGTCCTCTGGCCTTCTTCAAGTGTTTCTTGTTATTTTATTGATGAGGCTTGATAATTTGTATTATTTAGATTTTTTGAACTTGTCCTCAATTTTTTGCTTTAATGTTTCGGCCAACATGCTCTCCTGCCTTCTTTAGGTGTTTCTTGTCAAACTTATTGAAGTCAGTCAATCTGTATATTGTTGGTTTGGACAACAGTAAGTGGCTAAGCACAACTGAACTAGTGCCCAAGACTGCTGTTACTTATGGGACTCAAGAATAGTCCATTCATGTATTTGGGTGATTCTATTCCTTGAGTCCTGATTGACTGCTTGGTTTCTATGATGTTGAGGCTTCATAAATACTCTGGCATTCTGTAGTAGGATTGCAACAAGGTTAGATCAGTATTGAGTTACAGCTACTTGTTGCCGTGTCTTACCAATTTGACGGTAATTGGAACTTAGTATGATTATTCTACAGAATTTTGAACTCTGAAGCATTCATATCATAATTCGGTAGCCTTCTCGGAACTTTGAACCAAACCCTTTATTTAATCTATTTAAGGTAGATTATTCTCATTCTGTTAACCATGACCAGGTACAAGTTTTAAGCTATTTTAACAATAAAGATGAAGATAACAGTAAAAAAAATCTAAATAATACAACTTAGTTTGAAATATTGAATAATTTGAAGAGGTAAATATTAGTAATTGAATATATATATATATATATATATATGTGTGTGTGTGTGTGTTTATGAAAAGGAAGATGACTTAATGGGGAAGCAAAAAATCAAGTGAGTCATGATTTTGACTGTCAATAAGAATAATTAACCGAATAAGTCGTAATTATGAATGAATATAAAAGTGCTCAATACATTTGTAGAGTTGGTTTAGAAAACCAATATAGTCAGAATAAGCTTACTCAAGTTTCACAGTTAGGATCATCAGGGCATTTCTAAAAATCCCTGATGATCCTAACTGTGTAACTCAAGTAAGGTTACTCTGACTATATCCTAAAAAGCCCTGATGATCCTAATGGTGTATATATATATATATATATATATATATATAATCTACTTGTAGCCCATGATAAAAATTGTGGAAATTGTTTATAATTATAAATGTTGACGATGTTGATAACACAAAACAGAAAAATGATGTTTATATTCACAAATATCATTAATATAATAACTTAATAATAATAATATATAATACATTAATAATATTAATCATTGTTATTGATGCTGTATTATCATAATTGTTGTTATTATCCTGAATGTTAGTCATAGATTTGTTGATTTGATGATTATTAACCCTCACTTTCTTCTTTTTTTTTTTTTGTCACCTTTTAACGATTTGGATACAAAACACACAAACAATTTTGGCACTTAGAAATTTTAAAACTATTTGTTCAATTTGATTTCTTTGTTTCTTTTTCTAAATCTTTCAGAATTTCTTATATTTATGATGTTTGAATATCTCTTATAAAGATGAACATTTCACTTTTTATTGGTTTTAAATTAATACACTCCTATGAAATCTGTGAAATTAACACACCACTTATGAAATCTGTGAAATTAATACACCACTTATGAAATCTGTGAAATTAATACACCCCTTATGAAATCTGTGAAAATACACCCTTATGAAATCTGTGAAATTTATATACCCCTTATGAAATCTGTGAAATTTATACACCCCTTATGAAATCTGTGAAATCTGTGAAATCTGTGAAATTGATACGGCCCTCTATGAAATCTGTGAAATTGATACGGCCCCCTGTGAAATCTGTAAAATTTATACACCCCTTATAAAATCTGTGAAATTGATATGAAATCTGTGAAATTGATACAGCCCCCTATGAAATCTGTGAAATTAATACTGCCCTCTATGAATTCTGTGAAATTAATACACCTCCATAATTTCTGTGAAATCTTGTACATAGCTATTAAATATGAATCTATTTCTAGTAAATTTTTAAAGATCCTCTGCAAATAATGCCAGGAATCTTCAGAAAATGTTTTTTTTTTATGTCTTGCCAGTCAGCAGTCATAAAAACTCAGCAAATTTTATTATTTTTTTTATTGAGACTGAATTTGTGAACATATTAAGCATTTTTTTTAGTCTGATATGAACACATAAAATGAAAGTTTTGTTTTAGCAGATCAAAAGAATTTAGAGGATTATCACCAAATAAGAAAAAAAAAAAATGATAAAAACTGACTCATGTCTGGGAAGAATTATTCCTTTTTTTTTTTAAACAAATGGTTTGTTTCTGAGATGAATTTACTTCAAAATCTTTTTGTTCTTACCTGAAATCATTTACTCTGATATTTCTTCTAACATTATTGATTATAAATCACAACTCATAATCGATTACATTCTGATTATCTTGAAATCATAACCATATTCTTTTATTTTTATTAAGCTTGATAGGATTGAACCTCTATCTATCTATCTATATCTATCTCTATCTCTATCTCTCTCTCTCTCTCTCTATATATATATATATATATATATATATATATTATATACAGTGATGCTGATAACTTTTTGATTTAGTGCATCCTGGGACACACATATTTGCTTTGAATGAGTCCCTGGGAAAATTTATGGGTTCCAATTAAAGCTGTCTAATTCCTACCTTGTAAACTATCTTGTGTAATTCATTTCTAAGAAACTATTGAAATGTATTTACAATTAGCTTGAAATGGTGAGGAAAGAAAAAGAAAAACACTGGGATACAAGGATATGATTTGACAGTGTCCTTTTTAGATTTCTGTGTGTCAAGGACGCAGGATGCATACCTCTCAGCATCTGTGTGTGTGTGTGTATATATATATGTATATATGTATATATATAGGTCGCTCTTAATATTTGGTTTGTACAAGTGTTACTCGGATATGTCAGTGTTATAACAAATATAAAGTGCTCAAAACATAAGTAGAGCGGATTTATTATTAAAGTGTGTACAAAAATAACCTACTCGAGTTTCACCATAATAATCTTCAGGGTTAAATCCACTGAATTAATCAAGATATTGATTAATCACAGCTCACTACAGGAGTTCATGTTGTATATGAACTCCTGCAGTTAGGTGTGATTAACCAATATCTTGATTAATTCAGTGGATTTAACCCTGAATATCCTTATGGTGAAACTCGTTTATTTCTGTACACACTATAATAATAATAATAATAATAATATATAGGTATATATATGTGTGTGTGTGTGTTTGTGTATATATATATATATATATATATTATTTATTTATTGTTTATATGTTTATTTTTATTTTTATATTTTTATTTTAGACTTCATAGAGAAGACGGCTGGCTGTGGTAAGTAGTAATGATCAAACATATAAAAATATTTTTTTTAAATCTAATTTTTTCTACAGATCTATAAATGTAGCTTGAGAGACAATCATTTATATTGATCTTGTTTCCTTTATTCTCATAATACTTTTAAATATTTGTTGACACAAAAACCTTTTTCAATTTTGTCAGCACTTTGACCTTCCGAGTTTTTCACTTCCCCGTCACTGGTAATATTTGTCCCTCAAACCCTCTTTCATGGGTCCGAAGAGATGATATTTTGAAGGTGCTAAATCTGGTGAGCATGGAGGATGCGGATCTGTAGTGAAGAAGCGGCTCAAAGAACAGTCAACAGAATTTTATGGGGCAGGGATACATGCTCTCATTCGAAGGTGGAACATTGCTATTGAGAGAAACAGTGACTGCAGAGAAGTAGGGATGTAATCCACAGAGTACCAACTTCATTTTGATGTATTATACATGTTCCTGTGTTGGTAATTATATATTTGTCCTAAACAAAATGGCATTACTTTTTGAATCACCCTTGTAGCTATTTAGAGAAACAGTGACTATGTGGAGAAGTAGGGATGTAATCCACAGAGGATCAGCTTCATTTTAATGTATGATACATGTACCTGTGTTGGTAATTATATCTGTCCTAAACAAAATGGCATTACTTTTTGACACACCCTCATATAAGTAAAGATTGTAAAAATGAAAATTCCTTTCATTATTGAATGAAAATAAAACTCCCCAGAGTTTTATAAAAAGTAATTATTTTAGCCTTATTGTATTCTGATCTTTTTAGATTCTTAGTCAAAATCTTTTAGCATTTCATCAAGGTGTTTGTGCCGTTAAAAATTAACTTTGCTGGAAATGGATTTGGCAACCCAAGTTGAAATCCTGGACGTGGCTGTTTGCATTTCACATAGTGTTAATACCCTTGTGGAAGGTATGAATCCAACTCTTCTAGCAGACTGGAACCTTGGTGTGGCAATCGGTCTAGGAGAAGGAAAACTCTGTGACCTTGTGTTACGTCCTGACCACCCTTTTGAGCTAAACCCATTATTCAATTGGTGCAGTTGTAGTATGTGGCCTACTCGGTTTGAATGTGTCCTACCTCAGTAAGAGTATATTTATAGATATAAGTAGTAGGCAATTTATTGAAACTAATTATTTTTCACATATATTCAATTTCAAGAAATGCAATTCAGTCATATAGTAATTAAGAATAATTAAAAAAGAATTTATCCATAATTTACATGAATCAGAGATCTATTTAATTCTGAAATATTCTAAAATTCTGAAATAGGGTTAGGGTTAGCAGTTATTATTATAATCTTATAATATGCTTTTTATGGTAGGCCACATACTATAAGAGAGACATAATTTCGTAGGCCACATTCAAAAGGTAGGCCACATACTATAATGGTACCATTCAATCTATGGAGGCAGATTTTTTCTCTTTTTTCATATTCATACTAGAAGGGGGGGCGGATATCCAGGCATGTTGCCGGGGTAGGAGGTATTTTCCTGACTGCCCACTAAGTCAGGTTTGACATGATGTCATTTTACAATGGAGAGACACAACTGAAACAAAATTTATGTATGGCCATTACAAGATATGCTTGATCCCATCAGTATTCACCTTCAGGGCAGCTGGGGGGGGGGTCTTTTGAGACCAAGCAAAAAATATTTGTCCCCTCACTCACCTGCCCCAAATGGCAGATAAGTATACATATATACCAACCCCTCTGCACAACCAGGATGTAATACAAGGACAATTTCTTGAGTGGAGTTTAACAGGTTTGAATTCAAAGTTTTCCTTCTCCTGGATTGGTTACCTAACCAGGTTAAAGAGCCTAGTCTGCCCTACTATTTACCAATAGCTGAAGGAAGAGTAGTTGGATGCGCACCTTTCCCCAAGGGTATTAGTGTTATGTGAAATGCAAACAGCTTTGTCTAGGATTTGAACTTGCATCGACGAGTCCATTTTCTACGACTCTAATCATTACACCATGCGCCACCTCCATGGCAGGTAAGTATATGTAAGTAAGGTATTGGGAATTGGAGAGGACCTTCATTAAGTTTAGGGGTGTACAGGTACAAATAGGGAGGGGTAATTCTTATTGCTTAATTTGTCCCTTGTGATGTCACTTTTGCTTTTTGAACAAGATTATATAATTTTCACTGACTGACCTAGAGATTGAACTCAAAACAACCAGCCAACTAGATACTCTTAATTCATTAAGAGTCTTACATGATGTAATTATTGGGAACATTCTGGAAGTCCGAGACCAACCTGTGCTATGGAGACTCGGAGTAAGGTGGGTCAAACAAAAAGAAAATCTGTACTCAAGGTCCCAAACATTCATTTAAATGATATCGGTCCCAATGAGTTCAAGGTAGCCCAAAATAAAGATCCCAGCCCTAGAGAAATGTGGACGCAATGTGGATAGAAGGACTACCAGAAAAGTGGTAAGAGTGGATGATATAGGATGATAGACGAGAAGGGTATACTGTATAGGGAATACTACAACACCAAAAAAAGCACTCATGGATGCTTTTTCTTTTTCTTTTTTTTTTTTTTCATCCACAAGGCTCTTGTCCCATTTTTGTTGGATTATGTTATGAAAGATTTTTCTTCAATCCATTTTTGGAAATATGTCATTTTTTTTAATCAAGTACAAAAGTGTCCAAGAATTTCTTAGGAATAATTTTTTTTGTTAAAATGAATTTGTCTGTATTGAGTGTTATTACAAACTGCCAGTTGGAATGACTTCTGATAAAATCTTAATTTAGAACCAGACTGATTCTAGTATTTTGGTATCTAAAAAGGTTCCACCTAGAATAAATGCTTCTGCAGTGAAATGTATGCTCTTATTTTAGCCTTAAGGAAGTAGTTGATATTTAAAGTGGTTATTGTAAATTTTATGTATAGGAAATTACATCCGAGGCCAAATAATGTTTCAGTCAGTGTTGAACTTTGATAACTATCCAAATGTACATTTATACTGGTTAAATAAATGCATGGTCTTTATTGAAATATACTTGTATGATGAGAGAAAGAAAGAAGAGATAAAGAGAGAGAAAGAGAAAGAAAGAGAAAAGAGATAAAGAAAGAGAAAGAGAGAGAAAAGAAAGAGAAAGAGAGAGATAAAGAAAAGAAAGAGAAAGAGAGAGATAAAGAAAAGAAAGAGAAAGAGAGAGATAAAGAAAAAGAAAGAAAGAGAGAGAAAAAAGAAAAGAAAGAAAGAGAGAGAGAAAGAAAGAAAGAGAGAAAGAAAGAAAGAAAAAAGAAAGAAAGAAAGGAGAAAGAGAAAGAAAGAGAGAGAAGAAAAGAAAGAAGAGAAGAGAAAGAAGAGAGAAAGAGAAAAGAAAGAAAGAGAAGAAAGAGAGAAAAGAGAGAAAGAGAAAGAGAGAGAGAAAAAGAGAGAAAGAAGAGAGAGAGAGAAAGAGAGAGAGATAGAGAGAGAGAGAGAGAGAGAGAGAGAGAGAGAGAGAGAGAGAGAGAGAGAAAAAAGTAACTGACATTTTTATTTCTCTGGATAACTGTTTCTGACTTCTTTTCTCGTAACAATCCTGTTGGCTAGGACTTTGGAATACATTGCACCTCTGCAGAGGGGTAAGACTCCCCCCTCCCCAAATGGGGCTACCTGTTAGCTGTGGATGGCAACCCTTGATGCTTAAAAACAAAACCCTTACTTAAACTAGACAGGTTGTTGGAGAGGCCTCCTCCGATCCATCAGCTGGTCATGTCAAGCCCTAGAACCTATATAATTGTTCCAACTCTGTTGCCCTTATGGCAACACCCCAACCTTTTTTTATCATATATGTGCTAGAAGGCAGTGGTTGAGGGTCTTAATATCCTGGGTATCACTAAACCCAATCTGGTGAAGTTCCAATTCTGGAGCTGTGGGGAATGTGGAGCACCACTTTGTCACCATTTCTCCCAGGTCCACTCTGACCTGGAGTGGTAGTACCTGTTAGGGTCCCATCTATGAGTTAAGTTAAAAAACTGATTTATAAAAAATGTGTTTAAAAAAACTGAGTTTTTAGAAAGAATTGAGTACCCATGAAGAATGAATAAAACAAAATGTCCTCAGTATAAAATAACCAAACAAGGGTTGAGATGCCGTAAAATCTAACCAACCAAACAACCATTTCTCATAAAGAGACTGTTACAATTTTATGGGCCATCCTTTAGGCTTCAAGCAAGAGCGCTTGTCCAGCGGAAATCCTTGGTAAAGAATCCTTTGGTTGTTCTTTGGTGCTCCTCAGTATTGCAAGTCCTTCGTCAATGATTGCAAATGGACCTCTGTCAGAATCAGTGATTAAGTAGTCAATCAGCCACACTGTTGATTCGCTGAGGTTTAAACCATGTGACCTTGCCTAGTCTATAAATTTAAGTGGTGTATGGTAGCACGGCTTATATCACCAAATAATCTAACAGAGACATTTTGTGTTTAGAATACAGAAATTTTTGCCCACCCCCCTCACCAAGAGACTAAAACCCTTTTATACGTGCATATGTTTATACTTGAAGACACACTTAGTGTAATGGTTATCATCATGTGAAATGGATTTGGCAACCAGAGTTCAAATCTTGGGTAAGGCTGTGTGCATTTCACTTTGTGCTAATGCCTTTAGGAAAGCATAAATCCATCTGTTCTCCCCCCCTCCCTCTGCTATGAGTAAATAGTAGAGCAGACTGGGTTCTTTAACCTTGGGTAGGCCACCAGTCTAGGAGAAGGAAAAACCCTGAATTTAAACCAGCTGTACTTTGCTTAAAAATTTATCTTGTGTCCCATCCTACCTGAGGTGGAGGGGCTAAGTAAATACATAAATAGGCATACATATCTAGATGAGTATGGCTTTAGCATTAATTAATCTGATGTTCAGAAACCGAGGTATGCGTTGGCAAAACATCCATTTAAAGCTAGTTTTTTTTCTGTTAATATTGAACAAGACACGGGTGGTGCATTAGAGTTTGATAATCTCTAATGGGGGTCTAACTGGCGAGGGGGGGGTATTATGTTGAAAGACCCGAAACCCCCCCAATGAACCAGTTAATAATAACATAACTGACGATGCTACCCAGCGCTGTTTAGTCAGGCGTATCTCAAACGTTATTAAAAAAAAGTTGAATTATAAAATTACAATTTTGGTATATTTTAACTGGGTCTGATAACTTCTATGAATATACATATATGGGCACCTTGTGTGGTGTAATGGTTAGCAAGCTGGATTAGCAGACCATTGTTAGTGAGTTCGTTTCTCACTGGGTGCCCCATACTTCTGGCCTTGTGCCACATCTAAGCTAAGCTTAGTAAATAACTATAAATATAGATATAAAGCAAGAGTAAGATAATAAATATTTGTGTATATTATGAAATTTGCATCTTATTCATTAGAACTCTGAGCTCCTCATGCCCATTTGCCCCACCCTCCCCACTGGATGAAAAATAGCTGAAAATTTAAAATGCTGTTAGCGTAACGGTTATTGTCATAGGAAATGGAATTGGTAACCTGAATACAAATACTGGATGAGGCTGTTTGTGTTTCACTCAGTTAATGCCCTTGGGGGGAAACTGCATGAATCCATCTGTCCCATGAGTAACTAGTAGGGCAGACTGGGTGGTTCTTTAGCCTTGTGTGTGGCAATTGCTCTAGAAGGAAAACTCTGAATTTCATCCTGCTGTACACCGTTTAAAAATTGATCTTATGTCACATCCTGCTCATGGCAAAGGGATTGAGTAAATACATATCTATTATTTAACAGCTGTATGATATTTTCTAGGCAATAGCAATATAGAAATGGGGATTTCTTGGCTGGAATACGGGTTGCTTGGGTATATTTATCTCTAGGTAGTGGCACAAATGGAGATGAAATCACTTCCAATTCTGGAACTGTGGGGAATGTGGAGCATCCCTTCATCAACATTGCTCCCAGGTCAAAACTGACCAGGAGTGGTAGTACCTATTAGGGTCCTATCGATGAAAAAGGCCAGAGGGCACATCGGCTGAAATGTTGTGCAGATAACAATAAAGATGAGGTCAATAGACACAAATCTAAATAATGTTTCACAATCTGTGTAGTATTTATAGCCTTCTCTGTTGATAAAAATATTAAAACAAAAAAGAAAAACTTTAAATACAAAATGAATTTTAAAATTTCTGAATGTTGTTTTTACAGTCATTTTAGATTAAAAAAAATCACTGAAAAACCCTTTAATTTTTTTAATACGTCTCCAGTGATGCTGATAACTTTTTGATTTAGTGCGTCCTTAGATGCACATGTTTGCTTTGAATGAGCCCCCGTAGAATTTATGTATCCCAACTAAAGTTTCTTAATAGATTGTAGAGTTTTTATTTATGATCTGGGGAAACAACTAAAGCCGTCTAACTCCTACCTTGTAACCTATCCTGTGTAATTCGTTTCTAAGATACTATTGAAATGTATTTACAGTTATCTTGAAATAGTGAGGGAAGAAAAAAATATACTGGGACGCATGGATATTATTTGAGTGCGTCCTTTCAGATTTTTGTGCATCTCTGATGTATCTATATTCATAAACCCAAATATAAAAAATACTTGACAAATATTAGATTCCACACTTAATCTGAACTCAATGTTAAGGCCGTTAATTTTAATGAATGAAATGTCAAACATTTTATTCTCTCTCTCTCTCTCTCTCTCTCTCTCTCTCTCTCTCTCTCTCTCTCTCTCGTATTGTGGATTTATTGATAAACACAAACATAAAGCAACATATTGTATTTGTATTGTCCTAAAATACATTTCATTATCGAAAAATAATTTAACCTGATTTATGCCGATTGTTGAGTGATTAAAAACAAAATGAAATTTTAATTTTATTCAAAATTTTAACAATATTTCAGTCATTCATATTTAAAAAAAAAAATCAGATTCTAAACTCTTCCTTTCTTTAAGATAGTCCTCTCCCACGCCAACTGCCACTCCAAGATATATTAATTCCAGGAAATGAACAGTCACCGTAGTATTTTTTTATTTATTTAACTAGGGTAGGAGAAAGGTTCAATGACAGAGTCGGAGGAGTGATGATGTGTGTGGGGGGTTTACTAAAAATAATGTTCATCAACTATTATGTTACAAATGGGTAAAATATTATTTTCAGTTGTTTAATCTATTAATTAAAATAAATCAATTTATTTACATTAAATAAATTATGATTATAACTCCTAAAAAATCATTAAAATGTCAAATTGATCTTAGATTTATTTAATGTAAATAATTCTAATCAATATAATTACGTTTATCATAAAATAAAAAAATGAAATATTGGCGATCGATATCTGAAATAGTAAGTATGTATTTAGCCAATTACTCTGCCACGAGCAGGATGTAACACAAGTCATTTTTTTAAAAGCGGAGTACAGCTGGTTTGAAGTCGGTTTTCCTTCTCCTAGATTAATTGCCTTACATAGGCTAAAGAACCCTGGGTGCAGTTATAGTATATGGCTTAACTTTTTGATTGTGTTATAGTATGTGGCCTACCCGGTTTGAATGTGTCCTACCTCAGTAAGAGTATATTTATAGATATAAGTAGTAGGCAATTTATTGAAACTAATTATTTTTCACATATATTCAATTTCAAGAAATGCAATTCAGTCATAAGCCGTAATTAAGAATAATTAAAAAAAGAATTTATCCATAATTTACATGAATCAGAAATCTATTTAATTCTAAAATATTATAAAATTCTGAAATAAGGTTAGGGTTAGCAGTTATTATAATCTTATAATATGCTTTTTATGGTAGGCTACATACTATAAGAGACATAATTTCGTAGGCCACATTCAAAAGGTAGGCCACATACTATAATGGTACCGAACCCTGTCTACCCTACTGGTGTAGTAAGTAGTATTTATCCACCATCTCACGAGGGTGAAATTTATCACAAATTCGAGCTTAATGCAGCTGCGGCGGCGGCGGCTTCACGTGTATGTAATAGTCGAGTGGGGTGGGAGTGGGACAAAAAATGATCAGCCCCGTCGGCATTTCCCTTTTGGGACGTCTCCGACATTAGGGATTGGCCCTGACGCTATTACCGTTAAGTGCAATTGGTAGGTGCAGCCCGAGATGACGGTCCCTTGAAGCTAGGCTACCTACCCCAGCCACGGATAACCGAGAGGGGTGGGCCGCGGCGTTGTCTGACCCACACACAATGCCAGTTTTTTTTACGCACGTAGGAGGAAGGGAAGGTTTGTTAGCTGACCTGAACGTGTTTAAATCTGAATAAAATCTCCCGACATAGCGGATTTCTTTAAGAAGAAAAAGAAAGTCGTTTTACAGGATAATTTGCACTACATAAATATTTTTCCTTATGACTCATAATGAATGACTAACTTAAAGTTTACTCTGTTATTTGCATATATAATTTTTGAATAAAAAAAAGTATAGGACTCTTCTTCTTATTTTCTGTGAATACATAAAGAATTGTTTATTTACTATATTACTAAGTTTGACTCAAAAGCACGTGTCATTTTGCAGTTCAAATGACTAAAAAAAAAACAAACAAACAATAAACATTGATGGTTTTACTTATGATCTTGCTTTTGTTGTGGGAATCACATGACAAATATTGCTTTAAAAATATTTTGGTTTAATTTGTTCGCTACTAGAATAATTTTTTTTATTTGCTTCTATTTTCAAACTTTTAGAAAATTAATTAAAAACAAACTAAACCTGTTTTTTTTAACTGATAGAAAAAAAATTCTGTTGCACTTTCAACTTTTCTTTGATTTTGGAAAATGGAAAGTATCATATCATTTTTCAATTTCCTTACCAACATTATTATTATTATTATTATTATTATTATTATTATTATTTTATTTATTTATTTATTTATTTTTAATTTTTTTAAAAGTCTTTCTTTCATGAGGATTGGGGATGTAAACAAGGAAATATCTTTTGTCTACAAATTTAGTTTTGTGGTGTCAAAATGTCAGGTTTATTTTGTTTGGCAAGTGACCCATAATGATGTTTATTTATTATTATATTTTGAAATTTTATTTGTCTTAAAAATTATCAACCAGCTTAACGATAATTCTTACAATTATTTAATCAATTTGAACACTTATTTTTCTAGTCAATCTGCCCTAAGAAACCATTGATCTCTGAATGAATTTAGAGAAATTATCTGAAAAATTATGGAAATTCATTTTCAGATTAAACCGCCCAATTTCTTAAGGGGTCACTCTAGTACTTTTAAATCACACTTATTTGTAAAAATGATTAATTATTGTATTGTCTAGTTAATATTTTGATACAACAAACTAAATTCGCAGACAAAACAGATAATAATATTCTTGTTGTTGATTATGTCTAATACGTTTGTTGGGCACTTCATGTGGTGTAATGGTTAGCAAACTAGATTAGCAGACCATTGTTAGTGAGTTCGATTCTCACTGGGCGCCCATACTTCTGGCCTTGTGTCGCATCTAAGCTACGCTTAGTAAATAACTTTAATAATACGTTTGTTGAGAAGAAACCAGAATGTCTTGTCCCACGTGTGAAAAAAAACTGATTCAAGGAAATTCGATTTATTTCTATTTAATTGTCACGCCAAAAGTTTAAAAAAAAATAACCACCAATTGAACTGTCTACTACTACTAAAATTGCTTGTTATAATAAAATGTTTACTGTGATATTTTCAATTAAACATATTTTTGTATTTGTGTATTATTGTATGACTATCGGGGGGTTGAGCTGATTTTTTTCAGTTTGTTGTTTGTGTCGACCATATTTCGACAGGAGTAAAAACAAAATTTAAAAACCAGAAAAGAAGGCTTCCTTCTTCTTTCACTTCCATGTTAGGAAAACCGAGAAATATCCGAAATTTCTATTAGGGCGACGTAAGAAGAAGGTTGGTATTACAACTTTTTCTTCTTTAACAGCTACTACTTTAGAGTGAATTGGCATTGACATTGAGTTGTGTTGTTGGTTGTGTAGTACTACTATTAATACCAGCTGTGTGTGATGAGAGATGCTTCGTGGGTTTTATTTGTGAATTGACTGCTATTGGCTTTGTTTGTGCATCATCAGGGGGCTGTGTGTTTTACCCATAGGACAGCACATGTTTTAAGTACCTAACAACCAGGAACATATTTAGCAACTTCATATCAAGAAGTAATGGCTAGATTATTATAGCCGTTTCGTCACTTCAGTATTTTCCTCTCATTCTGTCCGTCTTTATATTTGGATGTTGTTGCTATTCTCACCATCTTGATGAAAGTAAGTTTTCTTATTTTGTTTATATGCCCTCCTCGCACCTTGCCGATGTCTCTATACAAAAAAAAACGTCGATTGTTATTCAAAATCGAAAGAATAAACGTGTGATACTGTGATGATGTTTATTAGTTCGATCATCAGAGATATACTTACTATCTCTTTTGGTGTGTATTGGTCTTTCAAATCACTACCTACCAAAAGAAATAGTAGCTAATTTTGTAAATTATGCGCGCGTACTACTAAAACACATTTTCTAGACAATGGATTACTTTAAAAAAAGAAAGAAAAAAAACGCTGTTTTGAAACCGATAAGGAAACAAAAATCAATAATTATTCTATTTTATGGTCATAAGTTTAAAGATGAATTCTTTTGTGTTTTGTCATTTTTACCACCCCCATCCTATTTTTTCTGTCATTTAAACTTTACTACTTAACTACTAAATAAATACCTACAAATAATACACATTTTCTATTGTTTTCTCATTCGCAACATACCTTTCTTTTCTTTATAAGAAAGAGAATGAAAGAAGTTAATAATATAGACAAATTTAAAAAGCTATTTTATTCCCTTGATGATGTAATGATTTTAAGGTATTTTTATTTTTAAAGGGCAATTTTAAGAGTAATTACCTACGTTTTAAATCTGGTCGAAACGATTGACGATGATGAAAAGGACAATTTTGGTGGTTAAAAATTCTTAACAGTGATGTTTGTTAGTTAAATTAAATATCACCAGTAAATGAATATTTTTGTAGTTGTATAATAAATGTTCAGGGAGTTTAATCCTTTACATAAAATGTCAATGACAAGAAAAGAGATTATTTCTATGTTGTATTTTTATTATTACTCAGAAATTTGGCCTTGACCGGAGAAGGAGCATTTAGCATTTCGATATTCACTATTCAGCATCTTTCTTTTTCACACACCTTTTTATTAAATAAGATATCTTTTTTTTATTTGTCTTTAGGCAATTTAAGCATGTTAAACTAGAGAAATAAACATTCAGTTCTTTAACTATTTATTTTCAAATACATCGATAGAGTATTCGATAAAATAAAGACGAAGTTGTATACTTTTTTCTCTTTCTTAAGAGCATAACAAAAAAAGAGAGAGGAGCGTAATTACACATCCTACACAATTGCACATTATTTGGAGGGTAACTTTCTTTTCTCTTTCGTGTGAAATACAGAGTTGAACATTTCTTTTGATTAGATAAAACCTTAAAATACCTGTGTACATTTTATACAAATTACACCCATACACACTGTATTTATATATTAGAAATGTATGAACATAAAAACAAGTATTACAGAATCTACTACTTCATGGCTGAAGTAGGTGCCAATTTATTTGTATACTTAGTTCCCACCGGCATCGTCATCATTGTCGGTGGAAGAAAGCCCAAATAATTAAATATTAAACAAAGATTTGAAACGTTGACTTGATTAAAAATCAGAGCAGACAGGCTTTACCTACTTTTAAGAATTGGTGAACTATTATAACCACATTTTTTCCTTACTTGGCATTTTGCCGGACAAAGTTAGTACTTACTTTACTAGTTACAAGCATAAAACAATAACATGAATGGTAATTAAATATTGACATATACACTAATCTGCATATTCGCGTACTACAATGTACGTTAATGAGACATGTGTTGTATATATATATATATACATTTTAATGCAATTTCTTCTAAAAAGTACACTACACACCATGTCACATCCTACCCGTGGTGAACGAGTTGTGTAAATCAAATACCTAGCATGTCATTTATTAGATAATAAATGACATTTATATTCTTTACCGTTTAATGTCGACTTGATTATTCACACTCCTTTAAGAAAGTGTCAAATAACAAACGAAGACCTTTTAAAGATTTTAATCATAAGGAAACATGGGATTTAAAAAAAAAATACATTTAATCTATTAAAAAAATCCCCGGTTTTAAAGTTTTCTTTAATAAAATAAATAAATAAAATAAAAAGAAAGAAAACGAAAAAAACAAAAACTTTTTTTGGCAATTCTTTCAACAACTGTTGTCATTTCATTTTAAGAATATATAAAATAAAAAAATAAAAATTAAATTGAAATAGATCAGTATCACTAAGTAGGCCTGAGCCTATTCTAGTAGTGAACATCCCAAGCGGAGATTTTTTTTAAAGAGATTTTAATTTAGAGTTTTCTTTCTCCTACACTGGTTGCTTAACCAAGGTTAAAGAGACCAGTCTGCCCTACTATTTACCCATAGCTGGAGGGAGAATAGTTGGATTCATACCTTTCCCAAGGGTATATACTATATACTATATAGAAATTTACTTCGCAATTTCCCCTTTAAATAAAATGTACTGTACTTCATTTAAAATTATGCTGGTGTCATTATTGAACTTCAATTTTTATTCTTAAAAATAAAATTAAAAGAATGAATTTCTATTTAAGAGTAATAAGTTGTGTTATGAGAATTTAAAATTGTTTTTTTATTTGCTTAAAAAAAAATCTTAAGTTAGATTTCAACTTTCAACAACGTGTTATGCATCAGTCGTTTCGTTGAGAAATCTTTGAGAAATTTGTTGCGAATAAAAGAAACAATTTTTTATGTACTCAACAAATGAAATCTTAATAAACAAGATATTTTTTGAATAATTTTTATATTTAGAACTGTTGTCCTCATCTTTATTGTGTAGATATAAACATAACATTCAGGCCACTGTAACGCTATGTTTATTATACATAATGAAGTTGAGAACAACAGTCTGAAATATCAAAATTATTCATATCAAGCCTCATCTCATAGATTAAATACATACATACAAGTATAAGACATTTTTTGTTTGCATGTAAACCTAATTTAAAATATACATATGAGAGAGAGAGAGAGAGAGAGAGAGAGAGAGAGAGGCAACTTGCAATTAGTTTAATAACTTGCGCCAATTTAGCAATAGTGGATAATTATTTACGGGCATTTTGCGCATCAAATTTTCTTTGAATGTTGGTAGTTAAAACGATTTAAAAAAAATCATTCATCAGTTTTTGTATTGTAGTGAACAGATTACGAAAAATAAAAGTCAGGAGGGTAATTATTTGTACAGGTAGTCTTTCTTTAAATAAGATATATTCATGGTAACATTTTGTGTTACAAATGAAAAAAAGAAATCCCTAAAATTTCAACTTGAAATAAGTGGCTTAAAAATTAGATTCGATGATTTAAAATGAATTAAAAAAAATCTAAGTTTTTGTTTTATGCTCGAGGGTTAGAGAAAGCTTACAAAATGAAAATACCCAAAACAATGCGGATTTACATTCTTATAGTTAAAAAAAAGAAGAAAGTAACAATGTTAATACACAAGATAGTTTTAAAAATATTTGTTAATCTGTATAATTCAAATAACTTTTCATTTTTAAATACGGTACATTGCGTTTTTGTGGGACGGTGACTGATTTCTATGGCAACATAATCAGCGCACATCTTTTTAATCATTCATTTTTGTTGTTAAATTTAAAAACAACCATGGAAAACATTTTTACATCTATCTACATATATAAAGGGCAGTTGTGTGTGTGTGTATGTATGTATGTATGTCTGGAGGAAACTACGGAAAAAACCCCACCCCCCCAAAAAAAAACAAAAAAAACAAACAATTAACGACAAAATGAATAAATATATATACACATTCACTATCACCATATCTTGCTTTTTGTGCAAAAGTATGAAGATTGTATTCATCTCTGGGAAGATATTTTAAAAAATTAAGATTTCGATAGTAAGAAAAGGGGACGTCATTGGTTGCGTTAGTGATTAAAACATAAATCAATTATGTAAGACCAAAAACATCAATGGATCTGCGAGACTAACTTTTTATTATCACCTCTCTACCCAGGCAACGCCCGGTAGCCGCTTCTAGTATATGAATAAAGAAAAGTCGGTGGTAGTTAGTTGAAACATTAAAATTGTATAGATTTTTCATCAATTGTTTAAGGGTTTCTTGTTTTAAGATTTCTTCTGCTTCAAGCTTTAAATGTTGTGGGCAGCCAATGATAATTGTCTTCTTTACAGTTGGTTTTAATTAAAAACAAACAAACCAAAATCAAAGTAGTAGATTTGTTGAACAGGGACAGAAGGTTACTTCCACTAAGAAGAAGATAGTGTTTATATTTCTTTTGATGTCTATTAAACTGTCTGTAGCCAAGTGCAGTAAACACCTTAACAGTCTTTCGAAATTAATGTATGTAAGAAACATTGTTGTAATTTTATCATCATAGCCACAACTATAAAAGAAGGATTTTCCACTAGGATTGCTTTTATCTGATTATCTTAAAACACTTTTGGTTTTTGATGGAAAAAAAATCCAGACTTTAAATATTTATAATTCAGCTAAAATGACCTTTTTTCTTTCATTTTTAACTGGGATATCTTTTTTTTTTTTAAATCAAAAAGGAAAAAAGGGTTTATATATATATATATATATATATATATATATATATATATGAATAAAATAAATCTTTTTCTTTTGAATGAAATTTTGTCAGATTTTTAGAGTATATTGTAAATAAGCATATAAAATTTAAAAAGAAAAAAAAAAAAAAGAATTCAAACAAATGTATTTGTTATTTTAGCAAACATTGAACATTTTTTTCTTTTTAATTTCCATTTTTAGAGTGAATGAATAAAAATTTCATGTAATAACTCTTGTGATCATAATGTTAGGAAGAAAAGGAAATAAATTCGACAGTATGTAGAAAAAATAATAAATAAATGGGAAAAATAAGTTATGAAGATGATTTATCAATATTTGAAGATTTAGTTGATTTTAAAAACATATTGATTATTAAGTCTGTACATATATATATATATATATAATATTGTAAAAATTGAAAAAACACAAGTTTCATAAACGAATAATGTTTATTATGCCTACGCTGCAGTGTTTCGGTCTGTTTATATAGACCTTCATTAGGGCTTTCGTTGGTTTAAGGAAAAAATAAGATATTACTGAAAACAAGTCTGCGAGCCTCTTTTTTGTCAACAATTTTAAATAAAATTTTCTTCCTCACATTTGAAGATCAACAAGAAGAAGCCCGACACACCAAAAACAGAAGCTCGCAGACTTTTTGTTTTCAGTAATATTTTATTTTTTCCTTAAACCAACGAAAGCTCTGATGAAGGTCTATCTAAACAGACAAAAACATTATTCATTTATGAAACTTGGGTTTTTTCAATTTTTACAATATTACATACTGTCGAATTCACTTCCATTTATTCTTCACACACACACACATACACATACATACATGCATACATATATATATATATATATATATATAATTGAAAATAGATGAAAAATGCAGATAAAACAACACAACTAAATTCAAATGTTATTTCACCTCAGTCTTTTTCGAAGCTTTTCTGAATTTATTCTAAAGACAAAAGGGGTTCCACAGTCTACTTTTATGCTGAAAAGGTAATTTTTAGGGCTGGTAGAAGATGAGGGGCGCGGATATAGTGAAAAGATAAGAGGCAAAAGGAAATGAAAGAGGGGAGGGTTGGATGTGTGAGTGAGGAGATGAAAGAAAAAGGTTAATGGGTTTATTTGTGGGATATGGTTCTTTTTATGGGTTCATTTATTGCCATTGGAGAAATTTGATAGTCTGGTAGTAAGTTAGTGTGTGGTGACTGTTGTCTGGGAAAGTTTGTGAAAGCTAGGAGATTGGAATATTTTATATGTATATATATATATATATAATCATCAGTATATTCAAATATTGCCTGGTGACATGGGCATATTTCTAGCATTATTCTGGAATGGAAGACTACATCCTTTTTCTTAACAAATTCCAGACACTTTTCATGGATTGCTACCTTTACAAGTTAGTTAAATTTGGAGCAATACTAGTTTGAATCAAATACTTTGTCCACAAGAAGTAGTTTATAGTAAAAGAACAAAAAATCCCCAAAACAAATTGTACTTTCCAATCTCTTCATATACACAGCATCACCTTCTTTTTGGATGAAAATTGGCCTTTGATATCATTAATGGTGGTTCTTTTTGCTTGTCCTAACATCTATTTAAATCCATGTTGTTTTTATTTGCCTTTGTTTCAAAAGTGGAAAATTTTCATCATGTTGGAAGCCACACATCAAAGTGACTAACATAACCAACTTGTTTCTCTGAATTTTTGAGATGAGGCTTGATAATTAGTATTATTTGTATTATTGTCCTCATGTTCATTGTTATCTGTACAATGTTCCAGAGTCTGATAAGAAATACCTGAAGAAGGCTGGAAGGCACATCGTCCGAAACGTTGTACAGATAACAATGAAGATGAGGACAATAGTCCGAATTATACAAATAATACTAATAACCAACTTGTATCAAATAATCTTTGATTTGGATATTTTGAGTCTCTTGTGTCATATGATATTAATTATTCTTAAAGTAATATTTTGATTTGATCTTTATCAGCCTACTGTATTGCTTCACCCAATTGTGGATGATTATGTAACTGATTTAGCTCAGTCGGTAGATCGTCCGACTAGGAACCATGAGGTTCTGGGTTCGATACCAGCCCTCGCCAACTCAGCATATGAGTAGCACAGGAATCTGTGCAGTAAAATGAGGAGTTGATGGTAGGAGTGGCGCTCCACCTCAGACACCAAAACAATCTCCTTTGTCTAGTGCTAGTGAAAAGGGGATAGACTCCTTGGCTGTCTGGCTCATACTGACTTTAGGCCACCCTGACAACTTACTTTTTTACTTTATGTAGCAAGAAATTGTGTGCATAAATGTTTATAAAACCACTTTTGACATATTTGATTGTTTATAGCAACTTCTTCATAAACTGCAATTTTCTTTTTTCATCTCTATCATATTTCTATGTTTTTTAAAACAACACAATATGCCATTAATATTAATTTTCTTTTATCTTCATGTCCATGACATGCAACACTTCACTTTAGTTCTTACTAAGACAAGCGGTCAGAGAGGCCTCCTCCAATCAATCAGCTGGTCACATCTAACCCTAGCACATATGATTATCACAAATATCTTATTATAATGGAGATTGTGTGTTTTTCTGTCTGTAACTGAAACTATATTCCTACTCAAGTCACAATTCTCTTAGTTATTGACATCGCATTCTCCATGATTTTATTTTTATATTAACCTCAATTATTAATAAAATTGTCTTACATTATTAATACTGTTAACTATGTCTACATACTGACAACATGCAATTATATTTATATATACAAGAAAATAGTGGTTTACAGTGTGAACGGGAAGGCTAATTTGCATATTAATATTAAAAAATCGAATTTAATAAATATGTGCTTAGTATTATTGATTTCTAACTGTTTGGTTTTATTTTAATGAATATAAGCAAAAATCTCTTCAATGAATCTTAAATGAAATCCATTATCAAGATAAAATAACTGTCATTTTATTCTTTACTTCCTCTTTTAACTAAATACTTAAATTAGAAAAAATAACAATGAAAGATGAGAGTGATGGAAGAGTAAGTTTCAGTTGTTCTATTTTTTATTATACTCCCTCTGTTTCAAATCTTTTTATCTGTATTCTTATTTAGTTTCATTAGCCTTTCTAATTTAATACACTATTTTATTACATTAAAACTTAAATACTTGCACCCGGAGGGTGCATATATTTGCTAGTCTATCAAATAGATTAAAATGAATTTTTGAACATCAGGTGAAGCCATTTAATGGATGTAAGCTAACTGAGTCCTTTGTTCAATAAAATTACTTTATTTGGCATTAAATAACCGCAAAAGAGTTGAAATGCCGTAAAACCAACCAACCATTTAATGGACGACAGGAAGTTGGGAAATCCTTTGTCTACGCATGACATCATTTGTTCACACCTAAATGTTGTTAACCCCAAAACCAAAATGGGGTTGGCATAGGAAATTCTTTCTTCAGAATACAAGGTGTGTCATAAAAGTATCAAGATTGAAGCTGTATTTAACCTCCACTTAGACTCTTACTTAGGTTAGGTGGTTGGTTGGAGAGACCCCTCCGATCAATCGTCTGGTCATGTCATGCCCTAGCACCTAGATGATTGCCCCAACCCCATTGCCTTTATGGCAACCCCAAGCCCTTTTTACCATACGGGTGCTAGAAGGCGGTGGCTGAGGGTCTTCATGTCCTGAGTTTGACGTTAAACACTATCTGATGGTGAGGTTCCAGTTCTGGAGGTCTGGGGAATGTGGAGCACCCATTCATCAACAATGGTCCCTGGTCAACTCTAACCCGGGGTGGTAGTACCTGTTAGGGTCCCATTTATAGGTTAAATAGAAAAACATGAGTTTATAAAAAAAATTGAGTATCCATTAAGAATGAATTTTATTTCAAAATTTTGTCGGCATTAAATGACCCACTGAGATTGATATGCAAAACAAACCAAACCAAACCAAACCAAACCAAACCAAAGCTCTATTTTACAAGATAGAAATGAACAATGAATGGAACGTTAATATTTTCAGAATACGTGTGTCAAAAAGTAGAAAAAATGTTGATACTTTTTTGACACACCTTGTATTCACCAGACTTGGCTCCATTGGATTATCATTTCTTTTAATTAATATAAAGTAAGAAAAGTATGTGGAGTGGCCTATTGTCTGTATCTGCCAGACAGCAAGGAAGTCTATTCCCTTTTCATTAGTGTTAGACCAGAGAGATTGTTTTTGCTGATGTGAAGTGCCACACCTATCATCAGCTCCCCACTTCATCACACAGATCAGATTACACAAGCTGTGCTACTCATGCGCTGAGTTGACAGGAACTGGTACCGAACTTGAAATGGCGAGGGAAGAAAAAAGAAACACACTGGGACTCACAGATATGATTTTACTGCATCCTTTTTAGATTTTTGTGCATTAAGGATGCAGGACGCGTACCTATCAGCATTTCTGGCCCAATCTGTGCTACTCAAACGATTCCTAGGTGGGTGCTCTACTGACTGAGCTAAACCGGCAAAGGGTTAAAGAAAAGGGCCAATAATAAACACAAAACTTTAGACCCATCTACATAAGAAGGCGTACAAATAAATTGAGGCCAAGAATATGTAAATAAAAAAAATGAAATAAAAATCGAAATAAAGACCCCCCCCAAAAAAAATAAAAATAAAGCAACAATAAAACTAAAAAAAAAAAAGAATAATTAGATAAGATATTTGTTGACCTTGGATTTTAAAGAGGTCACGATTATATTCAACAGTAGAACAATAGCAAAAGGGGGGAGGTGTTCCACATTACAGCTGTTCTGGAAATTTTCCTGTTTAAGAGAAAATGAAGAATAGCAGGAGAAGTAAAGCCGTCTTTTTGTTGCAGATTGTAAAATTCTTCAAGACCATTTTATTCTTCTATATTCATGCACACTTTATTTTATGTTTAGGGATTTAAAAAAAAAAAAGAAAAAAAAGATTCATTTGTTTTAGTGCAAGATTTTTGGGCAAAGACTCTTTTTGGCAATGCCAGTAATAATCCTATATAAGTTTGAAATTGTTAAGTGACTGAATTAAAACAGCTAAATTTTCCCCAGAACAAATCAAGAAACCTTTTTATAATAACTAACAATTATATGCACCCTCCAGGTGCAAGTATTTAGGTTTTAATGTAATAAGATATTTTATTAAATTAGAAAGGCTAATGAAACTAAATAAGAATGCAGATAAAAAGATTTGAAACCGAGGGAGGGTGTCACTGAAAAATTGAACAACTGAAACTTACCCTTCCGTCACTCCTGTCTTTCATTGCTAAATTTTCCTAATTTAACTATTTAGTTAAAATAGGAAGTAAATAATAAAATTACAGTTATTTCTTCTTGTAAATGGATTTCTTTTAAGATTTATTCCCAAGATTTTTGCTTGTATTCACCAAGATAAAACCAAACAATTAGAAATTAATAATACTAAGCACATATTTATTAAAATCAAATTTTTGATATCAATATACAAATTAGCCTTCCTTTTCACACTGTAAACTGCTATTTTGTTGTAAATATAAATATGATTGCATGCTATTAATATGTAGATATGGTCAACAGTATATTAATAATGTAAAGCAATTAATTAGTTTAAATAAAAATAAAATCATGCAGAATGTGACGTAAAAAATAAGGGAATTGTAATATAGTTTTAGTTACAGACAGAAAACACACAATCTCCATTATAATAATAATAATAATAATAACAACTAGCAGGACCTGTGGATATACCACAGTATGATAATTTAATTATTACAACATTTGATATGTTTACTTAAGAGCTATTGCAAAAAACTAGTTCAATATGTAAAAAGTATAATAATTAACTCTCTCTTTTTTCTTTCTTTCTTTCTTCACATCTTTTCATTATGTTCGATTGAAACAGATTAGCGTTATCACTTCCATGCACTTACTCCCTGTCTCAATCTTTCCCCATCTCTCTTTCTTTCTTATATTTTTTCTGTGTAGCATATCCTTTTTCTTCCCTTTCTTTATAATAAAAACGGAATGGTCCATTATTTAGCTGAAGTGAGGACACTCATATGAAATAAGAATTTGGCAGATAAGAAACACTAGATAATCAGGATTTACATTTTTGTATTTTTTCTTGGATGATTTGGACAGTCTCATTTTTAATCACAGGTTGTTGCAAGATGATAACGGTTGGAAGATTAAGGAACATGAGTATTAATATATAACAGGGGTCACCAAACTGCGGCCTACATAAGCATTTTATCAAGCCTGCCGACGGTACTTGAATTTGTTTGTTAAAACGTATGGAACTTGAAACGTTCTGATACCATTTAGATTTAAATATCATGTTAAGCTTACTAAATCTTCATGAACTTGACTAATGTAGGTAGGTTACAAAATTTTGTGTGTGAGCATTTCACTTGATACTTGTGTGATCCTGAATTTTCACTTGTTATGATTGTTTGAAAAACACAGGTAATTTTCAAAGAGCTACTGTGAAGCAATGAATAGGTCAAAGGTTATGAGACAAACATTTGTTAAGTTTGTTTTTGCCACTCATTCATGAATATAACATGGAAAGATAAATTTTTTTACATCTTTTTCTCAGAGCTTTTGTTCTGGCTAGCAAGTATTAAACACAATAATAATGTGGCCCACGCTCATTATTTTTTTCATTTATCCAGCCCACCGTGAACAAATTTGGTGATCCCTGCAGAGATGCTGATAGGTACGTGTCCTGCGTCCCTGACGCACAAAAATCTAAAAGGAACCAGTCAAATCATATCCATGCATCCCAGTGTTTTTCTTTTTTCTTCCCTCACCATTTCAAGATATCTATAAATACATTTTAATAGTTTCTTAGAAAGGAAATACACAGGATAGGTTACAAGGTTAGATAGTTTTTCCCAGGGACTCATTCAAAGCAAATATGTGCATCCCAGGACACACTAGATTAAAAAGCTATCAGCATCACTGAATTTTGTATCTGCTTATGTCATTGGGATTTTATATCAATAATTAGGAAAAGTTTGTTTGTCTGTTCCCTATAGATAACCAAACTATAAAAATTGGCATACATACTTATTGGACTCTGTAAATAAAATATATCATACACACCTTCACAGGAGGTCTGTAACTAGCGTCCAGTTACCAGACAAAAAAAAGAAGGGGAACTGTAACCGAGTACAGGCCTTGTACTAACTGCCAGAACACAGTCATATGTTAGGTATATATGGATCAAATTATCCACAATAAAACTGGCACATCATTGTGTTCTGACAGTTAGTACAGGGCCTGTACTTAGCTACTGTCACCCTTTTTTAAATTTTTATTTTTATTTTATATAAAATATTTCTTTTTTTGACAGAATTAAAATGGCTAAAATTTCTCCCGACAAATCAAGAAACCTTTTTATAACAACAACATTCAAAGCAAATATGTGCGTCCCATGACGCACTAAATCAAAAAGTTATAAGCATCACTGAAAGTGACAGAATTAAAATGGCTAAAATTTCTCCCGACAAATCAAGAAACCTTTTATAATAACAACATTCAAAGCAAATATGTGTGTCCCATGACGCACTAAATCAAAAAGTTATAAGCATCACTGAAAGTGACAGAATTAAAATGGCTAAAATTTCTCCCGACAAATCAAGAAACCTTTTTATAATAACAACATTCAAAGCAAATATGTGCGTCCCATGACGCACTAAATCAAAAGTTATAAGCATCACTGAAAGTGACAGAATTAAAATGGCTAAAATTTCTCCCGACAAATCAAGAAACCTTTTTATAATAACAACATTCAAAGCAAATATGTGCGTCCCATGACGCACTAAATCAAAAAGTTATAAGCATCACTGAAAGTGACAGAATTAAAATGGCTAAAATTTCTCCCGACAAATCAAGAAACCTTTTTATAACAACAACATTCAAAGCAAATATGTGCGTCCATGACGCACTAAATCAAAAAGTTATAAGCATCACTGAAAGTGACAGAATTAAAATGGCTAAAATTTCTCCCAACAAATCAAGAAACCTTTTTATAATAACAACATTCAAAGCAAATATGTGCGTCCAATGACGCACTAAATCAAAAAGTTATAAGCATCACTGAAAGTGACAGAATTAAAATGGCTAAAATTTCTCCCAACAAATCAAGAAACCTTTTTATAATAACAACATTCAAAGCAAATATGTGCGTCCCATGACGCACTAAATCAAAAAGTTATAAGCATCACTGAAAGTGACAGAATTAAAATGGCTAAAATTTCTCCCGACAAATCAAGAAACCTTTTTATAATAACAGCAACAACCTGATTCAATCTTCCTTTCTATTTTTAATTTGATTTAATGAAGAATGCCAAAAAAATAGAAAGAAAATATTTATATTGTCTTAATGAAATGTTAAAGATTTATTATTATTGCCAAGTAACAAACATTGATCCCTTTTTTTTGTGTGTGTGTTTCTAGCCAAAAGCATCAAAAATATTATTTTTAATTAGAAATGTGTTATGATTCAAATAATGATTTGATTATAATATCATCTTGCGAATCACATCAATCCTTAATGTCTGTTTTAATAATATTGAATGTGATTGTGTTAACTGAAGGCAGAGAAGATGGGTGATAATTCAGATTTACAAACCTTCTGGGTATTAATTCTGTTTTAGAAGAATTAATTTCTTCAGCTTTTAATATAAAAATCACACATTTATTTTAGATTAAATACAGAATTTTCAGGGCCGGTTTAGCTCAGTTGGTAGAGCACCTGTCTGTAAATCGCAACTCAGTGTATGAGTAGCACAAAGATCTGTGTGGTAAAGAGAGGAGCTGATGGTAGGTGTGGCGCTCCACCCCAGATGCAAAACTAGCACTTGTGAAAAGAGGAGAGACTCCCTCACTGCTTTGTTGTTACCGACATTAGACCACCCAGTCAACTTTACTTAGATTTTATCTATTTACTAGAAACAGCTACCCAGCATCACCTGGGTAGAGGGTAGAAGGGCAAAAACGTCCTGGTGTATTGATTTGTTTACTTTTGAGATTTACAAGTTCTGGACATTTTTATGTAGAATTTCAATGCTATTTCTATGTATATTTTAATTTTTAGATGACCTTGAATATAAATCAATTCTTCATAATTTTTGCACAAAAAGCAAGAACTGGTGACATTTAATGTGTATATATATATTTACTTTGTTTTTAATTGTTGTTTTTTCGTAGTTTCCTCCAGACATACATAAATACACACCAACTGCCCTTTATATATGTACTAGAAGTGCCTACCAGGCGTTGCTTGGCAAGGGTGGAAGAAAAAAAGTTAGTTTCACAGATCCATTATTACTAAATCATGAGTTGGAACCTCATGGGATGCTCCATTAAAATCCCTACGTAAAAAAAGATCTTGCATTGATTCGGCCTGGGATTGGTCAGGAAAAAAGTACACAGACACTCTGAAAAGAAAAATCAGTGTCTTCTATTTAGAATATTGAATGCAAAAAGAATCCATGCTGTTACTATTTAAATTTTATTGTTTAATTATTTTCATGAATATAAATCAAATCATCCTTATTTTTGCTCAAAAAGCAAGATCTGGTGATAGTGAATGTTTATATATTTATTTTGTCGTTAAATTGTTTTCTTTTCGTAGTTTCCTATGGACATACAAGGTGTGTCAAATTAGTATCATGATTTTTTGTACTTTTTGACACACCTTGTATTTTGAAAAAAAATAATGTTCTATTCATTAATTTTCTTTAGAATACCAGGTGTGTCAAAAAAGTACCAAGTTTAAAGTTGTATTTACCAAGATAGAAATGAAGAATGAATGGAACGTTATTTTTTTTTTTCAGAATACAAGGTGTGTCAAAAAGTTCAATAAATCTCAATACTTTTTTGACACACCCTGTACCCACATACATACATACACACCAACTGCCCTTTATATATATATAGATATAGATATAGATAGATTAAACACAGAATTAGCTTTTATCTATTTATGGAATTTAAAGAGGCTTTGTTTAATCTGTCGTACAATATTTGCTGTTACTCATCTATCTCTGCTAGGGTTATTGTTGCTTAACTTTGGTGATTTATTGACAATCAATGCTATAAGCCTGACTTGACTGTTAAGTCAGCTTTTATTTATTTTTACTTACTATATTTTTACAAGTGCCAACATTTGAATGTAGTGAGTCATTTATTGACTGAATAAGTGTTGTGGTTGAATTTCTCTCTTTTTTGTTTTCTTTTTTTTTTAGTGGAGGTTCAATAAGTATTTACAAGTCTACTCAAAATAGGAGTTAGCTTTTATTATATGTGTGAATAAATGTCAAGAAAATAAATTTGTAATGTTTGTTGGGTACCATTATAGTATGTGGCCTACCTTTTGAATGTGGCCTACAAAATCATGTCTCTCTTATAGTATGTGGCCTACTATCAAAAAGCATATTATAAGGTTATAATAATAACTGCTAACCCTAACCCTATTTCAGAATTTTAGAATATTTTAGAATTAAATAGATCTATTCTTAATTATTATATATACAGCTTATGACTGAATGGCATTTCTTGAAATTGAATATATGTGAAAACAATTAGTTTCAATAAATTGCCTACTACTTATATCTATAAATATACTCTTACTGAGGTAAGCCACATTCAAACCGGGTAGGCCACATACTATAATAGAATAAAAAAGGTAGGCCACATACTATAATGGCACCATTTATTGTCCAGTCAAAGTTTAAAATAAAAAAAAGGATTGTTATATACTCGATCTTGAAAAATGGTATTTGTTACAATACAAGTAAAAAGTAAAGTCGTCAGGGTGGCTTAAAATTGGTATCAGCCAGACAGCGATGGAGTCTATCCCCTTTTCATTAGTGCAAACCAAGGAGATTGTTTTTGTGTCTGAGGTGGAGCACTTCTCAAATTGATAAGCATCAGCTCCTTACTTTACCACACAGATCCCTGTGCTACTCATACGCTGAGTTGGTGAGGGAACCTTTTGGTTCTTAGGTGGACGCTCTACCGACTGAGCTAAACCAGCCCTCTGTTACAATATAATTCATGTAAAGTGATACTGCAAATATCATAAATGGACAGTATTAAAAATATGGTGATTAAATTTCCTCTTTCAAAACAAAAAGTATTTAAATGAATAAATTTTTGTTTATTTTGCAGTTTTAGAGGAAGGAAATATGATATTCAATAAGTACAATTCAAAATTTCTTAACTTTTTGAGTAAAAAGATATCTATACATCCTGATATAAGAAATTACATAATAATCTGCAAGAGAAATATACCAAATTATTTTCTTACCAATATAAATTTCTTTTGATTTAAAAAAAAGTTACATTAAAGTTAATTTGGACCAAGTAACCAATAAGCACCCCAGCTAGGTGCTGTTTTGAAAGGAAGTTTGTTTATGTATATTTACAACCCAAAGGCACGTTTTTTAATACTAAAATAGTTTTTGATTTTAATAAAAAAATTTAGTTATTTCATGTTGTTGTTAATTCAATAAGAATTTTTTTAAATCTTAAAAACTAAACGAAAGACACATTTTTATATTAAAATAGTTTTTATTTAATCAGAAGAGAAATGCAGATATGTTTACCTAAATGAAAATAGTTTTTATTTACAAAATATTTTTTATGATTATTTGAATAAAAGGATGTTGGGACCAAGTAACCAATAAATAACTTTTTTTTTTTTAATTAAAAATAAAATCGAAAAAATTGTATTTTAGTATAAAAACATGCCTTTGGGTTGTAAATATACATGAACAAACTTTAAAAAAATCTTACAGTGAAATTCTAATGCAAAAAGAAATCGTCTGTTGTTTGTAAACAAACAACCAGGAATTTACGGTGAAAAGCAAAAGGTGTTCCTTTCAAAACAGCTTCCAGCTGGGGTGCTTATTGGTTACTTGGTCTATTAATTTTTAGTTGGAAATAGTGTTTTAATATTTATAAAAAAAAAAATTGAATTTTATGTTAAAAATATTAAGGCAAAATGATGGTCTGTGTAAATTGTATATTTTTGTACTGTTGTTCTCATCTCTGTTATTATATACACAACATTTCACTGATGTGCCTTCATGTCAAGATCAGGAGCCTTCATGTAACTTTGAATCAAACCCTTTAATTAATCCATTGGGGTAGATTCTTCTTATTTCATTAACCATGACTGGGTGCAGGTATTAAGATTTTGTTTATCTGAATCTCAATCCATAATCACCTACAATTTTTGTAAAGATTCCAATTGGGAAATAATTTTAAATAATTTTACTGTTGTGCAAACAAAGTGTTGAAGAATTTCTGATGATCTCATTTAAATACTGATGTCATTGTTTTTGTATGCTTATCAATTTGAGAAGCACAGTGGCCAAAACATTGTGTATATAACAATCAAGATGATGACAACAGTTTGAAAAATCTAAATAATACAAATGATCAAGCCTCATCTCAAAAATTCAGACTAATTGTATATTTTTGTTAATTTTTTCTCCAGTTTTTTTTACAAGTGACCAAACACAAAAATATAACTTAAAATTTATATTTCTTGAATAAAAAAAATCATTAGAATTAGCAATAACAAAATGACACTTAGAAAAATGTTAATACAATTTTTTTTTTTAGCATGATGCAAAAACAATTTAGTCAAGATATAAAACAAGTTTGACATTATCTAGAAAAAGGAGTGTTTATGTCATGTCTTCTCATCCATAAATAAAAAAAAAAAATAATTGTCAATATTTAGATTTGCGATGATGTAATTTTAGATAGAGATTTATTTGATTTTTTTTGTTTATTCTCTATTATCTAATATAAGATCTAGGCTTTAGTTTGATTATCATAGTAAAGAAAAAAGTCATTTTCATCTTAGGATGTCTAGACAGATATTTTCAAAATGGCTACCAGAATGTCATTTTAAAGAAATGTCATTAGATATACAATGTGTGTCAAAAAAGTATCAAGATTTTTTGTACTTTTTGATACAACTTGTATTGTGAAAAAAAAATTAACGTTCCATTCATTGTTCATTTCTATCTTGGTAAATACAACTTCAAACTCGGCACTTTTATGACACACCTTGTATTCTGAAAATATTAACGTTTCATTCATTATTCATTTCTATCTTGGTAGATACAACTTAAAACTCGGCACTTTTATGACACACCTTGTAAAAAAAAAATTAACGTTTCATTCATTGTTCATTTCTATTTTGGTAAATACAACTTCAAACTCAGCACTTTTATGACACACCTTGTATTCTGAAAAAAATTAACGTTCCATTCATTGTTCATTTCTATTTTGGTAAATACAACTTCAAATTCAGCACTTTTATGACACACCTTGTATTTTAGCATTGAAATATTTTTGTTATAGCCAAATTATGTAGAATAGTTGATAACCTGCTTGTAGAGTGCATTTGAAGCTCATAATTATGAATTATGTTTTTGTGAGGATTTATAAGTTAATAAATGTCATTGAGAGGTTATCATTTATGGCTTCCACTGGTGACCATTGGATGTTTACAGATGTAAACATAGTAGCAAGTCATTGGGGTGGCCTAAAGTTGGTATCAGCCAGTCAGCGAGGGAGTCTATCCCCTTTTCACTAGTGCTAGACCAAGGAGATTGTTTTTGGCATTTGAGGTAGAGTGCCACACTTTACCATCAGTTCCTCACTTTACCGCATAGATCCTTGTGCTACTCATATGCTGAATTGGTGAGGGCCTGTATCAACCCTGGAACCTTATGGTTCCTAGTCATATGCTCTGCCAACTGAGCTAAACTAGCCCTAAAGATAATATAATTATATTATTTGGATTTTTCTGACTATTGTCCTCATATTTATTGTAATATACCAATCGTTTTGGCCGATGTACCCTCTGGCCTTCTTCAGGTGTTTCTTGTCAAACTTGGGAACCTTCTCGAATTTTAGAACCTTCCTGAGTTTGACAAGAAACACCTGAAGAAGGCCGGAGGAACATCAGCTGAAATGTTGTGTATATAACAATAAAGATGAGGACAATAGTCCAAATAATACAAATTATCAAGCCTCATCTAAAAAATTCAGACAAATAATATAATTGTTTTAAGTTTTGATTTTCCAGCAACTGGGAAAAAAAATGCAAGAAGAAAAATCAAGGTTTATCATAAAAGTGGCGAGTTTGAAGCTGTATTTACCAAGATAGAAATGAACAACGAATGGAACGTTAATTTTTTTCAGTTGTGTCAAAAAGAACAACTGTAAAAAAATGCAAGAAGAAAAATCAAGGTGTATCATAAAAGTGCCGAGTTTGGAGCTGTATTTACCAAGATAGAAATGAACAACGAATGGAACGTTAATTTTTTTTCAGTTGTGTCAAAAAGAACAACTGTAAAAAAAATGCAAGAAAATTTTGGCTAAGAAAATTTCTACTGGGAATTTCTACTTTATATCATCATTAGGTTGTGCTGACAGCATGGATTCCCATAACTCTCTCTCACCACCTGTCCCTATTGATTATTGCTCCTGGCAGGTCTTCTGCATGGCATCCAGTATCCACACAAAGCTGATTGATGTCGGTTTTTGCTGGTTGATCTACACTGGTGTGTCCATGTGTAGGTGTCCACAGGAGTTATACTGTTAAAGATTCAGTTTAGCTAACTTAATGGACACAAAAGGTCCAGTTTTGGATTGTATTTATAAACTCCTTGTTAAAAACTCAAAAAGATTTGAAATTTTCAAATCTTAACTCAAATGCTAAAAAAATGCTCTGGGGTCGCATCATTAACCATAGAAACTTTGTGACCCCTAATTCTATTTGTCCTTGAGTTAAGTGATGAGACAGATAAAAAAAAAAGATTGGCAAATGTTGACAGGTTTGCTTTATCAAATTAGCTCAGTTTTTTTTTTTTTTTTTTTTTTTTTTTTTTGTGTCTATTAAGCTTTGACCCATTTTTACTATTTGATAAAATTAGTTAAATTTTGATTCTATTCTAACCTTAAAAGGTAAATTTTCCGTCTGCATTTACCACAAATCTTCCTTTTTCTAATATTGATTTAACATTAGAATTGATAATTGATTAAATTTTGATCTTAAAATTCAGTTCTTTTATTTAAAAGTCCCATAATAGCCCCACCCTTCTTATAATAGCACCACTTCTCTATATATTCTTATTTGCTTACACTGATTTTTTTCATTTATTGCATTAGATATATTTCAATACTTTTCAACAATTGTTTTTCAATTCAAATTTTATCTAAAAAAAATCGTTTTTGATTTCCCTTTGTACTTTTGATTACTGAGAGAGTGGGTAAGTACTGTGTGATGGTCACCCTTTTACAACAAGGTGGGGTGGGGAAATAGATCCCACCTATAAATTAGTCTGAGCTTGATCTCCTAGAAGAGTTTAAAACCTTTGCAGACATGACCCTACAATTCCTGAAAGTTTCATTGAAATTGGGCCAAAAATGGCAGAGTATTAGCTGTACAGATGGATTATAATAAGATTATTATTACTAGTGAATTTACCGCGCATAGCACGGCTTTATGCCTAAGCCCTGCAGGCAGATTTGTTACTTTGCAACAAGCTTGCAACTTCACTTTACCTGGTATCTGGTAACTCTTTTTATTTATTTATCCATTAAATCTAGATGACTGGGCCATTAAGAGAGAAAAAGTTATAAAATTTCCCCTGAAGGAATAAGCCACTTTATATAGAGAGAAATTATTTAAACTTCTTTTTAGTATATATCTGAAATGTGTATCTGTTATAGTTTTCAGAAAAAAACCCAAAAACTTAGATTTATAAAACTACTAGAAACATCGCCTGGGTAGAGGGGAGGGTGGGAATAACCCTGGTGTATTGATTTGTTTACTTTTGAGATTTACAAATGCTGGACATTTTTAAGTAGAATTTCAATGCTATTTCTATGTATATTTTGATTTTTAAATATCTTCGAATATAAACCAAATCTTCATCATTTTTGCACAAAAAGCAAGAACTGGTGATATTTAATGTGTATATATATTTACTTTTTACAATTTTTAATTGTTTTATTTTCGTAATTTAATCCGGACATTCATACATACACACCAACTTTGCCCTTTATATATGTACTAGAAGTGGCTACCCAGTGTCGCCTAGGTAGAGAGGGCTGGCAAAAATACCTGGTGTATTGATTTGTTTACTTTTGAGTTTCACAAATGCTGAGCATTTTTAAGTAGAATTTCAATGCTATTTCTATGTATATTTTTAATCTTTTGAATATCTCCGAATATAAATCAAGTCTTCATAATTTTTGCACAAAACGCAAGAACCGTGTATGTGTATATTTACTTTATTGTTAATTATTTCTTTTCATAGTTTCATCCGGCCATACATACATACATACATACATACCAACTTTATATATGTATAGATAGATAGATTAGTTGAAAACTTAAAATCTAAAACTCTATTACAGATTATTGATTGCTAATCAATTTATTGATTTTATTGATTTAATTTAATTATTTGTTGTTTTTTTTAAACCTGATTATTAGAAACTGCTTCCGAATTCTTCAGTTTTCGCTTTTAAATGTAAGTAAAGAATATTATTGGATGTTACTTAATATGACATCTCTATTTTCAGTGGATTAGAACAAGAAGAAGAAATCAAATAGAAATTATTTCTATTCTGGTTTGATAATTTAATTGATTGATTGAATAAATCATATTGATTCTAATTGATAACATTATGTGTCAATTTACTTTTCTAGAATAATCATCCAATTAATATCATACTTCTCTCTCTCTCTCTTTCCTTCTTTTTCCTTTTATTAAACTTTTAATAACACTGACTTCTGCCATATGATGATTTGCCTAAATATATTTTTCTATATTTAAAATCACCCGAAATAAAATTCATATTAAATCTCCAATTTGAAATCTTATAAAGTTGGAAGCAAAAACAGCAGTGGAAATTGATTATTTATTGGTTTAATGATTTTTTTGGTTAATTTTAGAGAATTGATTTTTTTTGTTTTGTTTTGACCAGTAAATTCTGCAAAGATGCTGATAGGTATGCATCCTGCATCCCTGATGCACAAAAATCTAAAAGGGCACAGTAAAATCATACCCATGCATCCCAGTGTTTTTCTTTTTTCTTCCCTCACCATTTCAAGATAACTGTAAATACAATTCAATAGTTTCTTAGAAACGAATTACACAGGATAGGTTACAAGGTAGGAGTTAGAAGGCTTTAATTGTTTCCCCAGATCATAAATAAAAACCCTATAATCTATTAAGAAACTTTAGTTGGGACCCATAAATTTTCCTGGGGACTCATTCAAAGCAAATATGTATGTCCCAGGATGCACAAAATTAAAAAGCTATCAGCATCACTGAGAGGACATATATAAAAGCTGTGCAGCAAAAACCACAAGGAAAATTTATGGGTCCAAACTTAGATGGCTTTGATTGTTTCCCCAGATTATAAATAAAAACCCTACAATCTATTAAGAAACTTCAGTGGTGACCTATAAATTTTCCTGGGGACTCATTTAAAGCAAATATGTGCGTCCCAGGACACACTAAATCAAATAGCTATCAGCATCACTGAATTTTGTATCTGCTTATGTCATTGGGATTTTACATCAATAATTAGGAAAAGTTTGTTTGTCTGTCCCCTATAGATAACCAAACTATAAAAATTGGCATACATACTTATTGGACTCTGTAGAATCAATATATCATACACACCTTCACAGGAAGTCTGTAACTAGCGTCCAGTTACCAGACAAAAAAAAGAAGGGGGACTGTAACCGAGTACAGGCCTTGTACTAACTGCCAGAACACAGTCATATGTTAGGTATATATGGATCAAATTATCCACAATAAAACCGGCACATCATTGTGTTCTGACAGTACAGGGTCTGTACTCAGCCACTGTCACCTTTTTTTTTTATATAAAATATTTCTTTTTTTTTTTAAGTTGAAGTAAAAATTACTGTGGATGTGGCTTGTTTTTTAAGGACATCTCAGTATTTTTTCATGGTGCCATGGTCTAAGCTCATCCTTGAATTACCATTTGTAACTGGTATAAATTTTTAATTCACAAGATTGTAAAATAGTTTTGATACAAGCCTTGACTTCTTTCTTACCCAGCCATAGCCAGGTACATTAGCTAGTTGCTAATAATCAGGCACCACCAAATTGAATGATGATTAATAAGCTTTTCTCTTTTGATGAAGTGTGTTTGATTGCCACACTTCATTGTATCTTTGTGCTTGAATGAATATTGATTCATTTTTAAGAGCATCTCAAGGGTTATTTTATTTCTAGACATTAGGGAATTGTGTACATTGTACGTTTATATCTATATTTTCTGTGTAGTTGTTTCTTTTTATTCATTTATTTATTTATTTATTTTATACATAATTAAGATAACAGAAATTCCTGTCTAATAGAAATAATTTTTAAACGGATCTATTTGTCCCATAGAATAAAAGTACTACCATTCTTGGTTAGTGTGGATCTGGTAGTAATGGCAATGAAGGGGTACTCCATTCCCCAGATCTCCAGAACTAGAACTCCACTAACAGATGCAGTTTAGTGTCATACCCAGGACACCTCTTTTTAGCAGGGTCTTACTCCCCTTCAGAGGATACAATCAGCATATTTTATGCCCTGCTGACAGGGTGGGTAGGTGTTGTAACTCTCTTTACTTCTATTATTCTTCTGCTCATCTTTGGTATCTTACGTTCTTCTTCTAGCGTCTGGACTTTGTCTTGGGGACTTCATGTCTGGTCTTCCATTGGGGATTTCTCTAAGCCCTGTGTCATTGGTAGTTTTTAGATAATAACCCAGGACTTTGATTTAGATCATATTTTATTCCGAAATCCCCACTAGACTGAGTCGGCCATGCACTTAACACGACTTACCACTTTTGTGGTTTGGCCGATACTGAACTAAAACTCTCTTTCTAATCTAAATCGGAAGAGGGTCTTCTCCACCGATTCTCATGGTATCCACTGGAAGGAGGGTCAGGATGAGGTCAAGCTGTGTCACTCAATCCTTCAAGGCTGCCGGCTGCAACTTATAACAGCCATTTTGGTTTCTACACTACTGTAAATAAGTGTTAGGGTACTAACAATTATATAACATAGGTATTTACCACGTACCCCACATTGTATGGGTTAGGCACAAGGCCCTATTAATGTGGGACCACCCACGAACCGAAGCTCATGGGAGGCGGGTGCAAAAAATCTGTTGATCCCGTTGGCATTCCCCCTCAATGGGGGTGCATCAAGCTCCGGGCAATAAACCCAGCACTGCCTCTTTAAATCAAGGGGGCAGGTGTTGTTTGGGGGGGATGACCCCCTGGGATCAACAATGTTAGCTTACGTTGTCCAGGGCCGAAGCCATCGGACCCTCTGTTGAAGCCAGTGGGTACTTGATTAAAGTCATCTTAGTAAATATATGGGTACCTACTGTAGTGCAAGGTTTAGCAAGTTCATCATGCTGAGGAATTTAGTTGTATAGGAGTTCAGTTGTGATTAGGTGTTCCAATACTTTTCAAATGAGTTTACTTAGTGGCTAAGATAGTTGCATATTTTCTACTGGCACCAGAGGTTAGGGTTTGAACCCAGCTAAAATGCCAGGATTTATAAATGCTGATTTTCAAGGTAGGCACAACATCACAGCCTTCCTACTTATCCCCACCCCTCTTTTTTGGCTTTGTGCCACACCAAGCATGGATAGTTAATCATTTGATGAAAATTGACTCCATATAAACAATTGTTTTCCTTGTGTTAAATTTGGTATTGTCAATAGGTCAAATGTATACAAGTACTGAATCATTTATCGGGTAATTTGACTATTTTTTTGAAACTTGATAGTTTTGAATCTGTTGTCAGGCCATGTGGGCCTCTTTGTTTTTGGTTACTGTGTTGTACATGTCTCACACTGCCAGTTCAACCTTACAGGCAATCCTCCCCCTACTTCCCCCTACTTCCCCCTCCCTACTTCCCCCTCCCCTCCCCTACTACGTGATTGTTCCTCTCAATTTTGATTTATTACCATAACTAAAACTACGTAAATTTGTAATACATTTTTTTTACCCTGTTTAAAAGGCCAAGTGTATTAATTTGTACCTGTCCCTGTGAAATAAAATTATGATATTTATTTTTTCATTTAATTTTTCTCCTTATCCAGTGATGCTGATATCATTTTAATTTAGTGCATCCTGGGACTCACAGATTTGATTTGATTTGATTTGAATAAGTCTCGTGAAATTTGATCCCAACTAAAGTTTTTTAATAAATTATTGAGTTTTTATTTATTAACAACTAAAGCCGTCTAACCCCTACCTTGTACCCCATACAGTGTAATTCGTTTCCAAGAAAATATTGAAATGTATTTACAGTTACCTGAAAATGGTGGGGGGAGAAAAAAAAACACTGGGATGTATGGATATGATTTTATGATTTTTCTGCATCCTTTTAGATTTTTCTGCATCAGTGATGCAGGACACAAGCCTATCAGCATCTTTGCTAATCTATTATAGTCCATAGTAAATAGTAATCTCTCTCTCTACACACACACACACACATATATATATATATATATATATATATATATATATATATAGTAAATACTGTAGAGTTATCTTAAGAGTTTTAAATGAATTAATCCTAAGAGTATTAATTTGTATCTGTTAAATACATTTGCATTGTTTTGATGTTTTTTCACTGTTGTCCTCATCTTTATTGTTATATACACAATATTTTGGCCGATGTGCCCTCTGACCTTCTTCAGGTGTTACCTGTCGAACTTGGGAACCATCTCAGTAGCCTTCCTGTTGTAATTGGGAGCCTTTCGCGGAACTTCAAATCTAACCCTTTATTTAATTCATGGGGCTAGACTGTTCTCATTCCGTTAACCATGACTGAGTACAGGTTTTAAGCTATGTTAAGTATTCTATGTTATTATTGCCCTTGGCTAGGATTGAACTTGCAACCTAGAGATGACTGTCATTTAGAACTGTATTAACTCAACCCCTATATCCATTGCACCATGTGTCAGACAAATACTGTTAAATACAGTTCTTTACTTTTCATTGTTTATTTTATATTTTGAATATATATTTAGCCTGTATCCAGAAATCTGGAATGGTCCAAAATTTCCTGGATAAATTGTTCAGTACTTGTCTACCGCCCTGTTGGCTGGAGCATTAGAACATGCAGAGGGGTAAGACTCCCCCAATGGGGCCACCTGTTTGCCATGGGTGGCGACCCGTGATGCCTAAGGATGGAACCGAGTTGGCTGAGTAGTCTGACATGTAACACTACACTTTGGCCTGTACTTGGCCTAGACGGGCAGTTGGAGATGTCCCCTCTGGTCAATCGGCTGGTCATGTCAAGCCCTAGCACATATATGATTGCCCCAACCCTATTGCCCTTATGTCAAGCTCCAACCCTTTTTATCATATGGGTGTGAGAAGACGGTGGTTGAGGGTCTTCATGTCCTGGGAATGATGTTAAACTCTATCTGATTATAAGGTTCCAGTTTTGGAGAATAAATCTTATTTATTAACGATGTCTCTAAAAAAATCTGAGTTACATTTTCTTCAAAACAGACCACATTATCCACAAAATCCTGCAATGTGTCTTATATATCACTATGAAATAAAGGTTTACATAATATATGGTGTGGTTAATTTGCATACTGGTTTTAACAAAACCCGGTTTGATAAATAATTACTTGGTCTTATTGATCTCTAATATTATTGTTTCAGTCTCCAACATATGAATAGTTTTATATAGAAACTAATTAAGATTTTTATATGTGTTCTTATTTAATTTCGTTAGTCTTTCTAATTTAATATATTTCATTACATTAAAACTTAAATACTTGTGCTTGGCAGAAGGCACATATTCTTGCTAGTAATAATAATAAGTACATGAAAAAAGTCATTTATTTATTTATTTATTCAGTTAATTTTCTGTGGAATAATTTTAACAATTTCTTTTGGAATTTTGATAGCATCTGACATGTGCTCACTTATCTAATATTTTTTTGTCAATAATGTGACCTCAAACTTTCTGGGTTACAGAGTCTGAAAAAAAAAAAGGGGTATAAAATGATTAACCTGCAGAAAAATGTCTAAAATGTTTTATAAAACAATCTAAAAAAGAGGATTAAAATATCTTAAAGGTGACCCAGATATGAGGGATAATTAAGGTTGCTAGATTTGACAAATACAGGGCTACACCCGGTTCATATTTAAGTTTAAATGGTTTCTAATGATATTTTTTAGTATATAAGTTTGTGAATCCAGGTAAAAAAAAATACAACCACAGGAAAAAGCGAATTTTAAACCAAAAATGTTTACTTGATAAATTCCTTTAGTCTCACTCAAAAACATATTTCTCTGCAAAACCTAACCCTAACCGACCTCCATAAATTAATTGTGACTTTTCCCAGCCAAAATTGTAGCAAAAATAATGATGTACTACAAAAATGTTAAAATAATGTATGCAATTCCCTAACTTATAGGCATAAAATAACCCTAGATGGGTTGACATGCTGTTAAAATAAGTCAATCAATTCATTTTTTAGAAAAAAATAAATAAAAGAAATAAACATGAACAGGAATTAAGTGAGATTTTACCAAACACCCCCCCCCACACACACACACCGGGGAAAGGTCAGAGGTTAAAATGGGTGAGATGCAATAAAGACAAGAAAGATGAGCAAATTGGTTGAGAAGAATCTATATATTAATACTCTTGTTCCTTAATTGTACGACCATTATCATTTTGCCACACCCTCTGGTTAAAAAGTCCAAATCATCCAAGAGGAAATTCAAAAATGTAAATCCTGATTATCTGGTGTTGTTTACCTGCTGGATTCTTATTTTTTATGAGTGTCGTCACCTCAGCTAAATAATGGACCATTCTGTTTTTTATTGTAAAGAATGAAAGGGAAGAAAAAGGACATGTTACACAGAAAAATATAAGAAAGAGAGTAGGTGAAAGATAGAATTATCATACTGTGGTATATCCGTGGGTTCTGCTAGTCAGTGTACAAGGTGTGTCAAAAAAGTATCAAGATTTTTTTGTACTTTTTGACACACCTTGTATTTGGAAAAAAATAATGTTCCATTCATTTATTTTTTCCAGAATACAAGGTGTGTCAAAAAAGTTCCAAGTTTAAAGCTGTATTTACCAAGATAGAAATGAAGAAGGAATGGAATGTTATTTTTTTTCTCTCTCAGAATACAAGGTGTGTCAAAACGTACAAAAATCTCGATACTTTTTTGACACACCTTGTATAATAGTAACAAGACAATGGCTCAGAAATTTAGTCGATATTTGATAAAATTGTCCGCATTAAAAATTCAGGATTATTTTGTAAATTGAGAAACTGGGCAAATTGGTTTTCAAAATTAATTTGCAAATGAACACTCAATTCAGAGATTGAAATTTCTTCTAGTTTTAGTGTTAACAAATGTAATGACGTGGATGAGGCTGATTGCATTTCACATAGCAATAATATCCTTGGGAAGGTATGCATCCAACTATTCTTCCTCCAGCTATGGGTAAATAGTTGTGCAAACGGGGCTCTTTAACCTTGTTTAGGCAACCAGTCTAGAAGAAAAACTCTGAATTCAGACTCTGCTTAATAAATTGAACTTTTGTAAAGACAGTGAATTTTCTCGAGGGACGAAGAAATGTTGGATTAAATTTTATATCCTGTCAAAATCTTTTTTTTTAAATTTTTAATTCATAAACTTTAAATTTTTTAATTAATTTCCTGTTTTTTAAAAATATTTAACGGAAATGCTGAACTGCAGTCAAAATTGTCTTTTAGAATATTTATCATGATTTTATAATTAAAAAAAAATCAAAGTGTTAATGTTAGACTGGTTAGATAAGAAAAAAAACACGATTTTATTGATATTTAGCTGTTTTAGTATATTTTAATTTTTAAATATCTTCGAATATAAATCAAATCTTTATAATTTTTGCACAAAAACTGGTGATATTTATTGTGTCTATATATTTACTTTGTCGTTAATTGTTTTATTTCATCCAGACATACATACACACACAGCAACTGTCCTTTATCTATGTACTAGATCAACTGGGTATAGGGGGAAAAAACTCTGGTGTATTGATTGATTTACAAATGCTGGACATTTTTAAGTAGAATTTCAATGCTATTTCTATGTATATTTTAATTTTTAAATATCTTTGAAAATAAATCAAATCTTTATAATTTTTGCACAAAAACTGATGATATTTAATGTGTATATATATTTATTTTGTTGTTAATTGTTTCATTTCTGTGGTTTCATCCAGACATACATACATACACACCAACTGCCCTTTATATATTTAATTGAAAGTCACTACTTGGTTTTGCCTGGGTGGAGGTAGGAATTATATAAAGTTAGTCTCGCAAATCCATTGATTCTTTTGGTTTTGCATAATTGATTTGTTTATGTTTTAGCCATGAATGCAGCCAATGACTTTCCCTTCTCTTAGTATTCAAATCCTAATTTTTAAATATCTTCCCAGATATAAATTGAATCTTATATAAGTAAAGAAATAACAAAAGACTTAGAGATTTAGCATTATAGTCTATTTCAGGGAGCTTAGACAAAGTGTCTAACTCTCCTGACTCATCAGATGCAAATGATGAATTCATTCATGAGTTCATCATTCGCATCTGATGAGTTGGGAGAGTTAGACACTTTGTCTAAGCTCCCTGATATAGGCTATAATGCTAAATCTCTAAGTCTTTTGTTATTTCTTTACTTATATATTTGCTCTGTGACTCTAACATTAAGAGCACACATTGAGTTCTCAAACTGCGACAGGTTTTTTAAATAAAACTCTTGTGTCTAAGGAATATTTCTTCTCTGGACTTTTGGATTTTATATATATTATATATATATATATATATATAAATGAGATGAGATAGATAGATAGATAGATAGAAAGAAATTAAAAAAAATCTAAATAACCATTCCAAAACATTTTGCTTATTTAGTTACCCCGCCCCCTCGCCAATATATAAAATATTGATTCATAATTTAACTTAAACATTATTTTATTGTAGCCATTTTTCCATGAATGAAGAATCTTTTGCTTTTTATTTTTATTTCATTTTATTTTATTTTTTTTTTACCTTTGAGGTTTAAGTGGATGCAACATAATTGATAGCACAAGGTTAGAAGAGAAGAAGGTCTACTGTGTAGGAATGATTGTTGAGATTGTGAAGTATATGTGTACACTGCACTCTTGGAATGTGTATACTCACATGTACAGACATTTCTGATTAAGTGATTTAGGATTATCTTTTCTATATAAAACAGAAAAAAAATATAATAAAACCCCACCACCTAGCAGTTGATCATGGCTTATATATATTTAAGCAGCCTATAAAAGTGAACCTAAGGATTATCTCTTTATAAGATTAAATCTCATTTCTGACTAATTGCTGCTGCTGCTGCATATCTTACTTTACTTGGGATGAATTTAGAAATAAATTGTTATACATACCAGAATGAGTATTTAAATTTATTAATGTGTACAGAGATGCTGATAGGTTCTAAGATGCAGTTTAGTGTCATACCCAGAACAGTTCTTAGTTGAACTTAACGGACCTAAATTCCACCATTTTATGTCACCCCTCTGAAAGAAAAAAATTCCAAAAATTAGGGAATTAACCAAATTTAATGAAATTTTCAGAGTTGATATATTAATGAATAAAAGATATAATGCACCAGTTATTTTATTTAAAAACTTACATCTTTTCAGGTCAGTTATCTTTGAACCACATATCTTTGAGGCATAACACAGATTCTCAAAGATACGTGGTTTAAAGTTAATTGACCTGAAAAAATGTAAAAGTTTTTAAATAAAATAACTGGTGCATTATATTTTATTCATTAATATATCAAATCTGAAAATTTCATTAAATTCGATTAATTCCCTGATTTTTGGTATTTTTTTTCTTTCGGTGGGATGACATACAATGGTGGAATTTAGGTCCGTTAGGTTTGATTTAACCCAGTTCTTTTTGGGAGGAGGGTCTTTACTCCTCTGTGGTGGATACAGTCAATATATTCTAAACCCTGCTAAAGGGGACCAAGAAAATTTGAAGAAAAACTAGTCAAAAAGTAATAATATATCCTTATTGACTTTTACTATTTTAATTCTAATTTGGCAAGAGGAGATAGACGTAAGTTATATTTAGTCAAGCATGATTACAAAATGCTAATATACTGCTTCTTCTTTAAGTGACAAAATATGTTGGCTAGTTGCATTACATTTCCAATAATAAACTTGTTAGTTATCTAATTTTAATCTTGTATGTCTTGCAGCTAATAATTGTATACTAGCTGTACAAATCTCAAATTATAAATGCAAATGTCAGTATCTCTCTGAATGTTTGAGATGAGGATTCCTGAAAAGGCCAGAGGGTAGATCGACCAAAACATTGTACAGATAACAATAAAGATGAGGACAATAGTCTGAATAAATCAAATGTCAGTGTGTTTCATTCTTTCAACTTTACTTCTAGAAGCTGTAGCCCAACATATACTATTTTGGAATCAGGCTGACCCGTAAACAAACTAAAAATGTTCCAGTCCAAATCCAGACCTGCAATCTTGAAATTTTGGATTCCCAATTTTTAATTACTGTAATTGTTTGTGGCAATTTTTTATGTGATTTAAGTATTGCATTAATATTTAAGTTTACCCTTTAAAAATTTAACAATAATTTTTCTGCTGCCACTTAATTTCAAGACAATTTGATGCAAGTAGGTCCTTACTTTCTATAAGTAAAGTAAGTTGTCGGGGTGGCCTAAAGTCGGTATCAACCAATCAGCGAGGGAGTCTATCCCCTTTTCACTAGTGCTAGACCAAAGAGATTGTTTTTGCTTCTGAGGTGGAGCACCACACCTACCATCAGCTCCTTACTTTACCGCATAGATCCCTGTGCTACTCATATGCTGAGTTGGCGCAGGCCGGTATCGAACTAGGAACCTTGTGGCTTCTAACCGAATGCTCTACTGACTGAGCTAACCTGAAACAATTATTTCTAATTTATGGGCGACTTTCACCGGATTTCGCAATTATTTTTTTTATCATTTCTAAATTTGTTTCCAAGTTATAAAAATTGTTATCATACAAAAAAATTTGTCACAAAACATCATGTGTAAAAAAAAAAAAAAAAAAAAATCACTGAAAACAATCACAAAAAAAAGTTCTCATTTGAAACATGTCTGGATCTTTAGTGTCTTTTTTCCCCCTCTGTAGTGTAGAAGTGGACTGTTCCACTTAGTAGTGTGGGTGTCTGCAGGGAGCACCCCAACTTTATATTTACCTACTCGATAACTTTAATAATCTGGCATTTTAAAGGTCAGGGAGATCTACTATTCTAGCCTAATGTGAGAAGACGCTTATTAAAGATACTACGACTACTACTACTACAAACTCTCCTTAGTTTAAAGGAACATTTTACAGATAGTCTGACACAATACGAAATATACATAAGGGTGCTGCTATACCTACAATGAGACCTTATACAGTATTGAACGCAAAAAAAAAAAAAATGCCATTAAGACAATTGATGTATTTTATGACAAATTAGGACAATCTATGACCACTTAATATTTGGTAGGGTTGTATGCATTAGCAATAATTACAACCTGGCAACATCTGGTGTCATGTTTTCAACAACTGATTGACAAAGATCATGTTCCTTTTTTTTTTCTTTTTTTTTTTTTTTTTTTGTTAATTCTGAGAATTTTCTTTAGCAAATTATGGCTTTTTGCTACAGGAACTTTGACAACAATAATCAAGGAAAATAATCACTTCCTATGTGTGTCTAAGTCATTAAAGTTTCATAGAATATGTGGCACAGTTTGCTTTGTTTTTTGTCCAATTCTGTATTGTACTACTAAGCTACAAACTAAGGGTTACTAACAAAACAAAAAAAACAAATCAGTATAAAAATGAATTATCCAAATGAAAAATGTTACTAATACATTCAGATTTTTTCAAAGAATTTTTCATATTTGGATAATATAAAAAAAAAAGTAAATAAATTTGACGGGGTGGTCTAAAGTCTGTATCAGCCACACAGCGAGGGAGTCTATCCCCCTTTCAATAGCGCTAGACCAAGGAGATTGATTTTGGCATCTGAGGTGGAGCACCGCACCTACTATTAGCTTCTCACTTTACCGCACAGATCCCTGTACTACTCAATACTAGTGTTCCTTAATTGTACATTTTGTAATACCCTCTGATAAAAATGAGACCATCCAAATCATCCAAGATGAAATTCAAAAATGTAAATCCTGATTATCTGATGTTGCTTATTGCCAAATTCTTATTTCTTATGAGTGTCATCAACTCATCTATATAATAGACCATTCCATTTTTATAAAGAAAGAAAGGGAAAAAAAGGACATGCTACAAAAATAAAAGAAAGAGTAGGGGAAATATATAGAGAGGGGGTGAACACAAAGAAGCAATAATGCTAATCTGTTTTGATCAAACATAATGAAAAGAAGGAAAGAAATGAAAAAAAATGAGTAAGAGAGTTAAATCAAGATTATTATACTTTTTACATATTGAACTATATCGCAATAGCTCTTAAGTAAACATATCAACGGTTGTAATAATTTAAAGAGATTTGAATAGTCTATATCTGTTATAATGTACTTTTAGATTTTTAGTTACCAACTACCAGCTTTGTAATATATCGATACCAGTCCTCGCAACTCAGTAGCACAGATTAATTAATCCGATCTGTGCAGTAAAGTAGGGAGCTGACGGTAGGTGTGGTGCTTCACCTCAGCAAAAACAATCTCCCTGGTCTAGCACTAACGAAAAAGCGGATAGACTTCCTCGCTATCCAGCTGATACCAACAATAGGTCACTCCACCAACTTTACTTACTTTTATTTTTGCATTGAGCACACAATAATTTACACTCTACTTTTATCTACCCTTCCAAAAAAACAAAAAACAAAAACATTTTCATTTTACTCAATCAAGAGAAAGCGTGTGAAAGGATTTTTTTGTCACTTCCACAGTCTAAAATTTCCTTGTGAAACTTGTAAATATCTTAATCTGTTGGTCGTTTTAAAATAGATTAAACAAATCTTGACTTATCTGTAAATTATTACGAAAATAGGTCAATGGGATTTGGTTGAGTTGTGATTGTTGGCTTGTTGCCTTTTAAAATCTATTCACTATTTTCTCAATATTGGCGCACACTTTGGCAATGCTCTATCATCATCTATTTATCAGAAACTTGTGAAACTACTCCACTTATATATATATATATATATATATATATATATATATATAAAATGTTGTTCTGGTTCCAACGGGAGAAAATTCAATATTTTATAAAAAAAGAAGGTCCGCAAAATGTATTTTGTTCTCAGAAAAAATTTTTTTTTTCTTTTTGTTTTACATATGCAACACGTGTTTCAGATCTTCTGGTATCTTCTTCTCAAAGCCTGAAGAAGATACCAGAAGATCTAAAACACGTGTTGCATATGTAAAACAAAAAGAAAAAAAATTTTTTTCTGAGAACAAAATACATTTTGTGGACCTTCTTTTTTTATAAAATATATATATATATATATATATATATATATATATATATAATGTGGAGAAAGGTAGACAAACACGGGATGTTGTACAAAATGGATGTTTATTGTGGGTAGTGATGTCAACGTTATAATGTTAGACCTTCTTCAGAACATTAGATTGAGTTCTTGCTTCAACAGTGAACATTTTCATTATGAAGATTTGATTTATATTCACAAAGACCTCCCACGAGGCCAGATTAACACAAGGTCTTTTTTTTGTGTGGCAATTTTATGGAGCATCCAGTGAGGGTTGAACTTGCTATTCAGTAGAAATGGATCTACTCGAGTTTTACCATAAAGATCTTCAAGGTTAAATCCACTGAATTAATCAAGATATTGATTAATTACAGTTCGTTGTGGGAGTTCATGTTGTAATTATGACTGTTGAAAACAGTTTTGTAGTTAATGAATGCTGTTGCATCATTTTGAAAAGTTGAATGACAAACTCGATGTTGATATGTCGTAACTGTTGTAAATATGGAATTATTTTAAAATATATATATATATATATATATATATATATATATATATATTTCATTTTTTAAATATATATCTAATATATCTTAGTTGGGGTGCACAGCAAGGGGTTTTATCTCTTTTTCCCTAGCACTAGACCAAGGAGATTGTTCTCTAGCGTCTGAGGTGTAGCGCCACAACTACCATCAGCTCCTCACTTTACCACACAGATCCCTGTGCTACTCATACACTGAGTTGGTGAGCAGCATTATCGAACCAGGAATCTTGTTGTTCCCTGGCAGATGCTCTACCGTCTGAGCTAAAAACCTTGCCCTAAACCTTGGGCTGATGCTAATTTTGGTCTAATTGAAAGAATTCACTCCATGACTAAAACTCATTAAGAAGAGTTAAAAATTCTTTAGTTTTGTTTATTGCAAAATTGGTTTCCTGTAATTTCCCTCAAATTTCTTCTTCACTGTTTTTGATTTTGAGAAACAGAATTAACATCACTCAAGTGATTTGTAGTCGTCTATCATATGTTTATTTATTTTTCCTCCTTTCTCTCCTTTTTTTGTCTCCTTCTTTGTCTCCTTCTTCTCCTTCTTCCTTCTTCCTCTCTTCTTCTCTCCTTCTCTCCTTCTTCCTTCTTTGTCTCCTTCTTCCTCTCCTTCTTTGTCTCCTTCTTTCTCCTTCTTCCTCTCCTTCTTTGTCTCCTTCTTTGTCTCCTTCTTTCTCCTTCTTTCTCCTCCTTTGTCTCCTTCTTCCTCTCCTTCTTCCTCTCCTTCTTTGTCTCCTTTTTCCTCGTCTTCTTTGTCTCCTTCTTTCTCTTTCTTCTTCTTCTTCTTCTTCTTCTTCTTCTTCTTCTTTGTCTCCTTATTTATCTCCTTTTTTCTTTTGTCTTCTTCCTCTCATTCTTTCTCTCGTTCTTTGTTTCCTTCTCAATTCATCTTCTTTCTCCTTGATTGATTTTCCACTTTCTATGATTGGTAATGACCCTTTTTTGTTTTCTTTTCCTTTTCTAACAACCTTGACCTTTTATAAAAGCAAATTAGGTTGATGCAAAATCATGGCAAAAGACAATTTCTACCCTATGCACGATCGGCCAAAGGAAACAAATAAAACTTTGATACTTACCACTTTAAGTTTAACTCAAAATATGCTAATTTCTGGATCCTCCCTGACCAATTACAAATTGTGTCTCCTAATCAATAAATGCTATTGCTTTTTTAATGGCTGGCAGTGTATTTTTAAAATTTTATCTCATGAGCAAAAGGGGAGGTTACTCTGTGTGGGTTAGAAAGTTGGACTTTTGACCCCTTTTTTATTTTCTTTATTTATCTGCCTCTTGGAATTTTGATGTTGGACTTGTGATTCTTGTCTGAATCTTTTTAGATGAGGATTGATAATTTGTTTTATTTGGATTATTCGTACTATTGTCTTCATCTTTATTGTTATATACACAATGTTTTGTCCAATGTACCCTCCGACCTTCTTCAGGTAAAAAGAACATTAGATTTATATAAAAATAAGACCGTCCAAATTGGCCAAGATGAAATGCAAACATGTAAATTCTGATTATCTGGTGTTGTTTACCCGCCAAATTCTTATTTGTTATGAGTGTTGTCACCTCAGCTAAATAATGAACCATTCCACTTTTATTATAAAGGAACAAAAAGGACATGCTACACAGAAAAGAGAGTAGGGGAAAGATAGAGGGAGGGGCTGAGTGTGCAGAAGCGATAACACTAATCTGTTTCAATCAAATATAAAGAAAAGATGAAAAGAAGGAAAGAAAGAAAGAAAAAAATTGAAAGGGAGTTAATCAAGATTATTATACTTTTTACATATTGAAGTAAATTGCAGTAGCTCTAAAGTAAACATCAAATGTAATAATTAAATTATCATACTGTGGTATATCTACAGGTTCTGCTAGTTGAGGATTGAAGTAGAATTATATTTTTCTGATCTGCCTCTTTTTTTTTAAATCTGCTCTTCTTGATGGTCTGTTAGTAAATTTGCTTTTACCTTTGTATTATTTTGTAAACTTGTTCGTTTGTGTCCACCAATATGTATATTTATCGTTCTAATTCATTCCACCATCTTCAGTTTTTTCCTTTATTGTTTACTGTATTCTTAGACCATCTTGGTTAAACTATCTGTCAAGTTACCCAGTCTAACAATACAGAATAGTAAAAAAAAAGTGTTCAGTTATACAGAGATCAGAGATGCCTCTTCTGACTTTAGTCGTTTAATGGTGCTTAATGGTTTTGTGTTCAAAAAACAATTTAAATTGTGGAATTGATCTTTTTTTTTTTGGTGTTGAAAATGAATTATTATTATTTTACAATTTTATCGCTTTAAACATTTCCTGGGGAATTGTTAAAGATGAATTTTCTAAATTATTAAATTTGATTTTTTTTTTTTATCGGCAATTGAAATCTTGAGTATTGGATTGAATCTAATCTCTTTTAAGACTTAAATCAAATTTGTTCAAAAAGGGGAAATTATTTAAGCATTAAAAAAAAACAAGACACAAATTTCTTCTAACCAATTCATTGTTTCTTCAAATCTTATAGAATGTGTGTCAAAACAAATAGAATTATTGTATTATACAATAATTCTATGTACTAGCAAGAATATGTGCCCTCCGCTGGGCATAAGTATTTAAGTTTTTAATGTAATGAAATATATTAAATTAGTGAGACTAACAAAATTAAATAAGAATGCATATAAAAAGATTACACTTATTTTAATTATATTTTATTTGGCTTCTATATAAAATCATTCATAGGATTGATTTTAATACATTTGCAAATCTAACTCAGCTAGACCTTAATAGAGACATGGTTAATAAATAAGATGCTAATTAAGATTAAATAATGATTAATTAAATAATAATAACCATTGAGAATATAATGTAAATAACTAAGGGAATTGTGACGTTGGTGGTGATATAATTTTGGTGATAGACACATAATCTCCATGATAATAAGATTTATAACATCTCTTTAAATTGACTTGTTCTTAACTCACTCCATTTTTTTGAAGAAGGGTTAAGAAGCCATTTTATTCTCTCCAGGGTTTGGTGCCCAGACAAAGAGCAGTAACTCTTAAAGGGTTATGATATTACACAAGTCACAAATCAATAAAGATTACACAATCCAGTTCAGCATTAAATCTACAAAGGGCAAAGTTCCAAATCGGCAAATCCAACATTGGCAAGATTTCTTTTCCCCTGCTGGAGATGTCACATAAAATAGCTTACATGAGTTAAGTAATTTATAGAAAAAGATAAGAAGATTCCTTTTTCCCAGAATGCAACATTGATGTTTATTTATTTCAAACGGGAAGTTTTTTAAATTTTTTATGGCTTATACCCAAGACAATAATCCTACATACTCTCTTGTACAAAATGATCTATTTCATTGATTCGAATGTATTTGTTGCCATTTTTCATATTTAATAATCTGATAGAATTGGCCAATAAAACTATAAACGAAAGTAAATTCATTCTGTTTAACATGTAAAAACTTATATAAACATTTTGATTGTTATGATTTGGTCAATTCAGTTTTGGTATGATTCCATTTAATGGAACTGATATATGTCTTGCCAATAATGGTATTGGAATTTTGTCACACATGACTTTTGGAAACATTTTTTTATGCTCAGAGTTGCTGAAGCATGGAATAAACTGCCTGCATTAGTTGTTGGCTGTCGAAACACTGCATCTTTCAAAACCTCCATGTTTCCTGTAATTCAACAACACTATACCTAATATCCCCCCTCCATACACATATAAACGCACACATACATGTAGATATTTACCATGTATACCATGTGTATGGGTTAAGCACAAGGCCTATTCATGTGGGACCACCCACGAACCGAAGCTTATGGGAGGCGAGTGCAAAAAATGCATTGATCCCGTTGGCATTTCCCTCAAGGGGGCGCCTCAGGTACCAGGGGGGTGGCCCCCTGGGATAAACAATGTTAACTTATGCGGTCCAGGGCCGAAGCCACTGGACCCCCGGTCGAAACCAGAGTTTTGATACATGTATATCATTACTGTATACTATTCATTTTCCTGGCATTAGTACATTATTCTATGTACTATACATGAGCCTTTGATGAGTTGTAGTGCACTGTACACAATAAATTATCATTATCAAAATAGCTTCCATTTTTTACAACTTTTATATGCATTCATTGTGAAAGGTTTGGTTGGTTTTCTTTGTTTAATGGCATATCATTCTTTGTGGGTTATTTAATGCAAAAGGCATACTTTTAGAAGAACAATAGTGGTACAAAGATGCTGATTAGGTACACATACTGCGTCCCTGATGCACAAACATATAAAAGGATACAGTAAAATCATATTCATGCATCCCAGTGTTTTTCTATTTTCTTCCCTCACCATTTCAAGCTAACTGTAAATACATTTCAATAGTTTCTTAGAAATGAATTACACAGGATAGGTTACAAGGTAGGAGTTAGATGGCCTTAGTTGGGACCCATAAATTTTCCTGGGGACTCATTCAAAGCAAATATGTGTCCCAGGAGGCACTAAATCAAAAAAGCTATCAACATCACTGGTGGTACTATTTAACCCATAGCTGAGTGGATGGGGGGGGGGAGAGAGATGTTCATACCTTTCCCAAGAGTATTAGCATGACTGGAGTTTGTACTCACTTGCTATGATGGCACAGTTCAGTATGTTAGCCACTTTACTACAAGACCCCCCCCCCCGTCACTATAGGGTTTGTTTGTAGGAGTGTATGTGTGTGTGTGTAATAAGGTCATTAATACTTCCTGTCTCCTATCAGTCATTTCAGTCTTTAGATATCTCTAAACCTACTTCAAAAACTTAAAAAAAAAAAAAAAAATTCTGAATATCTTCTATCACTCCTTAATGGTGTTAAATCAAGTTAACATACATTTTTTTTTATATAAGTAATTATTTACTTACATCCCACCATGTCAGTTGAGCACCAGGATCAAAGGATACTTTTTTTTTTATTTTTTTTATTTTTTTTATAAGCAAAGGCTGTGAAGTGATCTTAAAAGATTTCATTTCAATCTATCATTTTCTGTTTTATTTTTAGGTACCACTAAAATAGGTCATGTGATCAGTTTAGGCCATATTGAAGGAAGAAATGTAAATATTTTAAAACTTTAAAAAAAAATCTTGCAAAAAAGAAATAACGAACATAAAGAGTTGTTACAAAGAAAAACAGTTAATTCAAAGATCAAATTATCCGATTGGAGAAAAATTACTCTCAGTGATCTTGAAAAATAAGTAAAACAGTCCGTTTTTTACAACATGGTTAGTTTCTTTAATTATGGAAATCTTTGTGAAAATCAGACCATTAATTGATTTTTCATAGAATTTTTAAAAAAAGCCACTAGTCATAACTTGTTTTTGGCTACATTAAATTTCAATTGTTTTTGGCTACATTAAATTTCAATTGATTTAACGGTGCAAAAATGTAAACATTGTTTTTTGTTCATAATTTTCATTATTTCCATAAGCTGAAAATTAAAAAAAATCATCAGGAGTTTGTTTAATGTTTCTTCTTTTGAATGGACAAAGAATTTTCAAGATAATGTTAACCTTTATGCAAGTTTTATTGTGTTAAATATAAGGGGGTAAATTTCACAGGGAAAATTGGTGGTACTTATTTATTTTCATATTTTTTTCTATTTCAATTTTTTCTCATAAATAAGAAGTACCACAAATAATTTATCTTTCAGTAAGCAAAGGTGGATGAATATTAACAAAATACACCACACATAATATGTCAGGTATTGTCTACTTAAAAAGATGTTTTTTCAAATTTTCTTTTTTAAAACTTTATATCTTTTTACTAGTTGAAGTAACTGTCAACGTTGGGTAAAAGATTGGCAAAACTAATCACTTCAACTCACTTAATTTTTCAAAACAATGTCAATTTAAAAAAATTTTTTACAAACTTTGTTATTTAAAGATTCATACCAAATGGATACAAACAGTGATTGTTACTATAAAAAATAAGTAATATCATCAGCATCACTGGAATGTGCATATATCTTGTACTTTATACATGTAGGAGTATATCTATACATATATAAAAGGCAGTTGGTGTATATGTATGTATGTCCGTATGAAGAAACTATGAAAATAAAACAATTATTGACAAAGTAAATATATATGCACATTAAATATCACCAGTTCTTGCTTTTTGTGCAACAATTATAAAAATTTAATTTATATTCAAATATATTTAAAAATTAAAATATTCATAGAAAATAGCATTGAAATTCTACTTAAAATGTCCAGCATTTGTAAATCTCAAAAATAAACAAATCAATACACCAGAGTCCTCCCTCCTCACTCTACCGCTCGATGCTGTAGCCGCTTCTAGTATTTATATATAATGGAAAAGTGGAAATAGTTTGAATTAAAGTTTCAACAATTTTTTTGTTTTTATACTTTCATTTTTGGCATTGCTGAGATTTTTTTAGTTTGTTTCATAATCCTTAGATTTTCAACAAATGATCATTTTAGTCAAATATATTCTTTTAACTCTACAAATCATTTATTATCTTTCAGTTATCAATTTTACTTTATTTAAAAAAAGATTATATTGAAAAATGAACTAATCTTTAAAATGTACAATAACAAAACATCTCGGTAGTTTCCTGAATTGCTTCTCAGTTGGTATAAAGATTGACTGTTAAAAATTCATAATTTCTTGTATTTTTGATTCCAAAACTTAAGAAATTATCAATTTCAAAATTTGAAAAATTTTTAAATTCAAGTTTCATTGTCAACTTTCATTTCAGTCAGTTTATTAATATTTTTTTTCACTGAATTTCTGAGATGAGGCTTGATAATTTGGACTATTGTCCTCATCTTTATTGTTATATACACAATCGAAGCACCTGGTGTAATGGTTAAAATCATGGGAAATGGACTCGTCGCCCTGAGTTCAAATCCTGGATGTGGTAATTGCATTTCACTTAGCGCTAATACCCTTGGGAAAGTATGAATCCTACTCTCTCTTCAGCTATGGATAAATAGTAGGGGAGATTGAGCTCTTTAACCTTAGTTAGGCAACCGGTCTAGGAGAAGGAAAACTGAATTCAAACCTGTTGAACTCCGCTTGTGTCACATACTGCTCGTGCGGAAGGGTTGGTATATATATATATATATATATATATATGTTACAGTCGTTATGCCCTCCGGATGCTATGTTGTGTATATAACAATAAAGATGAGGACAAAAGTCCGAATAATCCAAATAATCCAAATTATTGATATTTGATTTTTATAATGTGAAATTGATGTAAAAAAACCCAAAGAATCTTATAAACCTTTTTGTAAATGTTTACAATATGAGAAAATGATATAAATGAAATTGTGAATAATTTCTAGATATTCTCAGTTGTCATGTAATATATTTTTTAGCTGTTACATTGTTTTGTTTTTATAGATAACTGAATTGGATTTGAGGCTTTTGGATTTCAATTTGGTAAATTTTTTCCTAATTTTTGGAAAATGAATTCTTACGGTTTTAAAAGCATGGAAGAGTTTGTTTTTTTCTCTCTTCAGAAAATATTACTGAATGCTTAAAGATTTATCTCCCCTTGTAATCAGCCTCTTTTTTGAATTGCATTTTGGTCAACTTTGTTCTTTTTTATATTTTTAATTGGGATGAGAAATAAAAAATTCCTTTTACTAATATTCACTTTTCCTTTTGTTGTTAGTAGATTTTTCATAGATCCTTTTCTTGATTGTTTTGTTTTTCTAATTTTTTTTTTAATTAAAAAAAACAACAAAAAACAACATCTTGAGCATTATTTGTCTATTTTTGTAATGATGCTTGATGTGAATAATTTTGATTTTTCAGACTATTGTCTTCATCTTTATTGTGGTAGTTATTAACTCAACGTTTCGGACGTTGTATCCTCTGGCGTTCCTCCGGTGTTTCCAGTGTATCCGAGTGTAGTGATAATACATCCTGGGAAATCAGCTGTCAAACTATTAGAAATAGTTTCCCAGATTGTATCGTCACTATACTCGGATACACTGGAAACCCAGGCCAGAGGAAACAGTGGACGAAATGTTGTGTTAATAACTACCACAATAAAGATGAGGACAAAAGACAGAAAAATCAAAACTATTCCCATCCTGAGTATTGAGTGGTCTTTTTTTTATGAGATTGAAAACATTGTCAACATTCTTGGACAGATTCTTTCTTTTCAGTGCCGCCAACTAATGCATACTAACCAATATGCACATGGACATTTATATAGATGCACCTGCAGAAGCACATGCATATGTACAAGGTGTGTCTGAAAAGTAATGAGACTGTTGTCACAAACAATTCATTTAAAATCCAAACAACAAACTAAATGTTTCTCCTCCAAAGTAAACCCCTCTTGAATCTAATGCACTTTTCCATCCTTTTTTGTCATACTTGTCTACCCTGCTGGAAGGATTCTTCTGGTATGTCCCTCAGCTCCATTGTTACGGACCTCTTGATGGCCTCAACGCATTCAAAACTGGTCCCCTTGATGAGCCCCTTCAGTTTGGGGGAAATGAAAAAAAGTCATGATTTGTCCTGCCACAACTATCGTCCCTTCCTGTGCATTTCCCAAACTTAAGGGGCTCAGCAAAGGAACCAGTTTTGAATGTGTTGAGGCCATCAAGAGGTCCGTAACAACAGAGCTGAAGGACATACTAGAAGAATCCTTCCAGCAGAGAAGAGAAGCGTGGAAAGGTGCATTAGATTCAAGAGGGGACTACTTTGGAAGAGAAAGCATTTAGTTTGTTGTTTGGATTTTAAATGAATTGTTTGTGACAACAGTCTCATTACTTTTCAGACACACCTCGTATGCAGAAGTAGACTTATTAATTATGCATGTACATATAACTTGGAATTTATGTAAACATTAATACACACATGGAAGATTTTACTTATTATGCAAATTACATATCTATAAATCTGTGTTCTTATAAATATGTAAGGAAATATGAGAAGCTTCAACCTCCAGAAGTTCACAGCTGATCTTTATAAATAGATTATGAAAATTATGCATTTTTTTTTTCAGTTTTCATAGAAGTATGCTTATACATCTGGCATTTATTAACTTTTTGAAAAAAAATTCCAATCTGGGTTAGGAGAAGGTGTTATAAGAGCCGTACTAACATATAGCATTAGAAACTATGGGGTGCAGCATGGTGGATGTGAAGCAAGGTGGGTGATTCCAAAAGCAAGTCAATAGGACACTTCTTCTGATGCTAGGCAGAAAAATCTCATAGGTCAATAACCAGTAGCCAATCAAAATCATCCATGTTTTAGAATTTTCCAGAACGTTCTAAAATGTGGATGATTTTGATTGGCTGTTCGTATAGGGAACCGTTTCTATAATCAACATTCTTTAAACACTCCCTAATTCCAGATGGCTTTAATATTCTAAACATAATCAAAGGTCTTGCCCATTTCTGTAGCCAGCATATCTGGATATTTTGGCGAAATTGTTTATAAAAAGGAAAAAAAGGTTTTTGTTTGTTTATTTCGAGCCAATAATTGGAAAACAATTATCTCTTCATCATTGACTTTCAAGCAAATCATATTTCTTAAAGTGCTGAATATACTACAATAGTTCAGTCAGGAAACTACCGCTATTCATCTATAAGGGTGGCATTAATTGATTAGAAAAATAAGCCATCAACAGATTACCATGACTTGAATTCAAACCAGACATACAAGCCACATTGCCCTCTATTTAGGTCAACAAGAGGTGCATTCTACTGAGGTAGGCGCTTTGGCTTTGGTGTTTGAAAAACCAGCTACAGAATTAAACCAAACTTACTTAAATGCAAAAACACATTCATCATATACATGGACACAACAGTGTTGGCTGACCAGCAAAAAACTTACATTCATCAGTTTTGTGCAGACACTGGATGCCACTTAAAGGACTTACCAATAACAATGACCAATAGAAACAGATGGCAAAAGAGAGTCAAAGTAATCACACCTTGATGATGAGAAAATTTTGATATCACATTTTAAGTTTGAAATATTACATTAACTTTTGGAATTTGATGCTTTCTAGAATGTTCTAGTATTGTTAAAGTGCTGGTTTGGTTTCTTTGTTTAATGGCATATCAACCGTCATGGGTTATTTAATGCTAAATCCATCCTTGTAGAATAACAGTAGTGGTACTATTTAACCCATAGCTGGGAGTAAAGTGCAGTTAAAGTGCAGTGTACATAAATCAGGAAAGTCCAAAGTGTATTCTTTTTGAGTTTATTTATATTCTGCTGATTAACTCTTAATGTCCTATACCGCCTCATTCCACCCGGCCAGAAGTCACATTTCCTAATCTGCCCCAAACAATAGCCTTTGTTTAAATGTAATATTAAACATATTTAGAAGTCTTTGACTTAAGGGAAATATCAGGGTAACTTTAAATGAAAAGGCCATTTTTAGCCACTTTAAAAAAAAAAAAATTCTTAGAGGAATGGGGCTCTGGAATTCTCAACAGGATGTTAAGAGTTAATTTTCTTAGGCAAATTGAAAATGGAATTAAAATTACCACAAATTTTGGATGAAAATCTTTGGGATTTTCAGGAGGATGGACAAATAATAAAAGTCGTGTCTTGCTCAGCTCGGCGAAGACTTTCAAAATTAAAGAAGATTCACGGTTATTTGTATAAGAACAAAAACGTTATTGACACGCCTTTCAACACAAAAGATGCTAGATTTGCATTTGTATTGATGCAGAAATTCTAAGGGTGTATTTCTGTGATATAGGAATATTTGAATGTCCATCCTCCTGACATGACCAAGCCAGGACCTTGTTGCTTTATTCTCTCCATTCAATCTCTGTGTCTGTAAAAGCAGGTGAAAATTAATGACCGACACAACGGGCACAGAATATCTTCTCTGTTCTCATTGGAACTGACACTTCCTGTACCTTTGGAAGTTTTCTCATTCACACAAATGCTTGTCTCTCATAGGCTAGAGTGAATCAAGAAATTTGTTGTCTTATATTGAGGTTCATAGAAGGCTCCCATCCCCACTTTTGGGTAGGTGACATTGACTGGCCAGCCCCTGTTACCATTTAGATGGCCGATTTCTGTTGACCTCAAAAATTTTTGTCCAGGGTGCTAGATCAAGCATATCTTGTTACACCCAGCCCACTGGACAAGATATTCAACTTTGTCAACTTGTCTTTCTTTTGATAACTTATCTATTCGCATCCAATGTTACATTTGTGCCAATCGCATTTGAATGGATTCTTCATTGACCTTTGGAAAATAATGTAGAATGGAATTATGAATTTGGTGATCAAGATTAAATGTATGGAGTTCATTTGTTGCAAAGGTCAATTGAATTTAAAATGGATGGATTGCAAATCACTGCAATCCCTCTGAGACTATTTGGATGACTGCTACTTGTATAAAATGGCTATTATAAGATTGAAAAAACCCCCAAAAAACTAAACTGACATCCATCATTGTAGAATAATCATACTAAGTTCCAATTACTAATTGGTAAGACAAAGCAACAATACGCTGTAACTTAATACGAATCTAACCTTGTTGCAATCCTACTACAGGATGCCAGAGTATTTATGAAGCCTCCTAACATCATAGAAACCAAGCAGCCAATCAAGACTCAAGGAATGGAATCATCTAAATACATGAATGGACTATTCTTGAATTCTATAAGTACCAGCTGTTTTGGGCACTAGTTCAGTTGTGCTTAGACAGTTGCTGTTGTCCAAACCAACAGCTTATTGACTGACTGACTGACAACAATCATCATCATCATTCTTGTCATTAAGCAGTATGGGGCAAAAAAGGCAGTTTAGACTTTGGTCTGATGGATTTTTGACATTGGGTAATTTTTACCCTTCCCCATGAATATGTGCATGCATAGGCCACCTCATTAAAACTGGCTCTGTTGTTGAATGCAACTACTAAAATGCCAACTACTTTGTGATGCATGGAGCTAGGGGTCAGTTTAGCACAGTTGGTAGAGCAGCCCGCCAATCAATCACCTGGTCATGTCAAGCCCTAGCACCTATATGATTGTCCCAACCCTATTGCTCTTATGGCAAATATTATCACATACAAGATTGCAGAACTTTTTTGATTTTGAAATTTGTAGATGAAACATTTAATTTTTTTTTTTTTTTCAATTTGTTTTTTTCAATTTGATTTATTTATTTTTGATTTTTAATTTTTATTATTATTACTAGCAAATATATGCACCCTCCGGGTGCAAGTATTTAGGTTTTAATGTAATGAAATATCGTATTAAATTAGAAAGTCTAATAAGAAGGCAGATAAAAAGATATTTAACAGAGTGGGGGTATAATAGAAAAATAGAAATGAAACTTACTCTTCCATCACTCCAGTCTTTCATTGCTGAATTTTACGTATTTAACAATTTAGTTAAATTAGGAAATAAAGAATAAAATGACAGTTATTTTTTCTTGTTAATGGATTTCATTTAAAATTCATTGAAGAGATTTTTGCTTATATTCATTAAAATAAAACCAAACAATTAGAAATCAATAATACTAAGCACACATTTAATAAAATCACATTTTTAATATCAATATTCAAATTAGCCTTCCCATTCACACTGCAAACTGCTATTTTTTGTATATATAAATACAATTGCATGTTATTTGTATGTAGATATGGACAACACTAATAAAAAGGTAAAGCAATTTTATTAATAATTCAGGTTTAAATATAAATAAAATCATGGAGAATGTGATGTAAATAACTATGTTAATTGTGACTCGATTAGTAATATAGTTTCGGTTACAGACATAAAAACACACAATCTCCATTATAATAAGATTATTATTATTATTATTACTACTATTACTACTACTACTACTACTAGTTGAGTAATTTAGTAAAAAAACAGAAACCAAAATGTTTACTATTTCTTGGAAGCAAAACAAAGATGGTATAGATAATCCTCAATGAAGCATCATCTGTAGTTAAAATGGTGTCACACCCAAAAAAGAGAGGCTACCCAAAAGTATTAGGGTGCACTTAGAGATATTGTTAAAAGTTACCTTTTTACTTATTTCAATAGAGAAGAAAGTGTTTGATTTCAAATCATCAGAAATTCCTTTCCCCTTCTGATAAAAAACAAACTTGGATATCTATGAATGAATATTTCATTATATGAAATATTATCAATAATATTTGGATCTAACCATAAAACAATCATACGTGATGTAACAAATCCAGTTCTGTCAATGTAAAATAGTATCACTACTGTTCTTCTACAAGGGTGGCTTTGGTATTAAATAACCCACAGGGGTTCACAAAGAAACCAAACCAAACTGTAAACAACCCGAGTTCTTTGTTTATCAAAATGACTTGATTCAACATTAAATGACCTGAAAAGACTTGATATTCTGTAAAACAGAGCAAAAATCAGTATTCAATGTACATTTGGTTCATAAAGTCATTTATGACCTCTTGAAGAACTTCATCTCTACCCTATTGGCCTTATGGCAAGCTCTAACCTTTTTTTTATCATATATGTGCTAGAAGGCGGTGGCTGAGGGTCTTAATGTCCTGGGTATTATGTTAAACTCTGAATTTTAGAGCTCTGAGAAATTTAGAGTACCCCTTAATCGCCAATACTCCCAGGTCCACTCTGACCCAGAGTGGTAGTAACTGTTAGGGTCTCATCTATGGGTTAAATAGAAAAAATGTTTTTAAAAAATTGAGTTTAAAAAATTTGAATACCCAACAAAAATGTATAAAATGAAACGTCTTTGGCATAAAATAACCCAACAAGGGTTGACATGTTGAAAAATCCAACCAACCGAATAGCCAAAATATTTCAAAATGTTGGCCTCACCCTGGTAAAAAGAAAGGAATACATTATTGATTATTTTTTTTATATTGATTAGTTCTTTTATCTAATTGACTCTTGTGTTTTTTCCTTATAACATTTTTTGTGTATATAAAGCATCTGATTTTTTTGCATGTGTTTAGGATTACATATTAGCATTTGTATAAAATTCTATTTTTACATATATATCTACTATATATATACATCTGCATGACTTTTTGTATGCAATTTCTATACTTTGTATTTTTTAATGGATATACATTAAATAATGATCTTTTATTTATATATATATATTTATATGCATGTATAAATTAATAGATATATATTTTGATTCAGCCATTTACTTTCACAAATAACAATTTACACAAATTGGTATAGATTACCGTAAGTATATATGGATATGTTTATCTACTAAATTTAAATATTATTTCTCTGAATTTTTGAGATGAGGCTTGATAATTAGTATTATTTGGACTATTGTTCTCATCTTCATTGTTATCTGCACGTTTCGAACAATGTCCCCTCCGGCCTTCTTCAGGTATTTCTTTTTGGACTCTGGAACCTTCTTTTTAAACTTGGGAACCTTGTTGTAATTGGGAGCCATCACGGAATTTTTAACCTAACCCTTTATTCAGTCCATGGGGGTATCCTGTTCTCATTCTGCTAACTGTAGCTGGGGTACGTGTGTTAAGCTGTGTTAATTATTATTCTATGTTACTGCTGCCCTAACCAGGATTGAACCTGCAGTCTAGAGATAACTGTCACTTAGAACTCTCTTAACCTAACTCCTTTATCCACTATGCTATGTGTCCAATTGAGAAGGTTCCCGAATCTGACGAGAAATACCTGAAGAAGGCTGGAGGGCACATCAGCCTAAATGTTGTGCAGATAACAATGAAAATAAGGACAATAGTCCGAATAATCCAAATAATACTAAATTTAAACAATTTATTTTTATGAAATGCGTCTTCACTTCCTTTCATTACTATATGTATTAGTATAGTATACCCATTTTCTTTGGGATATGAAAATTACACATCATATATGTGAGAGCCTGTGTGAAATATAATGGTTATCAGTGCAGAAAATAGGCTCTCTAGGTAGGCAACCAGTCTAGGAGAAGGAGAACTTTAAAACCTGGAGTTGGAGTCTCTAACATCTGCATTGTTGTTTTGTGGGATATTCCATACAGGACAAGGTTTGGAGAGATAACTCTAAACAAACTGGGGTGGGGTGGGGGTGGCATTCACATGAGGGCAGATTCCAATTTGGGAATGAAGTCTGGCAAATTGTTGCAATTTGTGTAGATATTGATCATTGATAGACTGTTGGTTCCCCACTGGGACTTTTTCACCTGAATAAATCAAGAAGATAATGTGGCTAATGGGTGGGGGTGGGTGTACAATCCCTCCAGAACGCTAACTTTTTCTTTTAAGCAGGTTTTCTCATTTCCTTAGAGGAAATGTGAACATCTTCATTGATATTGCTATATCATCTTAGTATACATACATATATATATATATATATATATATATATATATATATATATATATATGTTGTATTTTAGGTGGTCTCCTTATGCTTCTCTCTGTATATATATTTAAAAAAAATGTTTTTTTAAAAATTGGGCGTTATTATGAAGCATTAAAAAAGTATAAATGAATGAACTCGATATTATGGAGTATTGGATTCACTTATTTTTTAATTATTTTTTGTCATAAATTTTCATGTTCGTTAGATACCCTTTGTCAAATGTTATTACTGTTTAACGGTTTCTTTGTCTCTGTTGTTATCGACAATGGCAGCGTCTGTGAAATATTTTTTGTCATATTCTTCGTTATTATAAATATTTCACAGACGCTGCCATTGTCGATAACAACAGAGACAAAGAAACCGTTAAACAGTAATAACATTTGACAAAGGGTATCTAACGAACCTGAAAATTTATGACAAAAAATAATTAAAAAATAAGTGAATCCAATACTCCATAATATTGAGTTCATTCATTTATACTTTTTTAATGCTTCATAATAACGCCCAATTTTAAAAAAAAACATTTTAATATATATATATATATATATATATATATATATATTGTAGATGATATGGGTCAGTGATGCTGATAGCTTTTTGATTTAGTGCATCCTGGGATGCACATATTTGCTTTGAATGAGTCCCCGGAAAATTTATGGGCCCCAACTCAAATTTCTTAATAGATCATAGGGTTTTTATTTATGATCTGTGGAAACAACTAAAGCCATCTAACTTCTACCTTCAAACCCTTCATGTGTAATTTATTTCTAAGAAACTATTGAAATGTAATTACAGTTAGCTTGACATGGGGAGGGAAGAAAAAAGAAAAACACTGAGATGCATGGATATGATTTTAATGCATCCTTATAGATTTTTATGCGTCAGGGATGCAGGACATATACCTATCAGTATCTCTGATTGGTGCTATATTTCTTAGCAGATAGTGCTCAATATCATTGATAGAGTGTTTATATATTTGAGTTAAGGTAGTGTGAACATGGAGTCAACACATGGTTACTGATAGTTTATATGCGATCTTCAGACTTACTCTGAAGATCGCATGGACGAGAAACTGACAGTAACCAGATGTTGACGCCATGTCCATGATTCCTTAACTCAAATATCTATTTATATTTGTACGTATGTACACATTGAATACCAGCTCACCTTTGGATCAATAACATGAAACTCTTGAGTCATGACTTTTTATCTTATTTTATACTTGAAATATATTGGGATATTGTTCTGCTTTTTCGTGCATTGAGCACTATAAAGATTTTAAAGATCAAAAATGCTTTTAGTGTTAAATTGTAATCATATTTACGCACACACACGCATGTGTTTATGTTTTAGTAATTGAGCATGTTGGGTGAAAACTTAGATATAAAAATTGGAGGTGTTTG